>BPLQ01005889.1:192177-251748 GCA_021605075.1 Caerostris darwini
TTACGAATATTACAATGAATCTTAAATATTTTAATGATGCAATGTGTTGTTGTTACTAATTCCCCTGATGCAGGAAAGTCTACACCAGGTCCAAAAGACCCGTCGCAGGGTACTGGGGCCATGTCTAAGAGTAATATGCAGCTTCACCTTAGTGAGGAACCAGGAGGGCTAAAAATACTGGCTAAACTTCAAGATATCTATGATCATATAAGACAGGGACTTAAGGCTTAAAGTGGATTCCGAACCACTACAAACATCCATGGAACCGCCGGGCACCCAGCACCAGACCGCTAGACACTAGGCCATTCAGGCCCCATAACTTATTTTATCTGTATATCTGGAGGTTTATCTTTTGTAAAAAATTGCTTGTTATAGTATAACATCTTCATCCATAATCCAAAATTTTGTAACTCTAAAAATAATAAAATGAGACATTCTATTTTTAATATGCATGATTTGTTCGTTACTGCTTCAAATGATGACGAGAATGTAAATTTGAAAACAGGATATCATTCAATATACAATCAGTGGCCAAATTATTTGATACATTTGCGTATTATTTTTATGGATAATGAAGCAGTTTCTCTTTCAAATTATTAAAAATCGCTTATAATAATTAAATTTATAAAGCAGAATATAATTACATAAGCTTCAAAATAAATGCCAATTAAATTATCTGGATAAATAATAATAATGAAAAAATAAATTTAAATCTTTACAATTTTTTTAATTAATCTATAAAAATGTTTAAATTATTGTATTCTTATGTTCATTAAAATATTGAAAAGTTTTTAAATCCTTAAAAAAATACATTCGTTAAGATGTTTATTTTATAAAAAGGCTGTAATGCATTTTCTTGACAAATTAATGCATAGTAAAGTGTCTCTGAACTTTTCTCTCAACATGAAAACTTTGCGTTAAATATTTACTTCAAACCCTGCAGATGTTTATGGCAAAAACAACAAATGAAAACTTTTTATTCAAGGTCATTTATTAAAATTCAGAAGGATTAGTAGTGATTAACGTGTAAGTGCATCAAACAATTACAAACCTCACAGTAAAAATTTTTTCATTCTTCGGGTAAGCCAGGATTAATAGTGTACAGAAAATAAATCCAGACGTAACGACTAGCTTTGCAATTACTATTAATGAATTTTAATTTATCCTTCCATTGTTTTTGAGATAATATAGTTTAAATTATTTTTATTCGTTATGTAAACATAATTAGACTTTTAAAATTAATATTTCATTCATGCATGAAATAATTTTTGAATAAGGTTAATTAAAAAATATAATAATCTTAAAAGTTTTTTCATTTACTTGTAGTTTTTTTTAAATTTGAAAAGTTAAATTTATTTATTTAGTTAAAATAAAATTCTATGAAACATTCTTTGTTTATTGAATAATTTAATATAACGTATATTTAATAAAACCTAATTCATTTCACTTCTTACATATTTTTTTATTTAAGAAGGGTAATTAATAAAGTTTTTAAGAATTTAATTAGAAATCTACAAATGGTTGTAAAGTTATTGTATTATTAAAATTTAATATTATTAGAATAATTTTAGAGTTACTTAAAAATAAATAATTAGAATTTATTTATGTGTATGAATAATTATGAATAATTAGAATGAGAATGTAAATTGATTTGAATTAATAATTAGAATGAATAATTAGAATTTATTTATATGTATGAATAATTAGAATAATAATGTTCATGAATAATTTGAATTAATAATTAGAATGTGAAATAATTTGAATTAATAATTAGAATGTGAATGAATAATTAGTGTATGAATAATTAAGAATAATAATGTTCATGAATAACTTGAATTAATAATTAGAATGTGAATGAATAGTGCAATGTGAATGAATAACTAGTGTATGAATAATTAAGAATAATTGCAATAATAATGTTCATGAATAATTTGAATTAATAATTAGAATGTGAATGAATATTGGAATGTGAATGAATAGTGGAATGTGAATGAATAGTGGAATGTGAATGAATAACTAGTGTATGAATAATTAAGAATAATTACAATAATAATGTTCATGAATAATTTGAATCAATAATTAGAATGTGAATGAATAATAAGAAATCATTTATGTGTATTTAGTTACATTTTCTCCCATATAAAACAGTTTTTATAAGCATAAACAACACTTTCAAGCAGAACATTTTACACAAGATTATAAGAAAAATAATAAATTTTCGATTTATATAATAGAAAGCACATATGTCTGGAAAATAAAATGTCCTTGTTAAAATTCTATATATTTCTAAGCACAAGGTTAAATTCATCCATAGTACAATTTTTTCTTACATAATATTTTATCGACTAGGTTTCTTTGATCGCATGAATATGCTATACATATTTTCGAAGTTATGCTATGTAGCAGAAACATTCATACTTCAAAATAAACGGCATTTTGCAAGGTTACAATGCTGGTAAAAAGATCGCAGTCTCTTATGTATATTTTTTATGAAAGTATTCTTCTTAATTCATTCCATTTTGAACATATTACTACAGTTTATAATTCATTTTTTGATACATTCAACAGTATTCTAATCAGTTTTTTTTTCTTCAAATTTATTCCAGTATAAAGTGAAATTTTACATCTTTTCGCACATTTTGTTTTCCTATTTTGATCGCATTTGTCATGTTTGAGTTCTTTATTTCGAAAGAAAGTGTCACACAATTTTGAGTTATATTCCAAGTAGGAAAAAAATTGTAATCTTTAGTATGAAACAGCTAGTTATTCATCAATAGCTGCCTGGAAGCCACAGAATCTTTTTCTTTTCCTTCCGTTTCTTACGTCAGCAGGCTTCATATTCACTCACACTTTATTCAGTAAAGAAATGCAATAACTTCTCGTTATATCGACCATGACAGGAGACAAAAAAGAAGAATTCCGTCGACTTTGTCTAGAGTCTAATGTTACTTAATATTTTTCAATTCCTACTATTAGTTCACACTCTCCCTATATATATTTATATATCTTGTTCAAATTTTCAATCATTAATACAATACTTTTTATTCATCCACTCAAGTTCAAATACATTTTTTTTTAACTTGTAGTGGGAGACACTTGATGTTAATAAAGTTTTTTCAAATATTAATTCATTCATTAAATTTAATTAATTAATTTAAGTTTTATATGGGAGAAAAAATTTCTTTTATATAAAATATTTAGCAGGATATAAATTTAGGAACTCAGAAAAGCATAACTAAATCAAGGTTAAACAGATAATATATTTAACGTACAATTGAAAATTAACCTGTGTTCAGTGATCTTTTTTTTTCTTCCCAAACACATTTGTCTGAAGCCATGAGATAAAAATCTATTTATTGGAATTAATTTATATTAATGATAAACTTTATTTAACCCAACGGAATCATCTCAAGAAACATATTGTGATGATGTTCATATCAATTAAGACTGACGAAACAGGTCAAGTTTAACTGGGTATGTAGGCCATGATACGAAAATAAATGCGCAACTTCTGTTAGTTATACAGAGTGTTCTGTTACCAACATAATATACTACTTTGTGAAGAAACAAATATCTAAATTCAGTCATTGCAGAGTTAAAAATATCGTCAAATTAGCAACCCAACAGCCAAACATGGCCTAATTAGTTTAGAATAAAAACATTTACATTTCTATACTACACTTGCTCATTTTGTACAGATTTAATATGTACCCAAACGCAGCTTAAAACAGTCAAACACAGTCTAATTAGCTAAGAATAAAAACATTTATGTTTCTATATTATGCTGGCTCAGTTTGGACAGATTTAATACATATATTGTTACTTATATTTGATTAACGTAACCCACCCACCTTTTAGCCAGTGTCATCATGGCCACCTTTTAGCCAGTGTAACTGACAGCCAAGTCAGTTAAATATAGCCACACATCGAGCCAAATAAACCAGCCAGTGAAATCCGTTTGCTATCATTAAAATGTGATTCATCAACAAAAAAGTTTGAAAACGAGGGTAGGTAATATTTGATAAAACGCAGTGAAAAAACTTTATAAAATTAATCCTCGATATATATGATGCGCCCTCTTTATAACGCATTTTTTGATATTTTTAAGGAAAAAAATTGCTTGATCTTTAGAAAATGCTTTTAGAAACAAAACAACCGATAAAGATTTAGACAGGATGTAATAAACCTCTTATGTCTACAATTAAGGGAATGCATTCCGGAGTTTCTTTTATATGGCATACAAATGTGGGACAATTACCCCTGAAGACCATCCCGGAAATTAATGTTTCCTATACATTACCTATTGGCAAGCTGTCTGTGACATACATGAACAAAACACAAAGTGCATCAATATATATGATAATGGCGCTCGGTGCCACGGGTCCGGATTCCAGTCCTGGGGAAACATTTAGATGATTTTTTATCTGGTGGAATTATCGGACGACTGGAATGTGGACGTACCCAGCTGGAAGTATCCGAGGAACTTGGAATCGTCTAGAGTGTCATCTCCAGGCTTTGGCAACGATTCCAAGATGATGGTAATGTGAGTAGATGTTACAGCACAGGTCGCCCCCCGAGTTACAACGCCGATTGAGGACCGGTATTTAGCAGTTACTGCCAAAAGAAACAGACGGAGCACAGCATCAGACCTGTCTCGTCAGCTCTCTTCAGCTACCGGTACGACAGTTTCAAGGCAGACCGTGTACAGACGCTTAGGGCACATTGGTCTATATGCTCGTAGGTCTGTCAGATGTGTTCCACTTACCGCAACTCACTGTCGCCTGCGATTAACCTGGAGTTAGAGAGCATGCATTGTGGACACCGCAACAGTGGTCTGGTGTAATGTTTTCCGACTAGTCCAGGTTTAGTTTGCAGTCTGATTCTCGCCGGACTTTCATATGGAGAGCGCCAGGTACCCGTTACCACCAAGAGAACACCATTGAACGACATCGTTACGGTGGTGCAGGATGGCTCGTTTGGGGAGGAATTATTCTTGGTTCCAGAACTGACCTGCATGTTCAGAGTGTAACGATGACAGGCCACATCTATCGGGATGTCATTCTGGAACAACATGTACGTTTGTTTCGGGGCGCCATGGGTGCTGAATTTCTGTTTATGGATGACAACGCCCGTCCTCACCGTGCAAACATTGTAGACGAATGCCTTCAATTGGAGGATATCACCCGTATGGATTGGCCAGCATACTCACCGGACTTGAATCCAATAGAGCATGTGTGGGATACGCTTGGCCGACGAATTGCAGCCCGTCAACCCCCTCCCATCTGTCAACCGGAACTTCGGAGGGCATTGCTTGATGAGTGGTGTAATATTCCCCAAGATCAGATTGATAATTTGATACTCACCATGCCTAGGCGTTGTAAAGCCTGTATTGCATCGTCCGGGAGACGTACTCCATATTAACCATCATACTAACCATATTATACTGTTTTTTGTAAATAGGTTCTTTTTTGAAATTTGCTCCAGGGAGTAAAAATCGCAATTTTTATTAATTATGTCAAACATATAGCATCTTTTTTGCTCTTTACCTTTTGTTTAATAAATAGACTTTACAAATAAGTCAAATTTGTTTTGCTTCTGTCTCTTTCTTTGCCTGAACTTCATTATCCTTAATTTATGGACATGAGTGTATATAAATAAAAGCTAGAAAAACACTATTACATTGAATTTTTTTCCTTGTTATCCGATATTAGGCAATATCCGAATAGCTATTGCAGTTTGCATTGATTTATTGAAAAGTTTATTATTTTAAAGAAATAATTTTTTGAAAGTTTTTGTTTATTTTGAAAACTTTTGTAATGTATTATGAATATTAATTCGATTAAAGGAATATCATTATACCTATTTTCAAAAACACTAATTGATTTAATTTATGTATAAAAATATAATTTCTATAATTAGTATGTATAATTTTTTACACATATTTTCTTGTAAAAAAACATAATTTTGTATTTAAAACTTGCATTTTTTATAAGCCTTTTAAAATTTCACTTCTCTCTGCTACGAGAGATATTTTCTCATGAATAATCATTTAAGTCCATCTTTCATACCTACTTGCTTATCTAAAGGAATCTATGTTTGGAATACAAATGAGAATGTGAAGTTATGATGTTTTTTGAGAACACATTCGTTGTTAAAAAAAAATAATAAAAAAATCTAATACATTTTGTCATTTTTAGACACGTTGCTAATAAGTGGAACGAATTCCAAGAACACTGGGACGTATATAGTTTTCAGAAGTAGTTGATAATGACCATTATTGCCTTAGTTTCTTAGCTTTAAGTTCTAATTCTTTTTTTATAATGCATTGGTTCTTTACATTTTGCTCCACAGAGCCCTAGCAATAGGGCTCCATGGTACAAGGGCCAAAAGACATGGATTTTGTTTAAATGTTATTCTAATGCGTTACATAAGATTAGTAAATTAATACATTATATTAATGAAAGATTTTAATTTTAGAAGAAAGAGTTAAAAGTGAAAAATGTTAGAAAATGAGAATGAAGAAAAGAATTTAAAAAAATGTGAGATCAACATGTGCATATTTCTCATCAAAATTAGCAAATCATTTAATTAAGTTCGTGTTTCGTTGTTTAAAATTTTTATTTACAAAAATAAGTTATTGCAAATAGAATTAAAGAAATAAAATTTTAATTAGAAGTTCTCACACGAAAATTAAATGCTGGATTTAATAGGAAATCGGAAAATCAAAGCTTACAATATCCTAGGTTAAGACTCCGTGCTATAAAGTAGTATATATATATATCTAAACTCATGTTTGTGAAAATTGCAACACCATGAAGGACTTACGCGAGTGAGCTGAAATTTTCAGGAAATGCAAATTAGCGCATGATATGCAAATGATTAGAATTTCAAATGCGTAGCGCATGCATATGCAGAGCAGCACCCTCTGAACGGCGGATGGATCCGAATAAATAGATGGCTGTAGCGAGGCGTGTATGGTTATCGGTGGTTATCTGCTAGTGGTAAAAGTTAGCTCAATCGTTACTTATGCCTCTTCGACGAAAGAGAGCGAGATTTGAACAACTTACAGAGTTTGAACGGGGGAGAATCATCGGCCTTCGTAAAGCTGGATTGTCTTATCGTGCAGTAGCCACTCGTGTGCAGCGTAACAGCAGCACAGTGATGCGTCTTTTTAAGCAGTGGACGGACGAATTTCGGACAACTCGGAAATCCGGGAGTGGACCCCGAAATGTGGCGTCAGCTCGCGAGGATAGACACCAGGTCCGCATGGCGCTGACGGACCGTACAGCTTCCTCTAGACAATTGGCAGCACAGTGGTCAATAGCTACAGGTGTTTCATTGTGTGCTTCATCAATTCGTAGACGTCTGCTGCAGCGTGGACTGCGCCCAAGGACTCCTTTATACAGGATCCCTCTCACGGTGAACGCCACCTTCCAGAATGCATTATCGAACGCCACAGTGGACGAGCACCCGGAGTTATGGTCTGGGGTGCCATAGCATATCATGGACGATCTCAATTGCTAAGAATTGTGGGCAATCTGAACAGCAACCGGTACATCAGTGAAGTTCTACAGCCCCAAGCTGTTCCCTTCCTTCAAGGCTTGCAAGGCGCTGTATTTCAACAGGACAATGCCCGCCCTCATATCGCTAGGACTGGTCAATCCTTCTTTGCAACGCGGCAGGTACAGCTTCTTCCTTGGCCTGCGTATTCCCCGGATATGTCGCCGATTGAAGTGTGGGATTTCGTATTTCGTTGGTCGGCGTCTCGCTCGTGATCCTCGTCCTGTTGCTTCTGCAGACGAACTTTGGGTGCGCATACAAACAATATGGAAGCTCTTCCTCAGGCAGACATTAAAAATTTGTTTGACTCCATGCCACGTCGTGTAGCAGCACTTATTGCGGCGCGTGGTGGCTACACAAACTACTGATTCCGATCTCTTGTTATTGTTTGTTTGCTTTGAACATTTAATCATTTATTTGTACCACTACCACTCAACTGTGTATTAAATTTCATTCAATTATGACGATTCCTTCATGGTGTTGCAATTTCCACAAACATGAGTTTATATATATATATATATGTATATAAGGGTCCTTACAGATAATCATATTGAAAATTTGCGGATAATTATTTTGAAAATTATAAGATTTTAAATAACACGTAACAATAACAGATATTTAGGTTTCTAATAAGTTAATTAATTGTCGATTGATAATCAATTTTAAATAACTGTATCTATTTAATTTCTAGACTTTTTATAATACGAAACAACAAATGTGTATAAGATAATTATTAAAGTTTATTCATAGTTTCATAATGCTGCTTTCATCAAACAGTTGTTAAAAGTAAGGATAAATCAGTAGTAAATATTTTTAAATTATGTCATTCAAAATGATATTGATGCTGTTTTATATATAAACAAAAAAAAAACGCATGACAATAAGAAATATATATATAAAATGGTAATTACACAGAACATGAAAACATGAAATATGCGAATCAAAAGAATAGACAACCAATCCAGATTTAAAAAAAATAAATATAACAAACCGCACCAGGTTCTTTTTAACGAAAAGAAAATTACTGAAAAACTTTTTAGTGTGCGGACAACTTTTTCATATTTTTAAATAAAAGCTTAGTATTGCTCAATCAAATGCGTTAACTGCAGAAAAATATTTAGCCCTTATTTTAGGTTTGCTGTTGCTTTATTATTTTATTGGCACATTCACACACAGCCACATACAATTATTTATTATTATTTAACACAAAATTTAAATTAAAAGAAAGAGATAAATTAGAGCTTCGCTGGAAGAAATCCACTTTTAAACAAGAATTTCGCAGGAGAGCAGGGTTGCGCTAAATATATGTCATCTTCGGATGAGAGTCTGCAAGCCAATTGGCCATTTCTCTTGAACGCCTTGCAAGAGTGTTAGAGGAAGGATGCTACAAAATTTAATTTTTATCTTCATATGTAATGATATGTAAAATTATGTGATATTAGTTTTAGTTGGTTGTTAATCGGAATAGATATATGGAATCTTGTTTACAAGTAATTTTTAATACAATGAATTCTACACTATGCTGTGTGATAGGTGAATAGATATTACTCCCTAAATAAATGACTTTCAATGTAATAAATTCTGAATAGTTAATTCACCTTATAAATGAATGTTAATAATTCAATGAAGTTTTCTAAGACAAAAGCCAGGTGACTTTTAGTAGCAATTAACAATGGGAAAAGTGTTAAAGCATTTCAATTTTCTTTACTTTTTATTTTCCAGCTATTGTTCGAAGCGTTTTACAAAATTTATTGATTTGAGTTGCATGGTTGGGACGATCTCAGAATAAATTTTACAAGGAATAAATGTTATATCATTGTTGTCTACCGTGGCAGAAAATGAAAAAAAAAAAAAAAAATTGAACCTTATTTTTATTGCGAGAGTTGTTCTATCAAAGACTACAATAAGACGAATTTACCATATGCACATAATGAATTTAAAAAAAATAAACAAACAAAATAGGTCTGAAACATAAGAAAACGTAACAATAGCCATTTTGGATTATTCACAGTAGCATTTTCTTAACTGATTATGAATGCTCGTATTTTTACAGTTCTTTGGGATAGAGAAAAAATTTTTTTTCTTAAGAATCTTCATAAGACGTGGGTTCTTTCGTTTTTGAAAAGGTAACTCATGCGATTCTTTTTTTTCAGGAAGTACTAAGCAAAAAATGGTTGATGCATGTAAGAAAGATAAGATTTTATCGCTTTGTATTAGCTTAATTTGCAAGATAATTAAGCTCAAAAGCGTTTTATGCTCATTAAGGTAATCATCAGACTGTTCACAAAATGTTTGTCTTTTATTACACGAAACGTGTGTTATATTTTTCTTCTTCACAAA
This sequence comes from Caerostris darwini, assembly GCA_021605075.1. NCBI lineage: Eukaryota > Metazoa > Arthropoda > Arachnida > Araneae > Araneidae > Caerostris > Caerostris darwini. The sequence goes on from BPLQ01005889.1 coordinate 202,078, forward strand.
ATAAAGAAATATAAGTAGAAATAATATTTAAAAATATTTTTTCAAATAAAGTCTAACTTCAACTTGTAAAATTTATAGTAACTAATAATATTTTCTGGTTGAAAAATTTGTGGTCTTATTTATTTATTTATTTTTTTTTTTAAACGTAAGATTTTGGGCTAAACAACACTTTAGAAAAAAAATAACATTCAGATGTTATTTTTTTCCTAAAGTATTGATTGGCACAAAATCTTACGTTAAAAAAGTATTATTCTTCATTATTTTGAGAGGTATTTTAAAAGTAAAATAATAATTATAATAATTTTATGGTGATATCCGAATGTTATTATTTTTTTTTTTCTAAAATGTTGATTTGCACAAAATCTTACGTTAAAAAAATATAATTCTTCATTATTTTGAGAAGTATTTTAAAAGTAAAATAATAAGAATATTTTTTTGTGTAATGTCCGAATGTTATTTTTTTTTCTTCTAAAGTGTTTGGCACAAAATCTTACGTTAAAAAATAAAATTCTTCATTATTTTGAGATGTATTTTAAAAGTAAAATAATAATAATTTTTTTTTTCGTTAGATATCCAAATGTTATTTTTTTCCAAAGTGTTGATTTACACAAAATCTTACATAAAAAAATATAATTCTTCATTACTTTGATAGGTATTTAAAAAGTAAAATAGTAATAATAATAATAATATTTTTTGTGGTGATATTCGAAAGTTAATTTTTTCCTAAAGTGTTGATTTGCACAAAATCTTACGTTAAAAAAAATTAAATTCTTCATTACTTTGAAAGGTATTTCAAAAGTAGAATAATAATAATAATAATATTTTTTGTGGTGATATCCGAATGTTATTTTTTTCTAAAGTGTTGATTGGCGCAAAATCTTACGTTAAAAAAAAATATAATTCTTCATTATTTTGAGAGGTATTTTAAAAGTAAAATAATAATAATAATAACAATTTGGTCGGTTAGAATGTTTCTTGATCCTGAATCTTTGGAGTTGGGTCCTGAATTTTCGAACGAAATAATTATTCTTTCTTTTCTCGTCTATTGATATGCTTCACTGAGATTGGTTTAAATGTATGAGGACTTTCTGGTTTTCCCACATGTACCACAAATGTGGGTCAATTACCTTAAAAAGACTTCCACGAAATCGTTTTTTCCTTCTTATATGTGTAGCGTAAAAGGCCCGTCTCTCGTGATGCACTCTGGGTAATGCTAAATTTACTATATATTTTACATACCAGTAGCAATTAAAGAGTCTAGCATAGAAAAATTATTATAATAATCGAAAATCTATAAATTTCTTTACATTAAATTTAACTAATTTTTTTTTTTAAATTTATTACACATTAATTGTTTTTAGCTTGTAAAGCTTACTTTCACAATAGCTTTTGGCAATTTTAAAAATATAATCGGAAATAAAATTTTAATTCTGAACTCCCTTTTTTTCATATTTAAGTTTCTCCTTTTATTTTTCAAAAAAATATATATATATTTATTTCTTAATTTAAAAAAAAAAAAAGAGTTTTGTTAAAAAAAGTTATCAATAAATGTTAATAAAATAAGATAAAATAATAAATGTTGAAAAGTAAATTTTAAAAATAATAAATAAATTAAATGCTAATTTATTTAAAAACCTTTATAAAAAAAACGTACAAAAAATAAATGATAAACCATTCTATTTCAAAAAACGAATTATTCCGCAGGATTGTAATAGATTCTAGTTTTAAAAATTTGTGGTTTTAAGCTTATTATTTTAAAATGCATGGAATGCCAAGTTTGCGTGAAATAATTCTGCCTATTATAATTTTTTATTAAATTAATGAAAGTTAGTGAGGCGAAACTGTTAATAAAACTAAAAGATATTAGTTTAAAAAATTACTTAACAGTATTACTAAAATTCTACAGCTACATTTTCTTATTTTTAAGAATTCCTAGCACATTATATGTATTGGAAATAAAGTGTAAGCAATTCAACTTTTTATTAAGAAACACTTGTATTTTTTATAAAAATAAAAAAACATATACAAAAATTAATGTCTAATTCTTTAAAATCTTTAATGCTGTTTTAATTATGTGTAATTTTTATGCAATATCGCAATTTTTATAAGCTAGAGTGATTAGGAATTTATTATTATCTATTCTAATTTAAATAAGCATAATCAAAAAATAAATAAATACTGAAAAAAACTAATTTAAAATTTGTTAAACGCGTACATTTGTAATAAATTTAATTAAGCTTTAATATATCTTGTAAAAAAAATAAAAAAGTCTATTTTTACTTTTAGCCTTATTTAAAATTTTTTTATTAGTTTACCATTAAAATAAATCAAATATAGAATTGATAAGAAAATATTTGCGTTTTATATTGATAATTTAAAAAAAAAAAAAAGAAAAAGAAATCACTTTTAGAAACATACAAAGCATCAATAAAATTAGTTAAATTATTATCATTTTCCTATTTTCTTTTTTTTTTTTCATACTGAAAAGTTATATAATTCTATTATATAAATTATAGTGTGCAGATTAGGCAGCCAGATTATAGCTGAGTGTGATTGGATTTAAATACTTCTGGCTCAGGTTGGTGAACTCACAGCTTTATTTACACACGCGCAAACCACACACATAGACATAAATATTTAAAACATTTTAAAGACATAAAATTATAGATTCGGGGATGGAACTCTACTTCTAAGTCGAAAACCCGATACTCAGCTAAGCGCAGGGTGAGGGAAATATACTTCCTCTCCAGGTAACAGTCTGTAGGCCAACTAATACGCAGAATTGCGTTAAATAAATTTCCCTCAGGGTGACAAATTGTAAATTAAATGTTTCTCAACAGAAGCGCGTTGTTGCGCTGTACTTCCGCTCAGGTGAGAGTTTCAAGATCGACTGACCATTTCTTTTGAACGTCAAAGAGGGGTGCTCTTGTAGGAGGAAGGACAGTTACAAAATTAATTTTTGGTCATTAGGTTGTTTTTATAAATTGTGCTTAATATACTTAATATATGAATAATGTTTTAAAAATGCACTCTTTTTTTTTTCTTCTTATTTTTTACTTAATTGAAAAAACCCTTTAAAGAAGTTATCTTATTTTAAAATAAAATAATGCAAAAATTGTTTTAAAAGAAATTTGTTAATTTTAAATACTGAAATTTTCGTTTCTTAATGAAAGTATGAAAGAAATATTTCATTCATTTTCCTTCTTATATTTTATAGAAATTTATTTATTAATAGAGCGGATTTTTTTGAATTGTATGAAATAATAACAAAAAAAATATATATATATATATATATATATATATATATATGAATTATTTTTCTATTGCTACTGAAATATGAAAAACAAATCCTGCTACATTAAAATTTTAACCACCTGTTAGTGTGATAAATCTTATACAATGAATATAATTTTTTTATCCATTCATTAATTGATTATTTAAAATTAAATTTTTTTATTTTAAAAATTAGATTTTCAAACTAAGAATCTTGGGAGTTTTAACATAATTTCTAGTTTAAATATGACGATCTCTTCCATTCAGGAAATACGTACTCCTGTTTTGATTTTGAGAATTCTATCTGCTTCTAGTAAATCTCAAGACAAAAGCTTTTGGTCACGTAAGATCACTTTGTGCGCATGTCGTCGAACACTTAAATAGCGACTGCTCTCTGAATTTATTACCGAAGATTCAAAGATTATTTATTCTTACCATTCAATGCAGTAGGATGCTAAAACTTCAGTTAGACATAAAGAAATTCGTGATGATATACGCCTCCACATTTTGGTACGTTATGAATTTTAAGTATCTCAAAAAAATGGATTGGGGAATGAAAAATTTACTTCCAACAATAACTGGAAAAACCGCAGTGAAGTTTTAAGCTTTTATTTAAATATTTGATAAGTTTCAACGGATATTTTATATCATATTTAAAAAATTTCAATTTGGAACTTGAAGATTTAATAATTTTTGAATAACAAAATTTGGTATTTTAAAAGTTGATTTGTAAATATTTTGGATTATACTATATTATGAATTTTGTAACTATATTAAACTAACTATATTATGAATTAAAAATTAGATAGATAAAAAAACTATTAAAAACTATATTGAAAAAGATAAATATTGTAGATATAAAATAAATTTGTGACAGTAATTCCTTTACTTAGCCTAATGGCCAAGTGACTAGTGCTCTGGCGATTGGTGATGCAGGTTTTAAGTGGTGCGATGCGAGTCTCGATGGTGCCCAGGATGTTTGCAGTAGTTCGAAATCCACTTTAAACCACAGGTCCCGGTCTAGTTTGACTGTAGAGTGTTGGACGTAGGGCTGACAATCCAACCCCGTAAAAAGAAAACATATCCTGTTTCAGAATCTGCCAGTAGGCAGACAGCCTTGGGCCAATGAAGAAGAAATACTCAATTGTTTTTAAAATGCTTATATTTTTAAAATTTAATTTCATAAATATTAAAAGTATAAATATTTCTTTAAAACAATGAAGAATATGGTTAAATCTTTTTCTAATTATTTCTTTTTTATATATATCATAATATATTTTTTCTGATTCGAAAATAGATAATTAAAAAAAATTAACTTAGAATAATGTTTCTGAGAATGTTTTAAATTTGTAATAACAGAATCATTATATTTTAAATTTAAGAAATTTTGGTAAAATAGCGTAAATACTTATGTAATTATTTGTTTTTTGTTTTAAATCTATTATAATCAACTAAATAAATTTAAATTATGTGCTTTTTAATCTTAAGTTGTGTTTGCTTTTCAGATGTTTTTGTCGTATTTGTATCATAAAACTGCTAATTTTTTTTCCACGTGCATCTGTCAAAGCATTTCTAAATATTTTATTTATATATCATTCCCAACTCAAAAATTTATATTTTGTATCATGGAAAATAGAATAATATGCGATAGAATAAAAAAAATAATAATATAATAAATTAATACTGAGTTATAGAATTTATAGAAGAAAGTTTTTTTAATACATCTGAACGTTATATTACCTTTCTTTATATTTCCTAAAAGAAAAATTATTTCTTAATTTTGAATGATTGAAATAAAAAAAAAATGATATAAATGTTAAATAAAGTTAATATAAAAATGTCAAATAATGTTGTATTACATTCCTTTATTTTCATATTTCAGTTACAAAATAAAAAATAACATTATTCATATTTAGAGTAATGAATGTTATTAGAAGGTAATGTTATATTACCTTTCTTTATTGTCATATTTCCATTACAAAATAAAAATATTAGTATGCATACAATATATATTTATATTCAACATTTAAATTATGTTTCAAAAAAAAAAATATTTCTTAATTTTGAATAATTTAAATAAAAATAATTAATTTGATAATAATTTAAAAATTTAAAATTTGAAACTAAAAAAAAGAAGACATTGATTATGCTGTTTGTAAAACAACCCTAAGTATTCAGATAATAATAAGTAACAGATTCAAAATATGAGCACATATCCAAAAAGGAAGAAGAAAAAAGGAAATTAAAAAAAAGCTAAGAAAATAACCTTTCAGTTAATAAAGTTAAAAAAAGTTAAAAGTTCCTAAAATCGGCAGAATTTAGCAAAGCAAAGAATGATTTAGCAAAGCAATCTGTTTTCCTGGTTTTAAAACAGAACCGAAACAGACTTTTACACAGAATTCGACATTATCAAATAAATTTTATTATATATCTTTGAATTAATAAAGTTAAAAAAAAGTTCAAAGTTAAAGTTAAAAATTACTAAATTTACAGAATTACTGATTTAGCAACACAATCTGTTTTCCTGGCTTTAAAACAGAACTTCACATCCGACACTACCAAATAAATTTCTATTCAGTATCGAATAAAAAGATCACAATAAAATCAGATACCCTCACTCCAAATTCCTACATCACTTTTTATGACACCTAAACAAACATTTATTTAAAAAAAACGGAAGGAATAGTCATAAAATTGGCGGAAGCGGCCTGCGAGTCTTTCTGCCACAGTAGCAAACGCATCACAGCCATCCGAATATAAATTGAGCATTACATAAAAAAAGAACGGGGAAATAAAAAATAAAAGAGCCTCGTAAAAAAAAAAAAAAAAAAAAAAAAAAAAATAATTAACAAAAAACCAAAGGCGACCCGCGACCGCCAAGTGGCTAGCACATAGCGCGCGTATTTTCACGTAAGTCCCGAATACGCAAAATTCGGAACAACAATAAATGAGGAGAGAGAATCTTCCAAGTTTCAGAGCAGAAGGTGGCATTGGCCAACACCGTTAATAATCTCGAAACAGGTGATTTATGAAAATACACGCCCGGGCCCCAAATTAGGGGAAATTGTCAAAATCATTGGCCTGCATTCGCGGCTCCCACCTCTATTGGCTGCAGCCGAGGTATATAAAAGAGACCGTTGTCCCTAAGCGAGAACAGTTTTCGTTCGTAGAAGGCTTAAGTAGAACGAGCAGGCATGTTGTTCTCGGTTTTAGTCGCTGTTTTCTGCATCGGTGGTGCTTTTGCTGCACCACAGACTACTAGTCAACCTGCCGTGACTTCATCAGAAGCTCCGCTGGAACCCCAAATCGACTACCCAGCTCCAGTAAGTTTGGATAATTTTTTTTTTTTTTTTGAAACAGGACTTTGTTGATGTAATATTTGTAAGATTTGTTACAATACAACTACAAATAATGCTTTATCTATGACCACTGATATGTTAAGAGTTTAAGTAAAAAGTTTTAGTATTATTAATTTTAAGATTTGTCAATAAAACTAAAAATCCAATTAATATTTAAAGATATTAACTCAGCTACAGTATAAATGTGCTTTATTCAGTCATAAATACTAGTGGTAAATATAGTATAAATTAAATAATCTATAGAAATTATTTATTTTTTTTAATACTGTTACAAATACGAATATTTATACATGGTTTAATAATTCTGTATTTATTCAAGTTATAAAAAGTAATAATAATTTAAAAATTAAAATTGAACTACAAATTGACTACCCAGTTCCAGTAAGTTTGGAAATTTTTTCTTTTAAACAGGACTTTGTAGAATTTAAGATTTGTAAGGTTTGTTACAATGGCAGCATTACTCTATAACTACGAATGATGTTTTATCTATGACACTGATGTGTTAAAGAATTTAAGTAACAAAATAAAAAGTTTTAATACTTGTCAATAATATTGTAAATCAATTAATAAGTCAGCTAATGTTTAAATACGTTTGCCTTCAGTCAGAAATATTAGTGATGAATATAATATAAATAAATCTACAATATAATTTATTTGTTTTAATTCCATTACGAATATTTATAGATGGATAAATAATTCTGCTTTTATCCAAGTTATAAAGAGTAATAATAATAATAATTTAAAAATTAAAATTAAACCACAAATTGACTACCCATCTCCAGTAAATTTGGAAATTTTTTTTTTAGCCAGGACTTTGTAATTCAAGTAGAATTTAATATTTGTAAGATTTGTTACAATAGCAGCATTACACTATAACTGCGAATAATATTTATGACCACTGATATGTTAAAGAATTTAAGTAACAAAATATTTAATTAATTTTAATATTTGCCAATAATACTAAAAATCAATTAATGTTTAAACATATTAAATCAACTGAAAAATGCATTTGCTTTTATTCAGTCTTAAATACTAAGTGAGAAAATATAATATAAATTAAATAATTTACTTTTTTGAATTCTATCAGGAATAACAATATTTATCTAAGGATCAATAATTCTGTATTTATTCACGTTATAAAGAGTAATAATAATAATTTAAAAATTAAAATTGAATTTAAAGTTATTTTTAATTTTCTTTTTTTTTTTTTAATATTTATCCAGTTTACTATAAATAAAACTAATCGAAATCGAAAGTATTTTTTATTTTTATTTTTTGAGCAATCGAATAAATTATTTGAATTTTTTAATAAATTTATCTGATAATTTTTTAGAATTCTTTTTAAAAATTGTCAATATATTTTACATTGTTTATTTTATACGAACACGTAGTTAAGAATTGTAGTTTATTAAAAAAAATTTAATGTTGTATTTTTTTAAAAAAAGAGCAAATTAATCTTTACTAGCAAATGCATAAAAACAGACGTCAATATAATTAACTCAAAATGCAATCGATGAACAATTTACATTAATATTTTAAATGTATTTTGCAGAAAAGTTTATTATGAGAATTTATCTGAAACATTTTAAAATTATTACTTTTATTTTATTTTCTAGAACAATAAAAATATTAAAATTTTTACAATATTAAAAATCACCTATGATATCTAAGTTTGGATTATTAGCAAGAAATGTGAAATAAAGGCAGCAACTTTTTAACGATATAAAACAACATTTTTTTTTAAATTTAAAATAAACCTATTTTGGCAATGAAGATCATATACATAAGAAATGCCTCGCATACATCGTATAATATAAAATAGAGTTAATATATTCTGAATTAAGTACTGTGAAAATGATTTAAAAGTTCAAGCTTGATAAAATAACAAAGTGAGAAAAATTATAAATATAATTCCACAATTAATTTCATTTTTTACAAAAAATACCATAGTTAATATATTTTTTTTATCAATTATGGTATAACTCTTTTAAAATATTTTATAAAATGTTTAATAAACTGAAATGAATCTTTTTACTCATATATCAGAAAATCTAAATAGAATTTAATAAAAGGAAATTTGAATCTCATTATATCCCTATCATCTCCTCGAGTTGTGATTTATCGATAGAAGAAAACCCCAAAATATATTTTTACTTTCATTAACATAACCAAAAAAGAAAGAAAAAATGAGTAAGGGGGAAAATGTAAGGGAAAAGTGATAAAGGGAAAAAAAACTAATATATCTTAATGAATAAAAGCACACTTCGCTTGTCAGTAAAGAGGGAAAAAATAAGAATGTGCAATGTAGCGTCACTTGCTAAGTTGACAATAACAGAGACGATGTCACCGATTAAGTTCGTTGGCCATTCACCTACGCTCTAATTGGGATTTGCAGAGAATGGCGTGTTCACTTTTGTTCGTAATCCTGGATTACCTGTCTAAAGATTTACGATATGTAATTGGTTATGCTCTCAATAAAACTGCCTTATTCTGGATGGTAGTGAAAAATGTTTGATAAATGAACTCAAAATTATCGAATTGAGATTTTCTTTTGTGTTTATAAAGTAAATATTTAATGGGAAAAGGGTTTTAAAATATTGTGAATCACTTATTTGAAGTTTCTTGAAATTAATCTTAAATGTAATAACAGATTCAAAATTTCTTACGGCCAAATACTTTAGGTTGCAAAGGAAAAATTCAACTAGTTATGATTCAGGTTATTAAATTCAATAAGCAAATTAATTCTCTAAATTAAAATCTTATTAAGTTGTAATAGGCAAGTGAATTAATTAAATTATTTTAGGTATTAATAATAATTTTAATCAATTAGTTGTTTTTAAAGAGAAAGTATTCCTAGTTTAAGGATCAAAGAAAAATATACCTAATTTAAAAATCTGCATTGAACGGTTTCATATTTCCAGATGATTGCATGTCTTTACAATTATACACATGTCCAACTCTACTATATTTATATTAAATGAAACTACTCGATAAAAATCATGTTGGGTGATTGCCGAATATCAAAATATAAATATTAGCCTTAGTAAAACTTTAACTCAATGGGGTCTTTATTTTATAATAAATTTTTAAGAGATATTTTAAATAAATTTTAAAAATCTGTTTTGTTTTAAGAAGAGTTATATTTCAATGGTTTATGCTAGAATATAATTTCATTTAATAAATGCATATTTTTTTTTATTTCTTACTCTAGATTTATATTATATTTAACTTATAATTATGATAATAAAAGATTCGAGGAAAAGTGAATTATTTTTTTATAAAATATAATATCTATAATTGAGTTGCTAACAATAAAATTTTATTTCAAATAAAAAATAAAAAAAAAATAGAGATTATTTTGAAAGTCGCTATTTATAACTGTGTAAGAAAATTTATTCATACATTGGAGATTTTGAAGATTGATTGAATATTTAATTCAATAAACAATTTTGAAAAAATAAAAAAAATATCTTTAGATACGATATACTTAATAGATGCAAGCACAATAAAAATCCATGATATTTGTACGATAAAAATGCATGGTATAAGACACTAAATTCCATTAACTGTGTTATTATAAATATGAATTATAAAGAGGCTATCTATATCAATTAAAACTAACAATAATTCATGTTTTACAGAAATTAACACATTAAATAAAATGATTCATTTATTAAACATATATTGAAAAGTTTTTAAAAAAACAGAACTTTTATCTAGTTTTGATCTGTAATTTCGAACTACAGCTAGAAAAAAAATTTTTTTTCATTGTTATTTTATCAACTCGGTAAAATACTCGAACTGGCAACCAATAAAAACTATTCAACCGTGTCTAATCCACGGCACCAGACAAATAATGAGAGTACTTGAAGATTCTTAGAAGACCTTGAAGTTGGTCTTATTGGTGGGACGGTGGCGAAAAGTAGGCCGAAATTTGAGAATTCGGTCGTTCTGGTAAATGCATGGGAGGGGAATGTCCCCAAAAACGTTTTTCCTGCCCAGCGAAGAAGCAAGATCCGGTTTTCTACCCTCAAATGAGAAAATTTGAATAGAAAGCGAAGACCTCACAAAAGTTTCTTGGCCCAGTTTAAAGTAACCCACATGGTAAAACAAATAGTAAAAGTGCTATTCCCTACACGTCTGACTGCTAAATAGGACGATGACGATACACTTCAGCATGATCACTTAACTAAATTGAAGGCTAATATGTTAGGCAGGTTAAAATCAGCCCCTTATGATATAAGGTCATTTATTTTTAAAAACAATTCGCCTACGTTAGTGATAAACCTATGTAGGTCAATATTTTACATCCGTTTGTGCTTAATATGATATTTTTTATTATTTTAAGTGTTTAATATGATATTTTGTCTTCCTCCATTTAAAAAATGGAAAACTAAAATAACTTCATCCGGTATTTGTAATTTTTAATCACAAATTTTGCTCGTATAAGAACGGTAGAATTTATAATAAAAGTAAAACTGATAACTTTTTCTCTGAACATAAACAAAGATTTTTAATTTTGATCTATAATTTTTATTCTTATTAAAGATAAACATAAATATTATATTATCTTCAACCAATACTTAGTAATTTTTTTTATAAAACAATAAAAGTGAAAGCTTGAACAAAGTTTCATTAATACTTCCATCCTAGGATTTCTATAAAATAAATTTAAATTTAATAACGAACAATCTAGGATAAAATATTATATGAACAATACTTTAAAGTTCTATACAACTTATAGTTTTTTTATTTGTATTTCTTTAGATAAAAAAAAATATAGCAAAATTGTTTTTCTTTCATCTAAATTTCTATAGTTTGTTATTAGCAGACAGATAATGATAATCTTTAGCCTTATGCTTGTTCATAGGATATTATTTAATTTCATTTTTCGTTTATTTAGTTTTATATTTTCTTCATAAATATACCCTATAAATATCTAAGAAATATATATAAGGAACAATAAACATAATTCCTTACATGGATGAAAATCATAAATATTTTTAGATACTTTATTTTACATGTAGAATGCAATGAAAATCATTCATGAATTAATAAAAATTTGATAACTTATTAATACTTGATAGAAATAAAGCAACATTTGCTACATAGAACCGTATTACCAAAATCACGTGCATAGACGTCTGAAATCGAAATATATTCCTTTACTTTCTCATGTTTTCATTTGGTTTGATTTGTAGGAAATTCCATTACACCATATTTCGAAGAAAATTTATTATGACATTTAAATTCAGTATAACATTTTACAGAGGATGTGGGGGAATTCTCTATTACTATTTACCCAAAGCATTGTTTCGTAGACTTCAATAGATTTAACAATAGGTCTTTAAGAATATTATCCTTTCTTGTTTATAAAGCAAAATGGTATTAAACTATACTTTATTTTTCACATTATTGTTTGTAAAACAATGTCTTTTCAGCTTGTTTTCTAGACGCTGCAGTTTATTTTTATTTATATAGCAATTGACATACTGACTGAGGAAACGTAAGGCAATTGATTAAATTAAAACTAGGTTGCTTTCAAGGATTGTATTGTGGTATACACATTACAGCGATACACGAAATACTTGCACCAACGATAATCTCATAGTTTATGTCTGGATAGAAAAAATATATAATTGCATAGAACGAATTTAATTTGTTAAATGTGATAATTAAGATATTTAATCTGTTTAATTTTAATTTCCTTATAAAAAAGATATGAATCATTATTTGCTGCATTTCTCATGATATTATGAAAATAATGTATCTCAAGTATTATGAAAAAAATCACTCTATAAAGAAATATTTTTAAGTGTGTTATATTTAAAAATTTATTATTTATAGAAAGGAATTCAATATATTATTTAAGAAAATAATTATTTAATCAAACATAAAATTATTTTTGATTAGAAAATTATAATTATTTTTTATAAAGAAAATAAAAATAACATTCGACATAAATATTTATTGTAATTTATGAAAAATAAAACTCCAATCTTTTATTTAACTTAATAGCGTAATAATAAAATATTAAATAGGTTGCTAACTTTTTCTAATCGCTTTGCATTAAAATGATAATAAATTATTTTTTAATAAATTTTGATAAATTTTTTAGTTAATTCTGTTAAATTTATTTGCTGTATTATTTTTTATAGTATATTACCTTATTACAGGAGAAAATTAAAAATTTTATTTGTCATGATTTTTCTTGTTTAAAATTTTTAGGAATTTTAATGCTTTATTCTAATATTATTTAAAAACAAAATAATAATCAAGTGAGAAAACACACTAAAAACTGTACAATTTTTTTTCTTTCAAATCTTGCAAAATAAAAACACATATTTAAGAAGTGGTAAAAATCTGGGTGAAAAATATTTACCCTAACTGTAGGAAAATGTAATGGAAAATGTATGGCACTGGCATAAATGTGATTTATAACTTATAATCCGGTAAAAGTCGTGTTTATTCTTTTACAAAACTATTCTAGTACGAATTATAGATTTAAAATGTATATGTAAAACATAAATACCTAAAACCATTGTAAAATCCCCTGCTTTTGGCTTTGTTATCAAAAGAGATCTATGTACAAATATCCGTTCATAAATTATAATATACCGAAATTGCCTTCAAAAATCAAGGCTGAAGCAATGATGGAAAGATTTCAATCAGTGTACTTGATTTTATATTAGTTTTTTACAATCTACTGAGTGGAACAATAGATTAGAGGAGAAAAACATCTGTTCTTCATTGTTTGTTATTCATCTCCAAATCGAATTTTCGTGTGCCGTTAAAACTGAATTCATGCTGGCGAAAGCATTCTTTCTGGAGTCGCAGAATCAAACCTAAAAAATAAAGTTTAAAAAAAGGAAGCATCAAAATTCTGCTATTTCCCTTGTTTTCTGTCGTAACAGCGCTGTTAAGTCTTTTCTTCTTTTGTATTCGTTGTATGGTTAATGACATTTATGGGGGGTTTTTTATGCCATGTAGGTCAACTATAATGGCACTGACCGTACTTTCAAATGGCGGTGGAGGTACAGTCGAGCTATTTGTTTAGTCTTTTTTCTTTCTTCCTTTCTTTTAAAGGGGAGAACATAATGCCTTTTAATTATTTCCTGTTCTCTTTTCAGAGATCAAATGTTTATACACTTTTTTTGTTGTATATTTCTGGTTTCGGTTTAAAAAGAGTCCCAAGCATAAAGCAGAAACGGTTCAGCGCATTTTGTTCCATTCTCAACTTAGAGCGGATATCGCTGTGCCTACGCATTGTTGAAAGCATGAGTAACAACAGCACTTGCAATTTTTTTCTATTTGTTCAAACACTATTACATGCTGTTGTTAGTCCATATTCGAATCACAAAAAAATCTGCTATCTTAATTGGCAAGTAATAATAGTCATCCTGAAAGAATAATCATAAATCGTTAATTTTCTAATTTTAATCTTTTGTATTTGTTAATTATTAATATTTACAAAATGTTCCTCAATAATTAAAAGAATTATAATTTTTACAGCGTATTTAATTTACTTGCCATGAGTTTCTATTATTCATTGAAACTTTTCAGTCATTTAAAGAAACTCAAAACCAGATTTGGCAGTGTTATTTAGAAGAAAAAATACGTTTCTTCTTTCAGAATTTTTTTAAATGGTTTTTCTTGTTCTATTTTGGATTCTCTGTTTATATTTGCAGTTTTAATAAAGCAATTTAAACTTCCTGTTTTTAAAAAAAAGTTCTATAAATAAAGCATTAAATTCTGTTTTTTAATGAATTAATATTTTACATTGTAATTTCATCTTAATTAATATCGCTTCAAAAATAAATTATTTTATTTTAAAGCTTTCTCTTGATATTTAAGAAATACGTTTTTAAATTTGTTGTAAAAGAAATATAATCTTTTATATAATCTAATACCTTATCGTATACGATCTTATCATTCTTCTTCATTGGCACAAATATCCCTATCTGGGGCCAAGAATGTCTATCTATTGACAGATTCCTAGACAGGAGTTGTTTTCTTCTTACGGGGTAGGAATGTCAGCCCTACATTCAAAACTCTACATTCATATTAGGGACCTACGGTTTAAAATGGATTCCGAACCACTACAAACATTTTTGCCAACGAACGCCAGAGAGCTAGTCACTCGGCCATCAGGTCCCATAATATTATCATTACTATATATAATTTATGGTACCATTAACCATTAAGAAATAAATTAATGTTAACATTCATTTATGGCAAAATTAAAAATAAATCAGCATTGATTGTAATTTTTCAAGTTACAATTAAAAAAGTTAAAATAAAATAGCTAGACATAATGAATTAAATACTTCACCACAAATATATAACAAATCTAACGAATAATAAATCAATCGTCTTCTTTTCTATGTTTCCTTAAACATCAATTTCAATAACTCTAATTGGTATTATATGCAAATATGTAATTAATTATCGCAACTAATCACACTGTACTATTTAAGATATGCGATATAGTTACAAAACTTAAAATAGAAATAAAACAGAGGCCATGGTGATGTGGGGGCAAAATCACACACACAAAAAAAGCATTACATAGCTTGAGTAATGAATCATCTGACAATGATTCCCCCATCCCCATCCTGACGGGTGTGGTTGGCCTTGATAATAAATTTTTCCGGGTTCGCCGGCCCATCTTTAGGGTGTGCGCTCCGAAAATAGAACGCTGAGACAGCAGGTGGTGTGTCCCAGTGACCCACACAGCCATCGAGACAGCTTTGTTTTCCTGATGCAATTTTCCTCCAGGCTGCCCTTGCAGAACAGTGAAAACAGACATCACAGTAATTACGGGGTTTTTCTGATGTTTTGAATTGATTAAATCAGTTTTTTTGATACAAAGAGCAGTAACAGACAGAATGAAAGTCTTTTTTTTTTCCCCCTTTCTCTTTCTTATTTTACTTTCATTCGAAAGGAAAAACCCGTTAAGACAACTTATTTTGTCTCAAATTAAACTTAATTCGCTTTAATTAATCAAGAAAATTGAATTGCCATCTGAATAAAGACAAAAATAAATGTTTTAAAAATATAGAATAGTTATTCTTTATTATTAAGATATAATATATATTCGAGATATTTTCTTTGCCATGGAAGCCATTATTTAAATTTTGCAGCTTCGAAATGATACAACAGCTTTGTTTCTAATAATTATATTTGTGAGAAATTACGTTACAAACTCTGAACTTGGTTTAAATAGAAGGACAATATGGTGAATGTGATATAATTTTATAAGGGATTTTAAATGCAATCAGTAATGTAAGCCAGGAGAATGAAAAAAAAACATTGGACATTAATGACTTTATCAGAGAAGGGAGAGAATATTAATGACTGATAATAAAATTATTACATTTCTTTCAACAATATCAATCATTATTTATAAATTTCAATCTCTGCTAAAATATCACATGGTATCCCTAAACATGGAGATAAAATGTGGCGAATATTAATATATGAAAGGTATGGCTACTTCATTCTTCACTATACTGCTGACCTTAACATTCCATGAATAAAATAAAAAAAGTTATTTTGTTTGCTTGTTTACTGTTACAATATAATCAATTCTATTTTATAACTATTGATAATCAATTCCTTGTTTTAATTATTGTTGAACATTATTTCACTTTTGGTTTCATGAAAATCAACTCCAACTATTGTAGTTCAGATAATTAAAAAAAGTTAGCTATAAAACTAATTTAATGCATTAATTTCTGATAATATTTTGTTAAATATGGATTTATATTTAAATCAAGATTTTTATTGTATTTCGATGTTTTAATTATCTTTTTTTTCTTCAGCAAATTGACTGGGGAAAATGCCCTCAACTGAAACCCACTGAAGCAGATAAGGTATGATTAATAAAACAGTATATCCTTTATCAATCTTAAAAAAATTTCTTTCATATGCTCTATTATTAAATTACTTTCACGTGTTTTTTTATAAAATCATCTGGAATTCTAGTTTTTTTATATTTTTTTAAAAATTTCTTTCATATACTTTTTTATTAAATTACTTTCACCTGTTTTTTTATAAAATCATTTTGAATTCAATCGTTTTTTTTATTTTTTATTTTATCTGTTTTCTTTTCTCAATTTTGAACGATAACTGATGAACATAATTTATTAATACTTTTTCTTTCTTTGTTTAAATTGAACTTTTCTTTCTTAGCTTATATTAAATTATAAATTTTATGGGTAACATGGTACATCGGTTCAACCGATTAATTATTTTTTTTTTTTTATTTGAACAGGAACAGAAAAGAGTCGTTATCCAAAAATGCTTAGATGAAAATCCTCCACCAGCTCTGGAAACTGTTACTGATCCTGTAAGAATACAATTTATCCAAAAATAGTAATAAATAAATAAATATAATATAATAACGATTTTTCTGCTCTAATATTGTTTTATTTTCTTTCTATTATCAGATATAGAATTTTTTTTAATATCTCAGCATTATAATTGAAGATCTAATTTTTTTTCCTAAATTGTTTAAATTTGTTTTTAAATTTCTGAGTTGAGATAATGAGCACTGATTAAAAAAAATTTTATGCTTTTTAATAATCAAACAAACAGTAAAATTTCTATTTTTTACAATTTTCAAAAATATCTATTTGTAAAATTGGTAAAAAGTATTTTTCCAAATAACTGCTCAATTTTTTCGATCAAATATTATTGTAACAAATTATAATACTCCACAATAAGTTGAATATTATCTTTAAAATCATAATCTAAGTTTATTTTTTAATTTGAAATCAATTTTTAATAACTAATGTAAATTCTTTTCTTTTCTTTTTTTTTCAACTGTGTCTTAATATTAAATTTCTCGATATTTTTCAATTTCAGAAGCAAATTGATGACCACAGGGAACTCGTCACAACATGTGCATTGAAAACTGAAGGTTGGGTAGGTATCTTTTATAAACATACTACATTTATTTGCAACTATTTTTATTATCAATATTTAATTTGATTTTGAAAATAAATACTTTAAAAAACATTAACAATATGGATTTTAATTTTAAAAATTAAAAAATTTGGGATTAAGTTTATATTTAATCATATACTTACCTATTTTTTTTATTTACTTACATTATTATTTTACTATAACTAATTTTTTTTATCAATTTAGTTCAACACTAATGGCACCTACAAATTTGACCGAGCAAAGTCTGAAATCCAATCTAAGAAACTTGATTCTCAAGTAAGTATTCTAAAATTGAAAAACTTAACGAAATCTAAATGTTAAGTTTGAAAAATTATGAAATACACATCGATCCTTTGTTAATAATATTTCAGTCTTTGTTTGAAAAATATTTGTAACTTAATGCATTGCAAAAACCTCTGTTTCTAAACGCTAAAAAATGAATATATTTCTAAAATTTATTACTGAAGTATAGTAGAAGTGAATTAATGAATTACGTAGAAATTTAAGTTCAAAGAATTCACAAGAATAAAGTTGCGTTATTTTATAAACAGCTACAACAAAATTAAAGAATCTAATTAACCTATTCTTACAAAAAAAAATTTAATTTCATAAAAAAAAAAATTTTAACATTTTTAAAAAACAAAAAATAAAAATAATTTTAAAAAAAATTAAGTGTTTTTAATGCCCATTTACAAAAAAATGTTACTAATGCTTGATATTATTAACATATAATGTTAGTTACTAATATATAATTTTTTAAAAAAATGTCAATTTTTAATGTCACATAAAGGCAGATTCAGAATTTCCTCGGTTGTTATATGGGAAATCTATAAAACTATATCTATTATCACTATTTGGAATGAACCTTCTCATTGTAGTATGTAGAAGTTAGTCACATCTCCTTGAATCCAATGTAAGGATATTCTGACCTACAGATTTATTATACTCATCCCCTGAACAAAAATGGGAACTCGATTTAGATTCTGCAAATTTTGGGACTGACCTTCTCCCTGTTGAAGGCTCAACAGGCTAACTATCAGGGTGCTACAAATAATTATGAAATCATTGAATAATTCAAATTATGTAGATGGTCTTCTGATAAGCTGGAATTTATAAAGATGTAAAACAATACAGATGTGCATTGCATATTATATTATATATTGTTATAGCATGTGAGCTTGAAACACAATCGAAAAATAACACAACTTAGTTAAGAAGCGAGCAAAAAAAAATTTAACTGAATTATTATCATATTCAGAAACAAGTATTAATAATAATTATGTTAATGCAGAAGCGTTAAATAAGTTGATGCAAGAAATTTCATTGTTTCTGTTTTTCTAACATGAATATTCTTCTTTCAGGTAGAGAAAAGCATATCCCAAAGACACGAAGAATGCCAAAATGAAGCCGTAAGTAATTTTTTTTTACAAAAAATAACCTGCTAAGTGATTCATAAATAATATTCGCGGAGCTGGAACAATAATATATTCAGGCGGCTTTTTTCACCTACGGTTTGTCAAGAAGACTGTAGCTCGGTGACATAATACTATTAAGAATGTATTTTTGGCACGGGAACAATGAGATTGTGTAAAGATTATGAAAATATCGATATAAATAACTCCTTTAGATGAACAAAATAGTGTTTGTAAAAAAAGAATATATTACATTCAAAAGCATTGTGCTTTTATCGACCTTGATAAGCGGGATTATTTATATCGATATTTCTTTTGCTCATAATATTATTCCAGCAAATAGTTTTATAATATAAATTATGGTAATAATTTTTATATCTACTTTTTGGATTGAATTCTGCTTTGAAATCTCCAGTTTATCACTGGATCTTAAAATTAACAAGCTAAATATTAACTGACTATCCTAAACAATTAAATCTGATTTGAATCAATAAACTTCAATTTACATTATAAAGCCAAAGATATATAAAAATTTGAATTTAAATAAAAGCAATATTTAATAACAATTGTTAATTTAGATATAAAAATGTTCATTCTATAAAACATAATGTTTAATTAATTAATGGATTAATTCTGTGATTAGATTAATTAACAACAATGTTTATTTTTAAAACAATTATTATTTTAAATTAAAGAAATAATCTACCTTTTTAAAATTAAAAACCTGTTAGTAGTTTTTTAATTTTTATTTGAAGCAGTAAAGATTTACAGAGTATTAAGAAAAAAATATTGATACTGGAAAAAAATGTATTATAAAGTTATTAAAAGATATTTTAAAGATAACGAAAAAAATTAAAATATTTTTTTAATATTTCGGTATCTATTTGCTCTATGTTAGAAAAATATATTCTGAAATTCAAATGAAATTTTATCAATTAATTTTTAAAATTAGCAAAATGTGTTTTTTAATCAATTTAATTATCAACGTTTGTAATAAAAATGTCACTATAGTTAAAATCCGTCTTATTTATTTAATTTCAAAAATAAGAAAAATTGAAACTTAAAACTTTTAGGTTATAAAAAAAATGTTACAAATAAAATGATATACATTAAAAAAAAATTTATCTATCTACATCTATTAGACATTGTTTTCCTTTAAAACATTTAATTCATTGAATTTCTATGATTGAATTCTATGTTTGATGCATCGTTAATCTAATTAGAGTTAATGAGTAAATTAAAAATCAGTTCTTGTTCTATATTGATTATTTGCCTTACTTATGCAAAAAGTTTTAAGGCTTTGATTTTTAATTTTGAATACAAGAACATTTCAAGGTTTACAAGATTATTTTTAAAAAGTTAAAAAATCGAATTTCACCACTTTCAGGTAAAACGATTCCCCGATGGTTTCATTCAACAAGTTCAACTCTATCAGGCTTGCATGGATTACCACATTGCTGAAGTAAGTCGATTTAATTTTAAATTATAACAAAATTACTCTCCAGTTTTATGTTGCTTTAGATTTTAATTACTTTTTGATGTTTTTAAAAATGGAAATCGAATTTAACATCTATAAAATGCTTAATTTGACTTTTACATTATATAATGAAAAATTATATGAAATTAAAAAAGGAGAAATTTTCTTTGTTAGTTAAAATTCATTTTTGCATTCTTACTTATTAAATGTAATGCAAAAGATTTTAAAAAATTTTGCCGTAGGAGTTAAATCGACGATTAATAATTATTACTATTATTTTAAACGCAAAGTATTTTATAAAAAAATTTTTTAAATAAATTTTTATGAAATTTTGTGCTTAGTATTTGATTATATTCTATAAAAAAATATTTCAAAAAATTTCAAAAAAAATCTTTATTAAAAGAAATTTCCTCAATAAATCTTATGAAAATTTTTGTACTAGAGAACTACTTCGTTATTAATATTTTGATTTCGTAATTTATATAGTACGGATCTCATTTTAAACGATAGCTACAGTCGTTTTATTGTATAATAAAATCCAAGTGGACATATAATAATACATATGATCATAATATATAATATTACATCAGTGGGCAGACAATATATAATGTCCAAGTGGTAATATGATCAGCAGAACTAAGATTGAAATCCTATGATGACATGCGTTGTAGTTACGGGACATTCAAAGCCAATTGTGGTAACAGTCTTGTACCGTCAAGTATTTTGCCTGATGGTATTTTTCAAGTTTCCTTTCATACAAAGCAAAAATACGACTTAAGTCCAGATTGAATACCCTACCTCCCCTCATGGATCGTTAATGAACTGTTCGTAGTGAGATATTAGGTCCATTGATGTAAAAAACAATTGCAACAAAACGATCTAAGATCATCTTGATTCAGAACATTTAATGTAAAATTTTAAGGAAAGTTTCCTTAGTCAAGGTTCCTTATTGGTTAAAATATTAAATCGCTTATCTTAAAACAAAAGAACATTTAAGACGTTTCATACTTTATGATTTTGAAGAATAAATAATATACAAATCATATATCGCTGGACGTAACGAAATCTTCTGTTTCAGATTTGTGAAATTGAGCTGATCCCACCACCTGGAGGTCTTCCAGCTGGCTTCGAGGATCTGGGTGGTGACTATGATGAGAGTTCCCAGTCCTTCCCTGCTTTCCCAGAGGGAGCTGCCAACCAGGCCCAAGCTCCCGGAAGCACTGCCCAACCTCAGACGCAGCCTGAAAAGGCCGCAGCTGCAGCTTCATCTTAAGTAAGAAATAATGAATGCTTCACTTAATAAATTAAATACTTCATTATTTTTCACTTTAAATCTCCCTCATTCATATAAGCATTGTTTATTCATTAAAAACATCAATTCAAATGAAATATAAATGCATATTTAACACACTTAGAAAATAATTTCACGAGTTTTCTTTTATTTTCTGAGTTTGAAGACATTAAACGACTACTGGTAAGATTGCCTACATATGAAAAACACAGTACTAATAGAGCGTAAATGATGTGAAAGTCCGACGTTAAGGCGATAATGGAATTCACTCATGTGTGTTAGGTTCTAATTCCAACAATCTCTATATTATCAAGAACAGCTACTTTTAAAATCAATTTCAGATTATGTTCACTTAAACTCGATAGTATTGTTAAATAATGTACAGAAAACTTGTCTTTCCTCCTTAATTATAACCGTAACCGTGTTTCCTCCAACACACTGGCAAGAGCACACTCCTGTGGCATTTAAGAGAGATGGTAATTCGGCCTCGAGATTCTCACCTGAAAAGAAGCCGAGCGCTCCTCCGAGAAACATTTAGTCTATAGTCTCTCATTCGGAGAAGAAATATATTTAGGCATTCCGGCGCATTAGTTGGCCTACAGACTTTCCCCCGGAGAGAAAGTATATTTCGTGCATCCTGCGAGTAGTCGAATTTCGGATTTTCAGCTTAGAATTAAAGTCCTTCCATGAATCTATAATTATCTATCTTTAAATGGGTCAAATAGTGTGTGTATCTAATTCTATATGTGTGGTGTTTGTGCGTGTGTAAATAGAGTTGTGTACAATTTGTGCCTCAAGTACCTCAACTCGCCCAGACCCATTTACAATCTGGTTGCCCGATCTGCACAGTACATAAATAATATAATCTTCAGCATCATGCATTATTAAATGAATATTATTTTGTCCACAACCACATAAAGGAATCTTAAGATATTTTTTCGTTGAAAATAATAACAAAAAAAGTTGCTAAATAAGTCGTTTCACGTGTAAATTGGAGCTCTCCGTTATGGGGTGCCATGTATAAACATAACGTTTTCACTTTTTACGTGTAGGTGTAACAATTTTTATTAATGGTTAAAAACAGATCACAGTGGAAAAAAATATTTTATGTCAACTAAATGGTTAAAACAAAAATATATGTACTCCAATAGTATATACGAGGTATCGTTGATTGAGAAAGTATATTTACTTGTATTATTATTAATTAGCAGAATATTTTATGGCTTTGATATTTTCTTGGTTTCAGCTCTGTTGACATCCATTCATCCTTGTATAGTATTTCAACAGCCTATTCGTATTACTGGTGCATTTCTCGTGCTACATATTATCACTTGCATGCCTAATAGCAGTCATTCAATGCCAATGATTTCAGTCGAGCTGAATTATTTTTGTTGAAGCGTTACTTACACGCAATTCTTTCAATAAAAAAATTATTCGTTCATGGTTTTGTTCAAGGACTTTTACGATTATATATATTTTTTTCGCATTGCTGTGTTTATTCATAATTATTTTGAGGATTTCCTTTGC
Organism: Caerostris darwini; assembly: GCA_021605075.1. NCBI lineage: Eukaryota > Metazoa > Arthropoda > Arachnida > Araneae > Araneidae > Caerostris > Caerostris darwini. Next base: position 225,367 of record BPLQ01005889.1, read on the forward strand.
AATATTTAATTATCCCTATTAAAATAATTTTCGCTAAATTAGTATTAGACAGCTTGAGCAAAATTTCTTTCTTTCTTCAAACTAATAAATGTTATTACGATTGGACAGATATTAGTGAGAAGTTCATATATACATATTTAAATATTATATAAAGGCAAAAATAATATTAGGGAATCATTTATGGAAAGAGAAATCTTTTCAATAATCTTTTCCAGGATTTAAATTTAGCCAACTAATTTACAATAAAAAATGTTAATATGTAATCTTTTTTTATATTTTTGCTTACTTTGATTGTTCCAGTTATAGAAAAAATAACGTATTCTTCTGATTGCTATGAGTAATAAAGATATTTTTAGTTTTCTTTTTGATTTAAAGAATTTTATGTAATAAAATATTTGGTGATCTATAATGCTTACAATCGTATATGTATGCATTGCTTGTAATCGTATATGATGATATACAACGCTTCTATTTTTGATGATATACAATGCTTCTATTTTTGATGATAGACAATACTTCTATATTTAATGATATACAAGGCTTCTTTTTTGATGCTGTACAATACTTCTATTTTTGATAATAAACAAGGCTATGAATTGGATACTATAACATTTTTAATAAATAATCACCTTTAAATTAATAAAAATTAAAATACCACCTTTTTAATTAATAATCACCTTATTACCAATAATATATCATGTATTATTATTATTTTTTTTTTGTACATAAAAGCAATCAATACAAAACACTCGAGATATTTTTTTGAAACTTGAAGCTGGTATCTTATCGGTTGCCATCATAAATTGCAAATATATTCCTTGTTATTTTATTTAATTTTTATACTGTACAGAAACTAAATTGACACTTTATTTATTTTTTCCAGAGATGATGTTCAAAACGAGCATCTCTTGTTACATCTGAAGTGAGGAGTGGCAGTCGAAAGAATCGCTTGTTGATGTTTTCTCACCGCAATCATCTTGTATAGTGCCTGCAACACATTCACCTTAACTTTTTACATCGCCTTCTACATTCTAAACAGAAAATTGTCCGTGTTTTGTTATCTTGTGAATCGTCATTTCAATAAAATGAGCGTCTGCTCCTTTCTCTTCCTCCTATTTGCATTCAATGATCTTTGATGTTTCAAATGTGCACACATAATTATCGATACAATTATATCTCTCAATAAATACTTTTATGTTATATCCTATACAGTTTAAGAAAAATTACATTTTTGGTGTGATTAATAAAGAAATGCTTTAATTCCATTTTTTTCCATATAGAAATTCAATGGACAATAAGGCCATGTTTTATATTATTTAATTAATACTATACGACTTCGCCATCTTAATCAAGTCATTTTGTTTAATTATTTTGAGTTCAACCATAGAATAAGGATTCGTAACAGAAAATAGTTCATTAAAATTTAGGGAAATTAATAGTTCCTTTATATAACGGTGACCAAGAATTCACCATTAGCTTCTTAAATGCTATTGTGTAACACTAATTTCGCAAAAAAAATTTAAAAATAAACATTATATGCATACATATTTATCAAATATATAATGTTAATTGAAGAAACTAAACTTTATAAGTGTTAACTTATACTTGATTGAACTTATACTAAGCTTGTGAACATTAAGAATAAATATCTGTTTACGTATTTTTAAAATATATATAATAAAAGAAATAAAAGAAACATTAATAAAAGAAAATGCAATGAAATTAATAATTAAAGAAATAATTGGTAGTAATAATAATTATTAAATTAATAATTATTAATTCTTAATAATTAATTATCAAATAATTAGTTATATTAGCAACTTAAAAAATATTAATAAAAGAAAATGTATTTTGCTATTAATTTATAAGTGTAATTGTGATCTACGAAATATTATTATATAATATAAAATAGATAAGCCAGATATTTTGTAATGACTGTGAGCTAATCAAAGCTACAAAGGTTTTAAATGGCTCATCTTGGCATTTAAACAATTAGAAATGAGTTTCTAAAGACATAATAAAGCCCTTTAAGACAAATTAAACTAAATTTTACTTTATTAGGAAAAAGTTTTTAGAAAATCTAAAAAAGCAAATATATTATAATATTTGCTTCTTTACATTAATTGTTGAAAAAATACCTTTTTCTTCGTTCAGAAAGAGAAGGAAAAAAAATGCAACTGATTCAGTTATAAAAATTTTCCACTACTAAATTTTTTTTGATATTATATGTAAAAAATAATAGATAAATATATATTAAAATTTTGATTTTACGAAATTATTTTCAGAATTTTTTAAGATGTCTCTTATTACAGAAGAAAGTTGTTAGAAATACGCCAATAATATTTACTTTTCTTAATAAATAATCTTTTAATTAAAATATTTTTGGTTATTGAATAATCATAGTAAAATTCACTTCAAATAGATTTCAAACATTTAAATTTTCTTTAAATCGTATGAAAAATTTCTATAACTTACATTAGTCTCAATTTAACATTAAGTACAAATTGCAAAAAAATTATTACTATAATTGCTTTTAAAGATTCTATGCAAAAAATACGGGCATATTTACCCACAAAATAAATCACAGGAATTTACAACCTAAGCAATCAACTTGGTACGTTTAAAAGAGTGTGTTAATTATTCAACATTAAATTTAAATGCAAAATACATAAATATATCAAAATTTGTTTCTTTTAAGTTTAATTTGTGATATTAGAAAATTAAATTTTCCAGGATGGTGTATAATGAAAAATAAAATTTTGGCAAGAATTTTAACACAAATATTTCATTACGAAAAGGCTACTGCCCAGCTTTAATATTAATAATAAATAAGCTAAAAAGGGCTTGCAACAATATAAAAAATTTATTTTAAATACAGAATTTTATCACAAAATGCAATCAAAAATTATTTTTAAAATAAATTTTCTCACTCAAGAAATTTGATTCTTTTTCTTTACTCTTTTTTGTTCCTTAATCATTAGTGTGTTATTATTATGAACAATATTGTTAACTAAATTCGATTGTTACTTTAAAAGATTTTTTCTCTTTTATGTATTTCTAATCATAGTTAGGAAATCTGTTCTGGAGAGGAAATTAGATGTCATTTATGAAGGACTTTAATTGCAATAAGGGAATTTCAATTTTTAATAATTAAGATTTTAGATTATATAGTATTAAAAAATTAGAACAAAATTCCATATTAACTATTATACACTTTTCTCCGACATTAAACATGATGTTTCCATACCGCGCTATCCATGGGTAGACTATAATTGTTTATTTGCCTCTCAATTACTTTACTCTGCACAAAAGTGGCAACGTAGCACTGGTGAGCATTAGGGCTGAGGTACAATACGCTGGCGGTTTGTTGTTAGACGCTGTTTCAAAAAATGAGGATGCTCATTGCCGTTTGTGATGTTCAGCATCTTACCTCATTAGTCTGATCTACCTGGTGGGAGTTTTTAGGGTTTTTTCCCATATGATACACGGAAGTTACCCCTAAAAGTCCTCCCGGAATTTACTGTCCACTCTCTTCTTCTTCATTACGGAGCCTACTCAGACTTCTACCTACGGGCACTCCATCACAACAGAAGTGGTCCCCTTCCTTCCATGAGAACACATGGGTTCATGGACTTGATATAAATGTTTCTGTCAACCAAGTGGGATAAGAAATAAACAACCAAAAACATATATTTAACCAAGTTGATTAATAATGCGTATCTAATGTTATACATAGATGAGTCTCAAGTTCCACTGAAGTATGCCACAAACATCTCATCTACAAGTAATGGCATTGCCTTGTGCGAAGAATGTAGGTATAATTGTATGGGAGAAAACCCGGAAAACACTTACCATGCAACCTGATTATCGATGTGAAACGTTTTACACACACTGTGTAAAACGTCTCACACTATCAATGTTTGTAATCGCTATCATGTCTTCTCGCTTCTGAAAGCAGTGACTGCAACGCTCGCCTCTCCGGACTGCAGCTCACGTCTCCTGTAATTTAGCTGCTCACATGATCTGGCAACTGATTCAAATTTGTCGTCGTTAATTAATTGTACTTAGTATAGTAACAATGTTTACAAGTTTATTTCATATTAAATTTACATTTAGTTTACAATGTAAAATAGACATTTTAAAATGGTGTACAAATGTGCATATTTAATACTAATAATCTTATTATATGAAATTAGAGTTAAATTTAAGAGTTAACTTAATTATTCTTAAAAAAAAAAAAAAATTAGAAAAGAAAACTTAGGACGCATAATATTTTAAATAAATAAAAATTAAAATGTTCATTTTTTCGCTGGTGATTAGATCAATAATTGAAAAGTTTTCACTTACAAATAATACACATTAAGAAATTTTGTTAAATTATAAAAATTGCATTTTTTAAAATTAATATTTGTTTGTTAATTTTTAATTACTCCCAACAAGTAAAAAAACAAAAAATATCTTATTATAGCCTTTATTTTGTTTTTGTGTTTTACAAATAAATTTTTATGCATAGACGATAATTATATAATTAAATGTACTTAAAATCCATTACAAAACTTCGATAAGGACTATAAAATATCTGCTTAAAATAAATAAAATAAAAAAATTTCTCAAATTGTTCTTTTTTAATTTTTGTATTTTTATGTAATTTTTTAATAATTTGAAATCCAATAACTCATTAAATTAAAGTTAATCACACGCCTAAAGGTTTAAAAACTATCATAAAATTAAACCAAGTTTTTAAACACTATCATAAAAGTTGTCATTCTTTCCAACAGATGGCAGCACGAAATTCCAGAAAAAAATGGAACTGATTTGATTTGAAACTATAAATAAAAGCATCGTTGAACAAAAGTTATATGTATGTTGCAACTATATTAATGCAAAGTTATTTGCGCAATTACTTAATTGCAGTAACTGTTGTTAATAAAAATGCTACGTACATATTATAATTGTGGATAGTAAATTTACAACATTTTGAAAAAGATTGTTTTGTTTTTAGTTCAAGCAGATTCGATGTTGAAATTTTGATAAATCTTAAATGAGTCTAAAAATGTTAAGAATTTGCAATTTAAAAAAATTAGAAATTTACAAAACGCTATTCATTTTAAAACTTTATAAGGAAAAGAAATTTTTTTCAAGAAATTGCCATTTTCTGATAATTATTATTTTAAATGATATTATAACGTTTTGAAACTTTAATATAGAAAACAATAAATTACATCAATCTCTAAAATGAAAAGTAAATTCATTCCAATCTTACAATGAGAACAATTTATAAGATTAAAAATACAAAATAAATGCACCGTAAATCATAAATATATAGCATTATTTAAGGGGTTATCCTATTTATATTTCTTTTTTGAAACTTTTTTGTATGAGGTTGAACTTGAAAAATTCCCGTCACATTTGTATTTCTAAAATAAAAACATTTTAAATAAACTAGAATAAAAATATTATTTTTGATTACAGCAATTTAAGCTATAATCTTATAATTTTTTCTTAATATAAACACACTTTTTAAAAAAATATATAGTTTTTTATTTGTTCCGAAATGTTACAAATTATACTGATAAAAAAATTAATATCATATTAGTTGTATTAGTTAATTCGATATAATGCATACATTTAACAAATATAACCATCATATATGAAAACATTATATATGATACGACTATGCGACATACATATACACTCAAGAGCCAAAACATTATGACCACCTGTCAGTAACGGTTGGCCCACCTTTGGCGCGCAATACAGCTTCAACCCGACTTGGCATGGATGCTACAAGTCCTTGGTAGATGGCCGGAGACAGATTGTACCAGATGTTTAAGCAACGGTCAAGCAAATCCGAGATATTGCGAATTGGTGGTCTTTGAACTCTGAGTTGCCGTCCCAGGACATCCCAAATGTGTTCTATCGGATTGATATCCGGTGAGTTAGGCTGCCAGGACACTAACTGGAATTCAGTATCATGTTCCTGGAACCACTCCAACACAATTTTAGCCTTGTGACAAGGGGCGTTGTCCTGTTGGAAGATTCCATATCCAGCTGTAAAAACAGAGGCCATGTAAGGGTGCAACTGGTCCACAATGATGTTCAGATACCCTGTAGCATTCATGGTCTGCTCTACCACAACCACGGGTCCCAGAGACGCCCAAGAGAACATCTCCCAAAGCATAATACCGCCACCACGGGCCTGCGTATGACCTACTGTACATAGAGGGAGCAACTGTTCGCCTGGAAGACGGCATGTCCTGACACGGCCATCAGCGTGATGAATGACAAACCGTGATTCATCTGACCAGGCAACTCCCTCCCACTGATCCATGGACCAGTCACGATGTTCTCGGGCCCAGCGCAGGCGCATTTGGCGATAACGCATGGTCAGCAAAGGCACACGAGTGGGACGTTTGCTGCGTAGCCCCATATCCAACAGTGTCCGCTAAACAGTGTGCTCCGATACTATTCTACTTGGCCGTGCATTGTATTGGGCTGTCAGCTGAGCCACTGTCTGGCTCCGGTTTTGCTTCACCATGCGAGACAGTCTCCGACGACCTTTTTCTTTGACAGCGTGTGGACGTCCAACACCATGTCGTCTACTGCTGGTTTCACCGTCATTCATCCACTTTGCATAAGTACTAACAACTGTAGATCGCGAACAACCCACGAGTTCGAGCAGTTTCGGAAATACTTGTTCTGAGCCTTCGAGCCATTTCAATCTGACCTCTATCAAAGTCGCTTAGATCCGCAGCCTTTCCCATCACACACAGAAATGATTCTTCAGACTCTCCAGCAGCAGTTAAATACCCCTTCCCCCTGATCACGTGCCTTCCACGTCATCCAGGCAAGTTCATTGCAAAATGTAGGGGTGGTCATAATGTTTTGGCCCTTGAGTGTATATACCATACACGCCCAAATTCGGGGTAGTTAATTCTAAAAGTTCTGCCGGGGGCTAGAAAGTATTGTCCTCTCCTCATAAGCTGTCAATGAGCTGTTTGTAAATTGTCCAAAATTAAAACGATTTTACAATTAAAATAGTAACAATTTTAATTATTAAAATTAAATTATTGGAAAGAAAATTACATAAATATATATGTATATATATATATATATATAGGTTTTCTATAAAATGTATAAAAGGTATCTATAAAAATTAAGTTCAATAACCAAAAAAAAAAATAATAATAATAATAATAAAAGACACTTCATAATTCAATAACTCAATAACAAAACAAAAAAAAAGATACTGTAATCGTGCTTCCTTCTACATACCAGCAAGAGCGCCACTCTGTGGCGTTTAAGAGAAATGGTCATTCTGCCTCGAGACTCTCACCAGGGGAAGTACAACGAAATCTGCGCTCTCACTGAGTAACATTTAATTTATAGTCTCTCATTCCGAGAGGAAATATTTCGCGCATACTGCGCGTGGCCGAGTTTCGTGTTTCAGGCTCAGAAGTGGAGTTCTTTTACGAATCTATAATCATCTGTTTTTAAATGTATTAAATATTGTATGTCTCTAATTGTATGTATGGTTTTTTATGTGCGATTCTCTTTCAATTAGTTTTTAAACTTCATATATAAAATTTATATTTTGATATTGATAAACAAAAATTATTTCCTATTATTTCAAATTTTTCTTTTTAATGATTATACTCCCTTAGAATTAATCAGTTTTTAATTAATAATTTAGGAATATAATTAAAATTTTAAAACTTCGTGGTATTATTTAATATTTGTTCCCTTATAATAATTCTAATGAACATTCCGTTTCTTAATTTTTCTATTTTCGAAGTGGAATAAACAACACATATTATTCTTCCTCTTCATTGGCAACAGCCCATTGGGTCAAGGCCGTCAACAAGGCAGGACGAGATGCTCTCTTTTTATGGGGTAGGGCTGTCAGCCTTACGCCTAACGCTCTACAGTCATATTAGACCGGCATCTACTGTTTAAAATGGATTCCGAATCCATGGCACCTCCGGGACTCAAACCCTTTAGCACCGAGTGCCAGAGCGCTAGTCAGTCGTGCCATCAGGCCCATAAACACACATATACTCTCAATAATTAATATTACATTTGAATGCAATTAGAACATTGCTTATAGCTATCAAATTTTATATATTACCTTTATGTATTAATTTTATTTATATAAATTGCATTCCAGTAATTTAATTTTAATTATAAAATCGTGAAAATTTTGGATATATGTTTCATCTGATTGTTTAATGGTATTTTAAACGAATTTGTCCCTCTAAAGGAACTTTGTTTATTGCAGGGTTTTTTGTTATGTATGCAGAAATAAAAAAATTCAGGATCAAAGACGAACATGAATTGAGAAATTAATCCATATCCTTTGTAGAGGGACATGAATATGATTAAAAAATAAGCATTATGGATAAACAAAATACATCACTAAAAAATTTTAAAAAGTATTTAGAAAAATTAATTAATATGTATATATAAGATCTTATTGCAATGTATTTTTACATTTATTTTATTCTTGATATACTTTCTTTAATCAGATTTGCATAGTGTTTATCAAAAGTTAAACATTCACTGCAGTGAGATCTTTTCATTTGTATATCACATCATCATCAGAATTAAGAAAGGGTGATGAAAACTTTAAAACTTGATTTTTAATTATGTTAAAAAAATAATGAGGAAAAAATATTGAAATGTATGAAATCCATTTTAAATGTAGTTTCTTAAGCTAATTTTTTTTCTTTTTAAAACATGTGTCTTTGAATTCTTTAATAGTCTTTGAATTTTTTTTTTTCTGCATTGTCTTATTTTGTCATTTCATTCTTAAAAAAACCCGCGAATAATTTTTTTGCAATCCGATATAATATTTCATCAATAATTAATAAATTGTTTAAAAGTGTAATGCAACATAATGTAAAGAAAACATTTCTTATTGATTCCAAAATACTTTCGTTGTTTATAATTAATTCAAGTGTATATTTTCATTTTATTCAATAAGAAATTAAACTAAACTATAATATAATTTTAAAAAAAAATTTTCATATATTTTTCTTATTATTATACTTAAGTACCAGAATCTTACAGAAATAAAAGCATATTTCTTAAATATATTTCCAATCCGAATTTATTTAATTTGCATTGGATACAGTAATAAAGCCTATTTGTACTGTAATTGAAAAATAAAAATTTCAGAAGTACCTATAATCGAGATTAGAGGCAAGTTTATCCTTAAAAATTAAAACCTTTTTTAACTTGAGAAGGTTCTTATAGTTAGGGTTAAATCCTATTCAATACCTAAAAAATGAATCCTATTGATTAAAATGCATATTTTGCAGTAAAATAAATATTCAAAAATGAATAAAGTATAACATACATCAAATAAGTATTTATAAAGTAAATATTTATAAAATATTAATTAATGCATTGTAATCTAATTAAGAAAGAGTAACGTCATTTCATCAATGCCTGATTAAATAGCATGAATGGAGGAGGTTACTATTCCCCTGAGTTAAATTTTTATTTTAAAGGAATGTAAAGTAGGTGGATTTAAAAATTAATGAGGTTACTATTCCCCTGAGTTATATGTTATTTTAAAAGAATTTAAAGTAGGAGGATTTAAAATATATTGAAGCTGCTGTTTTTCTGAGTTAAATTTTTATTTTAAAGAAATTTAAAGTAGGAGGATTTAAAAATTAATGAAGTTAACAAAAATTAATAACGAATCCTCTCAGTGAAATTGTTATTATAAATAAATTAAAAATAGGAGGAAAACGTAGTGACATTTCGATAAAATTTTACAGAACAAAAAAAAATCTCCTATTTTTTAAAAACAACGGCTATTATTATTATAAAGACGGACTATTTATTACTATAAAAAAGGGCAAAATAAAGGGAAATAAGGGCACTATAAAAAAGGCAAAATATGCTTGAATAAACTAGAAGTAATATGTATTAAGGTGTAACATGTGTAATATGTAATCAGAAATAAATGTATATGTGAACTAGAGGGACATTTATCGAGTACTTCAAAAAAACATATTTCAGATATTTTTCAAACCAAAATAATCTGGAATTATTTATAAAAATTTGGGAATGCAGTCAAGTACGAAAAAAAAATATAAATTGTAAAAATTGTTTCGGGAAAATTGTTTGTAAACAATAGAAAATAAGATATATATGACCGAAAGATCTCTCTCTATTTCATATAGAGTAAAAAAAAATTTTTTTTCCTTCTTCCCTTTATACCAATGCTTATGTGTCAAATTTATACCCGATTATTTTCCTTTACAAACCTAATTATGATAGTTGAAAAAAGAAATTTGTATGTCTAGGTTCAACCAAGCTCAAGTGATGCATATACGTCAAGGTTTTATACCTGTATATCACAATGTAAACCTAAAGATCGAGTTCTTCCGCTTTCCGTAGCATTCAAGTGAATCATCCACAAAGTTAAAGAAAGAACCTTTCGAAGACGAACAGAAAACGATCCCTTCGTAGACCTGAAGGCCTCCCCAAAGACAGAATTAGACCCTACTTCCATTCCCCCAGAAAACTTCAGCTTGCACTTTCTATAATTGGCAGGCGGCGTTCCAACGAACTGTGTGCAGAGAATTGTAGTGAAGAAAAAAAGAATGAAAAGAAACCGTGCGAGATAATCAGAATGCCAGCTAAGACATCTATTCTACAGTTTTCATTTGCTGATGCGCGTTCTATATTTAGCAGAGGCTTTACGTCTAGATCATCCTTGCAGGTCGCCAAAGTACCTGTGCGATGTGATTGTAGTAATGCTATATGCAAATGGAATTCATTGATGTTTTGGTTGTCATAATTGTAGTTCCTAAAATAATTAAATATGCAGTGACAGTTGCCGTGTTATTGTTTTTAAAATTAAAGTTTTTACATCTGTTTCAGCGATATAATTTGTATAAATCGTCTGATATATGATATTTAGTGCTAATTATGATATTTGTACCAGTTGTTTAAACTATTAATATTTAGAAAATTATTGAAAATTATTGATATGCTTCAATATATTCAAAATATGTTCTCAATATACACAGTAAAATAAGTAAATTTTTAATTTTTTTTAAATAGGATGGCTTTTCTCTTGTAGATCCAAAGTCATGAAATTTTAACATGATTTACGTCCTAGTTCTAATTTATTATTATACCAGAATATATGACTCGGCATTTACCAGACTAAATGAAATTATATAATTATATACATACTTATATATATATATATATATATAAAGTTCAAAATCCCCAAAGAAATCAGAACAATACTTGTAACGAACAAATAAATTAAAAAACAATCACGAACACAAGATTTTTATCATTTTATCTTCAAGAATATTCATAAAAGCAAAAAAAGAAATTATTTTAATATTCTTCAATAAAATATTTATGTTAACTGCATCTATTCAAATGATTCGATTCGATTTTTTAATTAATATAGTTTTATAGTAGAATGCTTGATTTTATATTAAGGCTAATTTGATTTAAAAAACACGTTCTTTTTTTAAACTTTAATTCAATTAAAAATAATTTATTGCAGTGTTATCATTATTAATAATAAAATAGAAAATAATAAATTTTAAGAAGAAGGATGTATCTCATAATCTTAATCTTTATATTATACATATCATAAATTCTTTTTAGAACATTCTTTTTTAGAACAAATTAAAAATAGTAGCATTAAGAATTATATCTTCAATAAAGAATTGCTTTTATCACAAATTAAAAGGATTTTTACGTGTAAGATATATTAATAGATAATTTAAGTAATATTACATCATATCCCGAATATTACATCATATCTCTAATATCACATCTTGCTTATTTTTATAATTTTTGATAAAATAGCCGACCAAATTCAGTATATGGTTTTCTATATTAAACTATATAAGCTAATTTAGAAGTATGTAAAAAATAAACATTTAAAATATTATTAATAAAAACTATAGCAGCATCTATAATATTTAATAGAAACATGTCTGTTTTTTCAATTACCTAGTATAAACTTTCGCAATTTATCTAAATAAGTAAGAAACTGAAACATTCTAAAATATACAGAATGCAAAAAAAAAAATAATAATAATAATAATAAATAAACAATAAAAAAAAATAAAGATTGCAAAATAAATAACCTTTAAGTAAAAAGTAATACATTTAATCAATAATCTATTTTTTTTTTTTTTTAAATTTCTGTTATCTATTATACTGTAATACCTCAAAGTGTTTGTACACTAAAAATTTGTAGTAAAAGCGGTGTAGCCTGCAATTGAATTCAAATATAAGTACAACATTTTCCTGAATAAAATCGAATATTTTTTAAAAACATATTGACTTCTTCATCTTATATAGAAAAGAAAATCCAATGCGGCAGAGAAAAAGCACGTTGCAAAAAATGATCGTACTCGAATAAAGTGAAATAAATGTATCGATCCTTTTTTAAAATTTTATTTTTGCAATTTGGTGACACTTTAAAAGTCGTTTGGCCTTAATTTTTGTTTGCTTATTTTGTTTATTATCTAAAAATGACTCGTATTCGTAAGGAAACAATGAACATCATTCGAAAATTGATTATTTTTCTTTGTACTAGTGGTAATTAGTACGGATTACAGCTAAATTATTGAATTCATCTCATTCTACAGTGCAGTATGTAACAAAAAGCTTTAAAGGATAAAATCAAATCGAAAGAAGGTAAGATAAATGTCAATAAAGCCTAAAGTTAACTTAGAGTGATCAGAGATTTATAGTTAGAAAATTTGTGAAAAATCCACGTTTGAGAGTTATAAAAATTTAGATCCAATTTACTGAAAGGTTTTTATTTTAGTTTCCCCTGAAACTGCTTGTAGAATGTTCAAATCAACAGGATTACATAAAAGTTCTGCCCGAAAGAATTTATTTGTTACTGCAAAAATAAATATATATATATATAATAAATAAAAATAAAAGAGCTTAGGTTTTCTTTAGCGAAAGCAATGATAGATAAATATTATATATAAAGTATAATATTTTATATATATATATATATATATAAAATTGTCATAATATTATCATTATAATTGTTATGTAATTTATTAATATTAATTTAATAATTTATATTGAGAAAAAAAATGGGGTGCTTAGTCCTAAGAACTCAGCTAAAACATTAAAATATGGATAAATATGGATTAAAATATGGATATTGAGGTGTCCCTGTGTAGGGGTTGTATGGCAGAGTAACGAATAGGTAATTTATTGATGGCATAATGAATCATATTTTTTATTTAAATACTTTAAAAATCAGTTTAAAATTAATAGCCCAAAATTTGGATATTGGAAGCAATTACGAGTGTTTTTATTTATTTATTTTTGTTGTTATTAAGATAATGCTCCTAATTTCTGGCGCTCGTAGCCATAGGTATTGGATTCGAGTCCCGGCGATGCCATGGATGTTTGTAGTGGTTCGGAATCCACTTTAAACCGTAGGTCCCGATCTAACATGACTGATAACCCAAATAGTCTAATTGGGCTGATAACCCTACCCCGTAAGAAGAAAAACATCTTCTGTCTCGAAATCTGCCAGTAGACAGATGACCTTGGCCCACCATGTAGCTGTTGTGGCGATAAAGAGAATGTTCCTAAATGCAGGGCTCTCAATTTTCATCTCTGTTGTCTGCATAATTTTCGACGACTTTTGCAAACACCGCCCTCAGTCGCAGGATTTAAAACAAATCGAATACATTTGAAGAGAACTGGAAGTTAAGAGTGAATAATGATATGACATTTAAATTAAAACGGAAATCAACAAAGAAATGATCGAAAAATGTAGAAGCCTTGATGCAAAAATTACAAAAAAAAAAATAAATAAATAAAAAAAACTTTATACCTTCACATTTAAAAGTTGTTGTGGATATCACAAAATATCCTACTAAGTGCTAAAGGACTAAAATATTACAATATTTCCTAATATGTAGAGTTTTTCTAAGTGTACGAATAGTTTTGTGTGACAACTTTTTTGTTACTTTTAAATTATCGATTTTCCAAACAAAAGTAAATCATCGTGTTGTTAAAATATTTATTGTAGTTTTATTAAGGAAAAATTATAATATAATGTGAAAACTGATATTATAAAAAATAGAACAGTATTTCATTGAAATTAATTAATGCCCAAATAAATTCTGCAGCCATTGTACATAAGAATTATTTTATAGGAATTCAGAAAAAATATTAATTCATGTAATTTTTCTCACCATTATTCAAGTCTTCTTTCTATAACATTCTTTATTTTAGGTAATAAAAGAATGTTAATTCTATTCCTATTGCCATAATCTACACACACACACAAAACCCCGTATTGTTTCTTATGCTGAATATTTAAAGAATATTAACTGAAAATGATTTACTATACTTCAAACTTTGATCTTTGACAATCAGTAAATTCTCTAACATCTGACTGTTCATTGCAGAGACAAATAAAACATTTAAAAAAAAGGCTAATTAAGAGAATAAACTATCTAATAAAAAAGGCTGATCTAAAATGCTATCTAATAAAAATATTGAAATCCTGTCTTAAATTAATACTAATTGCATAATGTTAATACTAATAAATATTAAACTCATAACATACATAAAATTTAAGTGCGCTTTTAAAAATATTAATATAAATGCTTATGTTTTAATCTTCTTAAATATTTAACTTTTAACGTTAATTTAACTTTTTAACGTTGGCTTAAATGCTTATCTTTCAGTATTAGTTTAATTTTTTTTTCGAATTATAAAAAAAAAGTTTTAAATTTCAAAATATATTGAAGCATAAGGAATAAATTATGTTCTGAACATTATTAAAAATTTAATAAATAGAGAAAAATATTTTAATTTGAATTTTCTGTAATGAAAGTGAAATTTTTTCAAATATTTTAACTTTCATTGAAAAATGGATTTAATTATTTATTAATTATACGCTGTTATATAAAATACATTTTTCAAATAATCCTTATTCGAAAAAAAATTCATAGTATATCATTTCATTCGTATGCATAGTACAAATATTAAATTTTCAGTAGCAGTTATATATGAGATATTTCGAATATCATAGAGCATGGAAATAAATTCTAATCACTTCAATATTAATAAATAATGAGTAAAAAAACAGGATTATATTGTTTAAGATTTCTTTTAGATTAAAAAAAACGAAGGAATTTTGTTTAAAACATTTTCTTCTTTTGCCTTTTTTTGTCATTACCATTTAAATATGTCATTTTTTTTCAAAAATGCTAATGTTTAACTACAAGCTGTTCCTAAATTTTTTCAAATCATAGCATCATTATGATACTTTTTAATAAAGATATTACTTTTAAAACAATTTTGCTAAAATTTTGAACAAAATAATTCCTTATTTCGAAAATGTTCAATGGAATAGTAGAATAGATTGAT
The DNA here is from genome assembly GCA_021605075.1 of Caerostris darwini. Taxonomy (NCBI): domain Eukaryota; kingdom Metazoa; phylum Arthropoda; class Arachnida; order Araneae; family Araneidae; genus Caerostris; species Caerostris darwini. The sequence continues at coordinate 240,775 of BPLQ01005889.1, forward strand.
GAACTTTTTTCTATATTACTTTAAATACATTTAAAATAAATTATTTTTAAAAATGACTCAAATTCAATTTTTTCCTTCTGAAATCGAAGTACTTTAAATTTAACACGATGTTAATTAATAATAAATGTATATAAATAAATAAAGAAATTGAACGGAGATCATCGATATCTTGTACAAAATGCATCATCAAATAATCATAAAATAAAATCATAAGTGTTGATCATTTATCAAAGAATATGCATCATTTCTAGAAGAAAATTCCATCTTACATTGTTTAGGAAAGATTAATTTGAAGATTAAAATAGAAATTTTTTTTAAATGGAATTGAATTTCCATTGATTATGGAATTGAATATCGATCATCAATTCTTTAAATTGATTATCAATATTCAAGTTCAATTTCCTTATTTATTGATATACATTTATTATTAATTAAAATCGTGTTAAATTTAAGGTACTTCAATTTCAGAAGAAAAAATTTGAATTTGAGTTATCTTTTAAAACTAATTTATTTTAAATATATTTAAAATAATGTAGAAAAAAGTTCATCAATTTATTCTATAATTCTCCTATTCTATTGATTGTTTTCGAATTAACTGAAATATTTTGTTCAAACCTTTAGCAAAATCGTTTTAGACTCTCTTTACCCAAGTAATATCCTTATTTTAAAAATACGGAATGATTTGCAATTTTCATATCCCTTTATTAAATTTGCCAAAATCCAACACACAAAATGTTCGGAATTTAATGTTACGCGTTAAATAGTAGCAATTCATTCATTTTATCCTAACAAAAATTCCTTTGTGTGTTGTGCATAAAAACTGTTACGTTCTGGAAATTCTAGATTTCTGTGCCACAGAAAATACGTCTAAATATATCTTGCCGTAGAGCTCGTAAGTCCTTCCTTCTTTTGTCTCCAATGATCTGCTGCCCGTTAATTCGTCAGAAGTACTCGGTTCCAATTTCGGACGGCATCGACGCCAGCGCCCCCTGCCAACGGGAAATCCTAAAAGCCAAAAGAGAATTAACTCACTGCACTCCTGATCCGACTTCTGTGGCTAACATCACGGTGTGTTGGTAACTTATTGGACCGGTGCAGTACCATCAGTTAAACTACAATGGTAAGTCTATGTTGTTTGACTTTTGTCTTCAATATATTTTACAAATACTATTAAGTTACTAGATTGAGATGGAATAAAATATTTCATTTATAATTATTTGATATATATCTTATGGTATCAGTTGAATTTGATTCTCTTTAAGGCTATTTTGTATTGTTTGTATTTTTATTGTCTAAATTTTTATTGGTGCTGTTTTTATATTTATTTGTAAGATATTTATGTTCTGTTAGCTATATGTCGATGCAATTTAGTTTTCCGTATTGAAGTTTTTAGTTTTCCATTTTATCATGTTTGTTTCCTTTTATTTATTTATGTTCTGTTAGCTATATGTCGATGCAGTTTAGTTTTCCACTTTAATTTTCCATATTATTAGTCGATACAGTTTAGTTTTCCAATTTAATTTTCCACAGATAAGGGTTGGAAGGAAGGTTTTGAATTGTTCTTTTAGATGACATTCGTTTTTTAGACTATTTTTTCCGTATCTGAAAAATTCAATATTCCCTAATAGCCCAACTGTACAAATGCCAGGACTTATTGATTTTTAATTACTGTTCTTTCAGAACCATTAAAGAAAATTTATTAGAGAAAATGAGTTAAGAAATTCTTTATTCTGATTGTCTTCAAATAAAGGGAAATTCAAAGATTCATAATTTTCGCCCGATAAGGATTGGAAGACATTTTAAAAAATTTTCTTTTAGTTGACATGCATATTTAGAATATTTTTTTTTCCTTATCTGAAAAATTCAATATTCCCTAATAGCCTAACTGTGCAATTGCCAAGATTTGTTGATTTTTAATAACTGTTCTTTCAGAACCGTTAAAGACATTTTACTACAGAAAATAAATAAAAATAATTCTGTATACAGAATTTTTTCAGATAATGAAAAATTCAATGACTTATAATAAACCAAACACTATAAAGTATTTTAAATTGTCAAATGATTGATATATAATTTTCTTTTTTTTGTTCTAATGTGGCTGGCAAACACTTAGACAATTGTCTTGGAGGCCTTAAAGCAAGAGCTGCACAGACGGATTGATATATAATAATATCAGATAATTAATATTTTATACTATATATACAATGTCTATTATAAATAAAATAAATACAACTCGAGTATATAATAAATGCAACCCATCTAATCAGAATTTTTTTTATTTTTCAGGCTGATTTGAAGAGCTACGAAGTCGAGGGTGAGAATCTTTTATTCTATCTGCTTTTTTTTCTATTCTATTTGCGAGAGTCTTTTATTCTATTAGCCACTTTGTATTTGTTTTTAAAAAGAATATGTATTAATATCATTTTGTATTATTTGAAAGCTATGCTTTTTCAATTTTACTGTTTTAGAAATTAGTAAGCGTTACTGGATTAAAGCAATCGATTAATTTTTCCAGATTGTTCAATCAACAACAGAATCTTAATGTTCATGAATATCTTTTTTTCAAAACATAAATTTTAAAATTTTCTGAAACATTGAAATGAAATAGATCATGTAATATGAGCATCTAATATTAATGTTATTTGATTTTTTTAATTCTTTTTATAGGTAACTTAAATATAAGATCTGATTAGGAATTTAAAGCTTCCAAAGTAATAGTGAAGAATTAAAAATATATATATTGTGACATCATTATAAAATATTGGTAAAAATTAAAATATTGTGACACCATTATAAAATATTTGTAAAAGTTAAAATATTGTGACACCATTGTAAAATATTTTTAAAGGTTAAAATATTGTGACACCGTTATAAAATATGTGTAAAGTTTAAAATATTGTGTCAAATATTACGACACCATTTAAAATTGGCGTCACAATATTTGACATTATCACTAAAGAGTAGTTTTATGTATTCTTGGAATAGGAATAAGAGGTATAAGAATACAAGAATAAATTAAGAAATTAAATGAAGATTAAATTTAAAAAAATAATTAAATAGGTAAAAATTTTCGTTCGATAAATATAAACCAAAAAATTCGATGAATACTAGAATGAATTTATGTTTGCCTCAGGCTCAAATAAATTAAAAGATTATTTTTGGATGTGTATTGTTAGACTACACAATAGTTGGATGTTTGTTTGCATTAATGTAACGATTGTACTTTTTTAAAAAACTTCTCATGACTTACAAGCAATTTTTCTTGAAACTTAAATATTATAATTAGGTGCAAAATGAGAAAAAAAGACTAAACTAATTTGTTTTTAATTAGCTAAAAATATTAAACTAAAGCCAATGCTTTATAATTAATGATGTCCAAAATCCAATGTTAAATCACTTTGAAATATTTTATATATAATATAATAGAATATTTTTCTAAGAAATATAAACGTTAAATTTATCCAGTTACAGATTTTGTGATCTTATATATACATTTTAATTACTATTTCCTATCACTATAATAAAATTATTCGCCATTTCGCAATCTATAATTGTCAAAACTTATAGGGCTCTTTAAGAAAATCTGGATTCAGAAAGGGCAAACAGAATCGAAAAAATAAAAACCCACCTTTATTTTATAATAATGACTATATTTTATACCGATACAATATATAAATCCTTAAAAAAATGTAAATTGAAATTCTACAAAAGTTATAACTCCTTTTTCTCAGAAATTTTTTGCAATCTTGTTTTACTGTCTTCATAAATATTTTTCCTTATAAACCTTATCAAACTAATCTATATAATAGCAAGAATTTAAGCTGAACAACATTTAATCATGCTACTAGTTTAGATTTTCGAATACACATTGAAAAAACGGATACCTAATCATACCTACTAGTTTAGATTTTCGAATACACATTGAAAAACGGATACCTAATCATACCTACTAGTTTAGATTTTCGAATACACATTGAAAAACTGATATCTAATCATACCTACTAGTTTAGATTTTCGAATACACATTGAAAAACGGATACATATACACACACACATTGCAAAGAGTTTATTGGAAACACACTGTAAATAATGTTACATAATGTTAATAATTTAAAATTAAAAAAATTTCGAAGCAATTACATGAAAAAGAACGATAGATTAACGCTTTAGAAGCCCCGAACCGAAGCTTCCCGGAAAGGAGTATCCTGTTTCATAAGTAAACACTGAAGGGGAAAAAAAAGAAAAGATTTCAGTTATCCTCGGCTCACAAGGGATCCCGTTTTATTCTCCCTCCCTCTCTGCGTCTAAAGATAGCTTTCAGTCTCATTTAACTGATTGCAGCGAGTCGCGCCTTTTTCGGTTGGGTGCTGAACACAGCCTTTTGTTTTGAGGATGGGGTGCGGCCTCACTGCGCATGCCCCACAACCTGAGAATGACCTATTTCGAGCACCGAGATCCGAACTCTAAATATGTGCTTCTTTAAACCATTAGGAAATACAATACCTCATTGGGGTTCGGCTTGGTGTGCTTTGTTATGTTTATTACTTATCAGGGATTTATTACATTTGATAAAAGAATCATGCGATACATGAATACATGCTGCATTATTTATCTAATAATGTGATAATAAACAGAAATTTTTTTTCAAACTATTTAATATAATTTATTATAAAGACAATCAAATCATTTTCTTGTTTTAATTAAGATTGTTATTTTTTCTCTGACTTTTTTCTACAGTCTATAATTTTAGCTTAGATATATATAAACGAAAAATATTTTTATGCTTTCTACATTGGAAACATATAATTTACGACATTAAGGAATGGAAATTAAATAATAAATAGTGCATTATATAGTTTTCAAATAAATTGTGCCGCAATGCACTTGTAGAAGTTTTTTAAGAATAATTATAAGCTCTTTTCTTATGATTACTTATGAAATGAATGTTTATCCCTATACCATACTCTCTGTTACTATTTCCATAAATTCTATGTTTCTTTTAATTAATATGCAAGTCTTAGCATTGGAATTAAAAATAACATTTAAATTATCACTAGTAATTAATTAAATTCATTTTACAATGAGTGTGACATAAAAATTGAATTCTGGTTTAAATATTCAAGTGATTCGTCATTACTTAAAACATTCTTCTACATACAAATATTTCCATTTTCGGTACCTGAAATTAAATAAAAAAAATAATAAAAATAATAATTAAATATAAATAAATAAAAATAATAATAAAATATAATTAAATAATAAAATACCACAACAACTAAAATGTATTTAAAAATAAGTGATTGAAAATTGTAAGGGAAAAGTCAAATTTCTGTATATAATAATTGAAAGTTCATTCCATCCCTAAGTTGAACAATATTTAACAACTTTGAAACAACTTTTAGATAATATTTCTTATTATTTCTTTTAAAATACTGTAAATCAGCATAAACATTTTAATCTTGGGATACAGATTGCTATTTAATTTTTTTGAATAACTTCTTCGTTGCGAAAGACCAGTTTGTTACAGAATTAAACCTAAAAATATATCGATCAGTATTTTAATTTTATTTTTCAAGTTTCTGATTAACAGGAGATATAAGATAAGTGGCCTTTCTAGCCCCCCCCCCCCCCTGAAGTTTCATTGTATAGATAGCCTGTCTGAAATTATTATAAAATAATAAAGAACAGATTAATACCATCAGTAAATAAATACAAAACACATGTATAAAAATACAATTGATACAATCACTTGAAAATAAACAAGACTTTTTAAAATTCTCATTTAATATATTATTAATTGATAAAATAAATTAAAAATAATAATTATTTCGCATTACTATTAAAGGAAAGGAACTTTTTTAAACATTGTAAAAAACATATAATAGTATAATAATTAATATTTTATCATATGCGTAATATTCCTTAAAATTCGCAATCTTCAAAAAAATACCAATTGTTGCTCTTTTAATACTGATTATATTTTGAAAAAATCATAGTATAAGGGACAATGGCGCTTCAGAAATGTGAAAAAGCTTTTGAAATTCAGTTTACAAGTTGAAACATTGCTGGTAATTAATGATTCGATGATGCAACTAATGTGATGTAAAGGATTTACGATGCTGAAGTAATATTCACTTCATGCATATCCTTGACACTGTTAGCTTGCTTTTCAAAAGACAAAGATTCAATTTAAGTAAATTCACAGTTCCTTTTTTTTTAAATCGAGAAGATACAATTAGTTTTTGACATAGTGTCTCGGATTGTCTTGTTGAAAGCCGTGTCATCTGCAATAAGACATACAAAAGTTAGCAATTACTTTTGAATGTTCTTTCAAAAAACATTACTTTAACTAACAACCTAAAAATAATCTCGAGCACCAAAGAGGTTTCTTATTATAAATATTTAACAAGTTTAATGAATCATTGGTAAACATGCAGAAAGAAATATCTTAACCGTTACAACCATGAACAATCACATTGCACTTTCATTTGATATTGTATGTGTTTTTCTTCAATGGGATTTTTACACTGCTTCTAGGAAGACGTTCGTTTCTTTACCCTCTTCTGCTACCTACCGGATATTTCTTATACTATTAAAAGCCATTGTGGCAACTTACAGGACAGTGGCCTAAAAATTAAAAAATTTCAAAATTATTTACTGTTTTCATTCGCTGACAAATCACATAATGATGTGTAAAATAAAACAGTACATTTTTACTATTTTTTTATAGTTTTTAAAAAATGTATGGTGAACATCGGTCTTTTATACACTCCTCGCATAGTGTATGTTATGAACAGCCCACCGACAAGAGTTGGGTGGAGGACATTGACGTCAAGGGAACTTTTAAGGATAGCTCCTTCTCATTTATGTGCTGTGTGAGAGAAACCCCGGAAAACTTCCACCAGGCAGCTTTTTCTTTTTCTTCCCACGGTTATGGTTACATAACTAACTATCTAATTCCCCGGCACTGAAGACCATGGGGGACAAAGGCCGCATGCCTACTGGCAGATTTCGAGACAGGAGATGGGTTTTTTTTAACAGGCCCAACGATGGGTTTTTCGAGACAGGCCCAACGATCTACAGCCATATTGGACTGGGGCCTACTGTCAAAGTGGTTCCGAACCACTGCAAACATCCATGAATCCGAAAATCGACCGAAATCTGGGGCACCGACTCTACTTCCCGTGGTTACACACCGATTAAACATATGTAAAGATTAAAATCAATTACACCGATTACACCAATTAAATACACCGAAGACTGATTGTCCTCATTTGTGCGATGAACAGATGTGAGATATTTTCCACAAGTTGTCACAGTTCTAATCTAGCGGTGATTGCAGCATAGGCCTCGGTGTATTCACCTCTTACACTCTTCCTCATACTATAAACAACATGCTTGATAACTCACAAAATAGTCGCATAAAATTTGAAATTTCCGGAATTATTTAAGGTTTTCATTCGCTAATTTTCACTTTATATTTCATACAATGAAACACTAAGAGTGCAACTTTTTATTCAAAAAATTCTTACGATTACTTCATTTCAAATTCCTTCGTCGTAAAGACATTTTGAAAGGGCCATTAAAAATGACATCGATTTTATCACACATTAAATTATTTAACAAACTAAATAATTTCATCTTATGATTATAATGTTGTTCTTTTTTTAATGCTTTACATTCTCCATTCCAGAGTGCAGAGCTTGCTTTGAGGTGTACGACACCACCGGAGAAGGCAAGATCGATGCCAAGTGGATGGGATCTCTCCTTAGGGCTCTGGACTTGAGCGTCACAGAAGAAACCGTGAATAAGAATGGAGGAACCAAGAAGGAAGGTAAATTTAAAACCGGCTAACATTTTTAATTTTGTTGTTTAAATTTTATTTGAAGAACTCCTATTTTTGAAGACCTTTAAAATGAATAGGTTATTAAAAATATATACTACTTTGCCCAAAAAGTAAGACCAATTTATTTTTTTTCAAAAACTCTTTATTTATTCTTCAAAATTTATTTCATCGCCTTCGAAGTAATCTCCTCAATCGACTCAAAACGGTGTCCCCCGGAGTGGTTTTTTGAGTTTAGGGAATAGCCAGAATTCGCACGGTGTGAATTCTGTGGTTGTGGAACGATATGGGTTTCATTTCTGGCGTAAAAGTCAAGAAGAATCAATGCAGTGTGAGCTGGCGCATTCAGTGTTTTCGGTACCAATCGAGATTTGACGCGTTTGAGTCCCAAAATGGAATGGAATTTGAAATTCCAACATCATCAGCAAGGTTCTCTAATTGTAAATCGACGGTTTGCAAACACCAACGCGTTCTCTGCTTTCTTTAAACTGTTTATACCCCTTCTAAACATTTATTTCCGATATAGGAATGCTCACCGAATGCCTTCTGCAATTCTGCAGCATTCAATACATTCTACAATTCTTTTTCCGCAAACAAAATTTAATGCAAGTTCTTTGCTCAATTAATTCAGACATTAAAAATCGCCGGAATCACTTTTAGCGTCTCACAAAGCCAAGCGTAACTCAAATGCTAATGAACACTTTGACGTCAAATTTCACACAGATGTTAAGCACAGTGCCAACAACCTAAAAAAGAAAAAAAATTGAAATTCCATGAGCCCCGGGAATTTTAAAATTTTAAAATTGGTTTTACTTTTTGGACACAGTAGCATACTAATAACTATGGAAAAAACTAGTAATTAGTTGCTCAAAAATGAGTCACAAAATGTAGTGGCAGTGCAGCAATCCTTCCTTTTGGGCAATGTTGTATTCCTATTGTTTTAGTGAGAATTTGAAGACAACAACAACATTTCTATTTCTATTTCATTGGGGGTCCATTGAGAATGATTGACCTTCATTTTCGCTTTTATTCCAGGCGAGAAGATGCTGACCCTGGAAGAATTCCTGCCCATCTACAGCTCTGTCAAGAAATCCAAAGACATGGGTCAAATTGAAGATTTATTGGAAGGTCTAAAAGTATACGACAAGAATGAAAATGGAACCATGATGGCTGCTGAATTGGCCCATGTCTTACTTTCCCTAGGTAAGATTACGAATTATTAGTTTCGTAACAAAAAAAATAAGGTCTGCTTATAAACGATTCTTGTTAAATGAAATTTTTTTTGATTACGCAACTGTTTAATGATAATTGTTTTAATTTGTAATTACTAAAATTTAAAATGCATTTGATAAATGTATAAAATATATTTATTACAATTTATGTATGAATTACTATTTTAACAAATAAATAATCTATTATAATAATGCACATGTAATTATTATAGTACATTATTAATTTGTTTGTATTATGTTCATTTATTATAATACAATATTAATTTGTTAATTACATAATATAGTAAAGCATACATATAATATATTTTATACATTTATTAAATACATTTTAAATTTTAGTAATTGGAAATTAAAACATTTATCATTAAATAGTTCTACAAATGTTGCTTAATTAAAGAAAACTTAATTTTACTAGAATCATATCGTTAATCATACAAGCATTATACATATAACTGATACTAAAAAAAGCAAGTAACAAATCGCAATTTTAGTTATTCTTTGAACAGAAACTGTTCGTAGTAGGTAGATGAATTAGTTAAAATTATTACGAATAATTTAATTGTATGCATAAGTTAAAATTGTATTATTTAATTTTGTTTTTTGATATTAGTTCTGCTAATATAATTTTTTGAAGCCAAGGCTTTTTAGACACTTTAAATTTATAATACAATTTAAATTTAATAATTGATTGTGTTGAAAACATTAATCTTTTTTTTATTTTTTTTTTTTTTTTTTCTTTAAAAAAAAAAAATTATTTTTGCGAAGTATATAACAGTTAATATATAACAGGTATAAAAATGCCTACAGGGTTAAAATTAAGAAAAAGAAATATAAATAAAGTAAAATAAAATAAATTTGTGCTTCAACCAGAAATAAATTTAAAAAAAAAAAAACGCACTTAGTATGAGATTTTCTTTTTTATCTTTGTGCTTCAAAACACTTTAAGGTTTTGATAAACCTTTCAACATTCTTAGAACCTCCTCTTCTAATTCTGTGCTTGTTTAGCTGAGAAGACCCTTCAATTTTGCCAGGAAAGCACTCTTGCTTAAGTTTACGAGCGCATCTGGCTATTTTTAAGCAGAGGAAGAAAAAAGAAATTATGCGTCTTCAATGCATAATTTAATTTGCACAATTTATATATGCAATTAACAACAATTTTTAATAATTATACGTACATTTATTTTCATTATTACGTGTCATATGCATTAAAACATAGTGACATCATTTTATTAAATAAATAGATAAAAACAATTTTAACTTTAAAAAAATGTACACAAGTGAGTTTTGTTTTATTCAACAAAAAATGGCCCTGTTGTTGATCTGTAAAATAGTCTCATTTTTTTTAAAATTATTTTTATTTTGTCGAAAGTTTATGAAATAGGATGTTTAAAATGTCATAATGTTTTTTATATTAAAAAAGGTATCGCAAGTTTTTAAAACTTTTCATCGCAAATTTCACGACGAGTTAAAAATTTCTTTATTTTTTTTAAATTATTAAATTTGTGCTTTTTTAATTCGGCAGAAATAATTTCGACAACATTGTATATTTGTGTGAATATTTAATTTGAATTTGATACTATATCAGTTCAGAATTTTTGTGACTGTAAATTTCAGAAAAGGAATAAATATCAAATTACGACTTGATGATTACACAATTTCATTCAGATTTTAATTCTTTTGTTTATAATTAAATATTTTGCTAAAATATATACCCTGACCTCTCATATCGTGCAAATTGGAAAAAAATCTGTATACGGAAAATGGACTTTATTAATGTTCCAATATATTTTTATTAATGATAATTCGAAATTTAAAAATTGGGATTTCATACTAATATATACAGTTTTAGTTAAAAAAAATTACAAATAGAGAATACTTTCAATTGCTGGCGTTAATTTA
>BPLQ01005889.1:251758-290881 GCA_021605075.1 Caerostris darwini
AAAAAAATTACAAATAGAGAATACTTTCAATTGCTGGCGTTAATTTAACTTATGTTAATGCTAAAAACTTCAGTTCTAAAAATTGAAAAACTTGTTTAGATGAATTTTTTTTTCTAAAAAAGATTTTTTGAAAATATCGAAAAGCATATTACTAGCGCGATGAAATCAAGACATATTGTATTATTTTAAACAAATATTACCAATGGCTATTACATTATTATTGATTTACACGTGAAAAATTAGAAAAAAAATCATTAAATGATATTATATTATTTACAATGGATATTACATTATTATTGATTTACAGGTGAAAAATTGGAAAAAAATAATTAAATGATATGTTATTTACAATGGATATTACATTATTATTGATTTACAGGCGAAAAATTAGAAAAAATAATTAAATTGCATTGTATTATTTACGATGGATATTACATTATTATTGATTTACAGGCGAAAAATTAGTGGACCGAGAAGTAGATGACATTTTCACAGCCTGCTGCCCACCTGAAGATGAAGATGGCTACATCAAATACGAAAGTAAGTAGTTTAAAAAATATTGCGAATATAGTAATAGCTTATATCTTTAAAGTATATATGTACAATTTATATTAAAAGTTAAAAAATATGTAATTATATTAATTTTAAAATTCCTATTGTTAATCATAGTTAAAACTGGCGTTTTATTATCCGATCGAAATACACCTTAAAATGACAATAATGAAATTTACGGGTAATGAAAAAATTTTAATGAACTGTATAATTTCTTAAAAAAATATTTTTTTAAAAATAAATATTAGCAATGTTGCATAATAATCTTATAATTTCTGATTTTAGTTAATTTTTATTTTTATTATCATGAAATATGTATGTAATAAATATTAATCGTTTATTTTGTTATTTAAAATAATAAGAAGAAAAAGGCTGTGTGCTTAATAAATGTTAATCAATATTTTAAATTTTTGTATATAAATATTTAAATATTATAAAAATATGTAAAATAGCTTTTATTTTTTGATATATCTGTTTTAGTGTGTGCCGTGTGATTTATAGTTAAATAGCAAAATATAGAGTGGCTTTGCTGAAGTTTTTGCAGCTTATAGCTTTATAGATAATTGCAGTTTCGCAAATAGCTTTGCTGAATTAGAAAAAAATTAGATGCAAAATTATTAAAAGATTGATGTTTTTTCACCAAAACATGTAATTCTTTGCTTTTTCGAAATAGCTGCTATAGTTTATATTGCTTCCAATTGTTTTGCCGCACAATGCTTCGCTTTTTCCACGTCATTTCAATGATCTTTTCTTTCCAAAACTCTTGAAAATAAATGATAAAACATGTACATACATTATAAATTGAAAATATTGCTTTTTCGCTTGTTTTGCTTGCCATATGCATTGCGATGCATACAAAAATTATATATCGGATGTTTAAAAAACGACTGGCCAATTAAAAAAATGGTGAACTATTGTTGATATTAGGGAAAACAATAAATTTTCAATGAACTAAATTTTCAATTATTATTAAACAGTGAATTTTCTATTTCAAAAACATTTTTCTATTTTTTAGAAGCAGACAGTCATTTTTGAGACACCCGATATATAATTAGATTTGCTTAGATTTTTTGCAGCTTTCATTGTTTCGCAAATATTAGAACTGCAAAGTCTTAGCTTTATTTTTCCTACGCATAAAGGTTTCAAAAAAGGCATTGCTACACAATGCTACAGAGCTGCTTAGAAAATATTATTATTACTCGTTTTTTCTTAATATTTTACTGATTTGCTGTTTTTTTTGTTGTTGTATTTTGCTGGTGTTGTTATTGCTTCATAAATTTAACATAGTAAGTGCCAAACGAATCAGCTGTCCTACATTTTAAAAAGGAAATTCCTCCTGGAATGAATTTAATAAAAGTTTAGTCCTTATATTTCATAATAAAGGACTTTTCTTTTTACTAATGGACCTTAAAATATCTTTAATCATGAAGGCCTTAAAGATCTTAGACCTTTAAGAGACCTTAACTATGCCCATGCCACCCCTTTATTTTTTTAAATAGACCTTAAAAACTTTTTTAATAATCTTAAAAGACTTTTTTACCTATAAGATCTATTGAATTTTATATAAATATCTAAATTTAAATCTCCCAATTGGTTTTTAAATATGTTTGGGTATCTAAAAGTGAGTGGCACTTACCATGTTAAGTTATCTATTGCTGCTGTTTTGCTGAAAACATTGATGGTTTTGTTTTGCTTTGTCGTCCAAATGCTTCATTTTTTTTATATACTGCGCTGTGGGCTAGCTCAGAATTCAAAAATGCTTTTTTTAAATTGCTATACAATTCATTATAGCTGCACCGCCATTTTTTTTCCTTTGATGCCAAGCTTAGTATTTGTTGGACACAGCTACATACGCTATTTGCTTCGCTTCTGCCAACCCATGCCAAAACTAACCCATTACCTCTCGAATTTTCTTAAACTAATCTCTTCTGATTGTAAACCTTTTCAGCATTCGTTAGGACCATTCTTGCTGGACCTCATCCTGAATCTAAGTAAAAAAATCCTGAATCTGGCCACAAATCGTTATTTCCTGGAGCGAAGATTCAAGACCTCTATCACAAACTTTCTTCTCCACCACTATCTCCTCTCAAATCTCCATTCCTGACCTTCCTCTGACAGTTCCTCATTTCATTTTTTCATAGAAATCCATTAAAAAACAGTGACAATAACTATTTCTAAATTTTCTCTATTAAGGAGAAAAAGTATATTACGGCTTTGTCTTTTTTTTTTAAATCGAGGTTGTTCATCATTAAGTTATGCTACATGTAGCCCATTTTATACATGGTGATATGTTGCAAGAGCATTAACAACGCTTCAAGAAATATCGAATCGCGTATTGATTTTTCAGATTAAATTATTATTTGTATATAATGAGTCTATTATTATTTCCAACTCCTCATCATATCTTATATGCATCATTTTATTTCTCAAAATACATATTAAAAGAAGACAAAAAAAAAACTCTTCAAACTATTTAATTTCATTTTTAATAAAAAAAAAAAGTATACAATATATTAACAATATTATCAATTTTTGGCATCATATTACTTTTATTTATCTACTTAATGATCCTTAACCAAGAGTTCATTGATCCCTGTTTGGTTTGTGAATTTAGATAATACAAATTATTAAATGTGTTTAGATAATAAATAATTAAATTTAGTATTAATTAGAAATCAATAAAATTCAAAATTTGAATTATTCAGAGATTCTGATGATCAGAATTATTCATATTTGAGTAGATTTAACTCCATATTTAATATTTTGGGTGAATCCTTTCATATTTAATGGAAGTTAAAGTAGTATTGAAATCTATTTCATTTCCATTGTAACATGTAATACGACTTATCAAATATATCAAGTTATATGTTTTTATTTAATATAAACAATGATAGCAAGTTTCAAATAATAAATTTTAAATCTCAAATATTTAACATTTGTTTATTATTTGATATGTTAAGAGATATACACATATATTAATAACACATCACATTTTTTTGGGATATCTGTTTTTTAATTGAGATATTTACATATAAAAAATCACATTTATACATTTCAAACCATTATTCTTAGAAGAGTTCAGAAGAAAAGGTTTCTTCTGAATTTTTCTAAGAATAACGTCTGTCTCTTCTAAGAATAAGAAAAGGTTCTTAGAAGAATTAATGAAGAAATGGTTTCTTGAGACAGAAAAAGTTATGATCTATTCAGTAAAATTATGATCAATTATGATCAATAATTATGATCATAATTGATCAATGAATTAATCAATTATGATCAATTCATTCTTTAAAATTACAAATGGAAGATACTTGTATTATTTATAGATTGGACAATTTAAATTTTGTCTTTAGAATTCAGACAATAAAATGGTTCATTAATGTTTTCATTACAACATTATAATAGTTTCACGTAAATATATTGAATTTATAACACGTTTTTAGTGATTAATTTTCTTTACAAACTGTTTGCAAAATATTTAACTAATTTTCATATTTATCAATTCACTGCCACTTCCTTCATAATAACTTGGTATGATTGTAAGCCATTATTTTTGTAAGGAAAAAAAGTTAAGTTAATTATTGATTCTTTTCTTAATGAATCTCAAATTTCATGTATCATTAATTTTTTTAGTTTCTTTTCATGAATTACATTTTGTTTTTCATTTTAAATTTCGTATAGTAGTTTTACTCACAAAAGATAATATGTATTTTTATGTATTATTTGATTAGCTCAAAAAATACATTCATAACTACATGATTTACTTATTCAGTAAAAAATTAAAACAAATTATATCGAGTTTTTTTTAAAGGTGAATAGGATAGACTATTTCTGTAATTAAAGATAATTTTGTATACATTATTTTTTAATTATTTCTTTAAGCAAAGAATATTCAATAAATAAATTTTCACGAAGGAAATAAATTTTAGCATTCTTAGAAAATTAATATTTAATTGACATAAAATATGATAATTTAAAGGTCATTTTAGCACAAAGACATTACATATTAGAAGTACTTTTCTTCAAAGACATTAAATATTAGAAATACTTTTATTTCAAAGATATTACATATTATACTTTCTTTTATAAAGTTTGGTGTTAAATATTTGCATCCTGTTGTGATAATTGATAATTTATAATTAGAATTCATGATCAATAAAAAACTTATTTTCTTATTAAATAACTTAAAATAAAAAATTTTACAAAAAAAAAAAAATCAACATTTTTTTTAAGATTTTAAAGGATTAAACAATATTAGATTTTATTAAATAAAAAAACCCTAAATAATTACTAAAAAATTAAAATCATTAAAATAAAAGGCATTCTTTAAATTTAATTTTTAAACATAAATGTTGTTCTACACAGAAATCAAATTAAACAACTATATAAAATTGTCTACATATTTTACTATACAAGGAATAAATTATTAATTTATAATGGAGAACTAAAACAGGTTGGTAAATATATTTTTTTTTCTTTTCCTTTTTTTATTGTTATTCTTCGAAAGTTGTAATAAATTTGTTTGCTTGAAAATAATAAATTAGAATTTGATTTGAGTTGAAATAATTAGTTAATATTAAAATTCAATTATCTGAAAAATGTATTGTTTTTTTCTTTATACCTCTAAAAGAAAGAAAGAGCTCAGTTGAAATTTAGTCTCTATACCACAAAACACAAGAAATTCAGACGCGAGTATTCTTAGCCGTGATTTAGCTCGAAAACATCGAGAATAGTCAAAACTTAATGAGTTCAGCTCGACGTTTTACAAGCAAAGCTCATTTGTGATAGTCAATAAATTAATTTAACCTTTGGTTGAAATATCAAATATAATTAAAATTTATAATTAAAATTTTATACAGTTATAATTAAAATTAAAATTAATCTGAAATAACAATATAATTAAAATTTTATCTGAGTCTGAAGCTAAGTCTTCAAATGTGTGTGGAAGCTTTAACGAGTATTAAAGGTATTTATAATTTTTAACTTATATAGTTAAACACATCTGGTTTTCAGTCAATGTTATTTTGACTCATCAGTCAATTATTTTATCAATATTTTTATACAGGAAATCAATTATGAAAAAATTTAGTAGGATTCACATAATTCTTTCAACGTTTATACTTATGAAGAAATTATTATAAAAAATCTTAATTTGTTAATGCTTTTCAATTATTTACAATTGTTTTATAAAACCTTCTACAATAGTTCTTAGGTATGGAAAATTTTAAAATTAAATTTTTATAAAATAACATTCTTTCCCTAAGAATGGTATGCATTAATTAAAACTAAATTAAGGAGATAAAAATACTAACACGAAAAAAATTTACACAACCGCAGTTTATTTTATGTTAAAAATCCAGAAAATTATTTCTGTCCAATTGGAATTATCCCAGCAGTGCTGCAATGCGAGTAATCTCCAAAATATCTCATAATTGTACACATTTTGAATTCTAAAGTATGAATGGTTATATTTGGGGCCAATTCCCTTAAGAATATTTTTAAACCAATCAGATGCTGTCTATTTTATATTTATGACTTTCATTCATACTAAAAATAGAAGATGAATGCCAAAATTTCTGAATAGTTATCAAGGATGGAAGCCAAGATTTTTTGTTTAATACTGCTTTCGAGTTTAAATGAAAATAATTGTTAATTTATAATATCACTTAATAATGCTTCACACATTATAATATCCATGAATAGCTTTGCAATTCATGAAACCGCAGACTTCAAAAGGAATTTCACGATCCACGTTACTCTCATTATGTTAGTATTGATTTATTCTTAAGTTTACAATTTACATTACATTTTCGTAATCGTTTGATGTTTAAAATTACTGTAAACAAATCGTTACATTTAATTGATATAAATATGAATTTAAATATGTTAATCTGAATTTAAAAATAAAAAAATTGGGGCAAAACTAATATTTGTTGTCTATTTTCAGCTCTCCTGAAAAATATTTTTGCCGGTCCATTCCCAGAGGAGAAAACTGACAAGTAAACAACATTCTTCTTTTACCTGAATCATCAACCATTTTACATACTTCAGAAGGAAAAATATGTGCATCATTATATTACAAAATGATGATTAATTTAACGCAATAACTTTGGTCTCATTTCTATTCCACAAAAAATGCTATTGCAATATCTTCATTAAATGGTGTCACTTACAATAAAACTTAAAGGCCTATAATTGTTATTAAAGACATGAACTGATGCTGTTTTCTGATATGTTAAAAATGTACACTAATTTGTAATAGAATAAATAAAGGTCTTCTGTTTTTGTTATTGAATTCTTTTATTTCGTATACAAGTATACTTTCACTTTAAATAATATTTATTTTTGATATAAAAAATGTAATTAGTATTTCTAAGGAAATACTAGTTACTGTTTAATTATTCTTTTCATACTAAAATTATTTAAGCAATAAATTGTTATTTTTAGCATGTGTTAAATAATAATAATTTACACAAATGAAAAATTAAATTAAATAAAAAGTTATGATTGCTTAAATGCGTAACAATATTATTATTCCATTTCTTCAAATTCATATAAAATTCATAAATAATTCTTATTTTACAGTTTACAGAAAAATGATAAATTTAATCCAATTTATTTAAATATTTTAATTTTCAATTACAAAAAAATGAGACTATTTTGTTTTTTTTTAATTTTTTCATGGACAGCTTTTGTAACTGGTTCCTCAAATACTTATTATTTAGTCCTAACTATTTTTTTAAGAACGGGAATTCGTTTTATGTAAATAAATGCTTTACATTTTCAAGGAAAAAAATATTCTTTAGAAATAAAATATTTAATTATGATTTTAACAGACATTTGTTTTTTAAAAAAACTTACAAACTTAAAAAAACTCATAAATTACAATATTTGATAAATTATAGCATTTGTTATAATTTTAAAAGATATACCCTCATGTCCATAAAATAAGGATAATTCAGAATCACACAGAAATTGGACTCTAAAATAAAAATTTCACCTGTAGAATTATCACACACATCTTGAAGAAGAATATGCAAATTACAGGAAACCACCAGATGGCCCGGATAGTACGTCACACTGACGAGAGTGTAAGAGAGGGGTATATAAGGAATGGTGGCAAAGAGGTAAAATTGTTCACAAGCGCTTTAAAAGCCTTTAAGTGCAATAACCGCATAGTTATAGCACAAAGGAAGCATTTGGATGATTTTTTACATGGTAGAATTATCGGACGACTGGAATGTGGACGTACCCAGCTGGAAGTATCCCAGGGACTTGGAATCGCCCAGAGTGTCATCTCAAGGCTTTGGCAATGATTCCAAGATGATGGTAATATGAGTAGATGTTACAGCACAGGTCGCCCCCGAGTTACAACGCCGAATGAGGACCGGTATTTAGCAGTTACTGCCAAAAGAAACAGACGGAGCACAGAATCAGACCTGTCTCGACAGCTCTCTTCAGCTACCGGTACGACCAGTTTCAAGGCAGACCGTGTACAGACGCTTAGGGCACATTGGTCTATATGCTCGTAGGCCTGTCAGATGTGTTCCACTTACCGCAACTCACTGTCGCCTGCGTTTAACCTGGAGTAGAGAGCATGCATTGTGGACACCGCAACAGTGGTCTGGTGTGATATTTTCCGACGAGTTCATGTTTAGTTTCCGGTCTGATTCTTGCCGGACTTTCATATGGAGAGTGGCAGGTACCCATTACCACCAAGAGAACACCATTGAACGACACCGTTACAGTGGTGCAGGATGGCTCGTTTGGGGAGGAATTATTCTTGGTTCCAGAACTGACCTGCATGTTCAGAGTGTAACGATGACAGACCACATCTATCGGGATGTCATTCTGGAACAACATGTACGTTTGTTTCGGGGCTCCATGGGTGCTGAATTTCTGTTTATGGATGACAACGCCCGTCCTCACCGTGCAAACATTGTAGACGAATGCCTTCAATTGGAGGATATCACCCGTATGGATTGGCCAGCATACTCACCGAACTTGAATCCAATAGATCATGTGTGGTATATGCTTGGGCGACGAATTGCAGCCCGTCAACCCCCTCCCACCTGTCAACAGGAACTTCGGAGAGCATTGCTTGATGAGTCGTGTAATATTCCCGAAGATCAGATTGATAATTTGATACTCAGCATGCGGGCCTGTATTGCATCGTCCGGGAGACATACTCCATATTAACCATCATACTAACCATGTTATACTGTTTTTTGTAAATGGGTTCTTTTTTGAAATTTGCTCAAGGGAGTAAAAATCGCAATTTTTATTAATTATGTCTCACATATAGCATCTTTTTTGCTCTTTACCTTTTGTTTAATAAATAGACTTTACAAATAATTCAAATTTGTTTTGCTTCTGTCTCTTTCTTTGCCTGAACTTCATTATCCTTAATTTATGGACATGAGTGTATTAAAGACTATGGCAACGATCGTACCAGCTTGGGAATACCTGTGCGATTAAAGTAATCATAAGAATCTATCAAAATTAATGTTAAAAATCTTAATAAAAAGGTATTGTAGCTTGAATTCACTGTTGCTTTACAAAAAAAAATCTGAAATTTAACTATCGATTGTATGGTTAGAAGGAAGAAAATGTTAATGAAGTTAGTTATATGGCAGAATAGAAATTTAACTTTTCAAGAAAAGTTAAAAATTTGTACCAAAAAAATTATTAAAAAATCGTGATTTAAGAAAGTTTGTAAAGAAATATTAATATTTTAAAATTGATAGGAAAGGGTAAGATTATTCCCTGTAAATTACAAAGATTCGTGCTGCCATCTATGATCAAATTCGGTTTATTCTAGAAGATAGGAAATTTTTTTAAAAATGAAAATCGTTTCGTGCTGCCATCTATTGGTACTAACCGCGCCTCATTGAATATTAAAGATTATTTTCGATTAAGAGCATACCCTTATGTTAAATATTATTTAATACTTTAAAATAAAGGCATGCTTTTAATTCAGATCTATATCCAACAGCAGATCTTCATTAAAATTTGCACTTCATTATTTTATTACTATGGCATTTCAATTATCTAACTAATGCAAATGAAAATAACAAAACTTATTATTAAGAAATGATTTATTAGGAGAAAATGGGAGAAAAGAAAAAAAATTAAACTAATTAAGATTATTTGATTGTAATTAATATTTGTCCTCTAAGAATACACATAAAAAATTTAATTTTGATAAAAAAATATTAATCTTTTAGTACTGTGAATTGTGCACTTTGAACTTGTATATTTTTTACTTCTAAAAAACACTTTAACATGTTTTTGTAATTGTATTTCAGTTTTAAAATAAATGAAATATTTCAATTAGTTTAATAAATTTAGTCAAACATTTCAATCTCAACTTTTTTTAAAGTATTTTTATGAATTTATAGCATTTTTAATCCTGTTTTTTGAATAATTTGTTAAAATTCTTCATTTTTTAATGGCGTTTAAATTTTTCATGGAAATGAATTATGAAGAATAATATTTAATGATGAAAAAAAAATACATTACCATTTATGTGGGCTATATAAAATTTAAAAAAAAAATTATTTTTTCAAAGTTAGCATTGCAGAAAATTTTCTAAATGTTTTTAATCTTGGGTCTTTCTAATTTAAAATATTATCAAGTAAACAATTTTCTAAACTCTTCAAATTTAAACACAATTGCTATATTTGTTTTTTAATTCAAATGGATGTGGACCATTTCATAATAAATGTGTTTTTAGAGAAGAAATTTCCAATATATATATATATACTTATTTATTATTTTAAAAGCTTGAGGAACATTTTTGTTTTTAATGTTTTGACATTGTTTAACATTAGTAAAATCTATATGGACGAAATATATATATATATATATTATATTAGATAGTTCTATGGATATATTAGATATATCCATAGTCAAAAAATTTATAGTTTTTTGTTTATATATCATTCAAATTTCAGAAACGTAAACATTGTTGCTGAAAGGACTAGAAAAAACATTACTGATAAGTTTACTTGTTCAAGTAGAAATCTCTGCGCAATAAAATTATTGTAACTACTCATACATTTTTATTAAAAATACTCGTTATTTACTATTTAATGAATAAAACATTAAAATAAATTATTTTTAAGGACTTTTTATTATATTTACATGTTGAAGGGGGGGGGACGTCATATATATTTTTTTCAAACATGGATCGTAATGTCATGGTTTATTTAATATATTTAGCTTTATAAACAAAAAGATGCTAAACTTTCAATTTAGTTTCCAAACTTCTTATGAATATATTTCATAGTGCTTTATGTACAACAGTAATAAATATAATTAATTGTTTTCGTGACAGTTTTTCCATTCTAAGATTATTTTCATTAATTATCCTTTTGGGTTGCTTATTTTCTTTTTCACATAAAAAGTCACCAAACAGCAACAATACGCCAAAGAAGGTTAAGAAAACTTCCACGGTTGTCTACCAGGAGCACTAGCGTCTGTGCCATTTTAAATGTTATCTATTACAGCCTTTGAGACTACGCCGTCTGTAAGTAGTAGTCTGTGGAGTTGACCCTCTGAATATAAGACTGTGAGGCATTAGTAAAGAAGGCTTATTTAGGCCAAAATTTGTGTGTAGTGTGCTTAGTTATTTGTATGTTTTTAAATGTGCCTCAACTTTAAAACGTTTAAGAATCATTGTGTTAAGCAATATATATATTGTAACAAAAATGAATTCTGAAGTTTTATTTGATATATAAATCGTTTTTTTATTTGTTCAGAAATAATTTTGTTATATTTGTTGTTGTGAAGTGATTAGAAATATATCTATTAGATATTGTAATTGCCAAATGGTGAAAGTTTCATATAAAAAAGGTTTTTTAAATCAGTAATCTGAGCATAAATACAATGAATCTGTTTAAGAAATTAGAGTTGTATTAACTTAATTAAAAATTAATTAGTTACTTTCAATGAACATTTTGCAAAAGAAAAAAAAATGTGAAGAAATTGTTGTCAGGAAAAGGATTTACAGATAATAACAATATCAGTGGTACAAAATGAGATGGCAAGTGATTTTTATATTTTTTTCACTGTCTTATAATTTATTTTTAAGGCAGTCTGGCGCTAACATGTGGGAATAGTTTTTTGTAACAGACATCTTTCATCACGACTATTCTCCAAACTATAAAAACCTATTACCTGTCATTGGTTTCTTGCTTGTAACAAGTTGATTCGTCATTGGAAAACTACGTCACTATCTGAATCTCTAATCTAGAAACTGTAACTGCAACTGTCAGTATCCGGTAAGGAAGTGGGCGTTGGTGAAATAAATGAGATCTCAAACAACGGACTTTCTCGAATGAGATAGTTATTACTTACTCTGCGAATGTTGCCAACATCCCCCCCACCCCCCACTCTTTTCAGTGGTCCATTAGACTCAAACATAGCAGGAGGTGAGACAGCATGGAATTAAGTGGGAAAAAAGCCGTTATTAGGATGATTTTATCTCATTTGAAATTGATTTCACTTCCTTTGCTAGCTTCTGTGCGTAAGAAAACACATTGTGTTGGGCATAAATAATATTTGCGTTACATGTACTGTTTGCGTTTGCTAAAGATTCAACGTTAAAATATTGGTATAAATGGTTACATGCTGTGAGCTGATAATTTTGTAAAAATTAAATGTTTGTATTAATTTTTTTTTAAATGTTTGAAATATAAAATATTTGTAAATTTTTAAGTTCTGGCAAATTTTTATTTATTATTATTATTATTTTTGTATGGAAGTTAAGGTTTTAATTAAAGTTTCAACTAGACATCTGTACAATAAACCATCTGTTCAAAAGTACTTATTTTTAGATTTTATTAATTGTCGTTAAAAATTCTTATTTTTAAATATTAATTATTGTTATTTTTTTTACCTGATAATTGGATTATTTTTTTTCTCTTTTCATTAAAGCATTACAAAAGAATCCATGAAAATTCAATAAATTGCTTTTAAAGAAAATTCAATAAGTATAATAGGAATGTGGATAAAGTAGCCCAAAATACTCGTTTTAATCCAAAATTTAAAATTAATTAAAAAATGTCTTCACTTTTACCCAATATAATTATAATAATACTAATAAATGCAAGCGATTATTAGTATTAAATCATACACAGCTCTTCAATCGTTTGGGTACTAAAAGACATCCAATCAAATGTCCATAAAAGAACATGACAACGAGATAGAATGTCTGTTGCCAGATGTACGATATCAGGAGTTAAATCGTGTTTGCGTTCGAATAAGATGCAGTAGCCCAAAATATTCGAATTAGTCCAAAATTAAAAATTAATTAAAAAATGTCTTCACTTTTACACATTTTGAAATTAATAATAATACAAATAATAAATGCAAGTGGTTATTAGTATTAAATAATATCAAATCCTTATCAATCGTTTGGGTACTAAAGGACATCCAATCAAATGTCTGTAAAAAGATATGACACCTTGATAGAATGCCCGTTGCCAGATGTATTATATCAAGAGTCAAATCGTGTTTGCATTAGAATAATGCAAAGTAACCCAAAATAATCGTTTTAGTCCAGAATTAAAAATTAATCTTTACACGAGTTAAAAAGGAGTTTTGAAAAAAATAAATATGAAATACAAGTATACTCGGGATAATCCGTTAAACGGTTAAAGCTGTATAATTGTAAGTGAATATTTTGGAGAATTCCTTTTTTAATTAATCAAAAATATAACTACAAATGTCCAATCAATATCAGAATTAATGACTAACATTTTAGTGATGGCTTGAACTACGATCCAAACTTAGACTTACAGACTTAAGCTGTCATGGTCGATTAGCAAAGGGACATTTTACGGGAAATCTTTCTTTGGCAGCGAGAAAGAGTTTTCACGAATCGTCTCAAATATTTCCCCTCTTCCGAAAACTTTTGGCCGCCTCAGACTCGGGTGAGTTGGAATTTAAATTCCGACATGCGGTCGGTTGGCTAAGTGTATATTCCTGTTACGTGTCAAATCAACTGTCGAAGCACGCGGCAAGTTGGCACACGTCAAATATTGAAGCATTTCTGGACTCGCAGTTTAACTCGGGAAGTTAGTCCGACTGCCATCGCCCGTAAGTTTTCCGAAGGATCTTGTTTAAAGCTTTGGTTTTTAACGCGCTCGAGGGGCCGTCGAGAAATTGCAACCGGCACTCACTCAACGATCAGGGAGGGGAATGAAACACCAATTAAGTCAAAAGGAATGTCATTATCAGTTTAATAAAATAGGAAGATATATTATTGATAATGTGGTAAAAATTAATTTTTAAACATAAACTATTTAAATGATTCGAAAATGCTTATACTTGAAAATAGGTAAGTTTGCTTCGTTTGCATAATTTTGTGCAGGAATTTAGACATATATATATATATATTGTAATGTCTCGGCCTATATTAAATCTATAATAGCTTCAAGAAGACCACTTTCAGGTTTATGGGAATACTTTGATTTTTATTTGCAAGCACTCTATATATACAAATACAGAACTATTATTATACAAAGAAATGAAAAATTAGAAATAAAATTTGATCGCAAGTGCTCGATTAAATTACAAGTACAGTTCACTCCAAGGTCGGAGATTTTCAGAGTTCTCGAATCTGCGTTGAATCTAATTGCCTTGTCTGCGGTAGATCTTAATTATCACACGGCGTCATACACGAAACCACAAGGGGCTCACTTTGAAAAACTGGCGGAAACTCCGGCCTATTCAAGTATTCCAGAGAAAGAAAAAAAAACACATCTGGTCGACTTCTCGCAGAACTCTCTCCTTTTTTCTCCAAAAACCTCCCTGTAAGAAAATCCATCAAGAAGGGAGATGGTGAGAGTGAGCTTCTATCACTTCTCTTGGAGTAGACATTTTTCAGCTCATGGTCGTCCGTAATCACGTTGGAACAACTTAAGGTGTAGTCCATATTTTATTAATAATTGTTTCGACCTGTAAAGATCGCACAGACAATCGCTAATTCAATAAGTATCATTGCATACTGAATATTTGTTATCAATGATAGTTTGCTTTCATTAATGCAAAACACTAATTGATCTAATCTAACTACCCACAATACTACTTATCTGCTGTCAAATTTGAGTGATGGGTTGTTATAATTTACTTGTCAAAGTATATACATTCCTCTCTCATGGAAATGAAATACTACAATCTATATATATATATATATGTGTGTGTGTGTGTGTGTGTGTGTGTGCGTGTGTGTATATGTGTGTGTGTCTTGGGGGGCTTTTGGATCTTATACAACTTTTTTTTAGTAATTTGAATATCAGACACTTTAGGGCTTTTGTATAATGAATGACATTATAGTTGTATGTTAACATATACTGTAGCTAAATTATTTATATACTTTATTCCAGTGTTACTGTTGATGTGTTATTGTTATTGTTTAATAATATAATAGTATATTGTTATGACAAACAAGAATTTACATGCTAGTAAAGCGTTTACTATTTAGATGGGGTTCAGTTTGACTTCAGATTAGAATGCGCCTTCATAAACAGGTAAAAGTCAAATACTACAGAAGCAAATCATGATATTCCGTTTCCTCGCTACTGCAAATAATCTCCACTTGGAATTATGTATTATTATTATTATTATTATTATTATTATTTTTAGTTCTTATATTCTTATTTTATCCCTTTCTTTTGATAGGATTTAATGAAACAAGTTGTTTTGTTAATAAAATGATTTTATTTTATAGTTTATGTTACAAATTGATTGAACTTTTATATATTCCTTGTCTCATTCCGAATATTTCTGATGGATTTTACCTTACCGTTCTACTATGGAATTATAGACATATAGGACTTTGACTATTTCAAAAACTTCCGCTTCAAACTAAGAATGTTTAAAAGTTTTTTAGGGATTGCGATATTTAATTCATAGTAGAAGTTTCAAATAAATGTCTGTTAATTTTTTTAAGCAAAGGATATATGTTGCTTTTCATTTTGGAAAACCAAAATGCCATAGGAATTTACTTTTGCATGTTATAAATAAGCTTAAAATCTTGAAGACACCTACAAAGTTTTTTTTTTTTTTTTTTTAACTTTTGCCTTTTTCTAATTGTATTCCTGTACTCGAACTAACGCGGTTAAAATCTTGATTAATGAATAATGAATGATGATGATTAATAAATTAATGATAATGTATTTTGAATCTGATTTCAGATTAAGCAATTAATAATCCAATTATCACGAATTGAATGAATCATAATCCAATTATCAGGGATCGAAAGGCACCTGTCAAATATACTTTATATTGCATGATCTATTACAAAAGATTATTTTAAATTTTGATATTATCTCATTTATGTTAATCATTATTTATCTATTCATTCTTTACTTACAGAAATTTAGGTGAAAAAACCCCCCTTTTTTAAGGGATATTTTTATCTTTCAGTAATTAGTAAAATTTCTCCTGAATCTTATATGTATAGTTACCTGATGTCCAATTGGCTAGCGTTCTGGCTTTTGGTACTTTAGGTTCGAATCCTGGTGGTGGAATGGATATTTGTTAGTGATTCGGAATCCGCGTTGAAATGTAAGTCTCGAAATTTTTTTCTGTGGTGCAGATGGAA
Organism: Caerostris darwini; assembly: GCA_021605075.1. Lineage (NCBI taxonomy): Eukaryota > Metazoa > Arthropoda > Arachnida > Araneae > Araneidae > Caerostris > Caerostris darwini. The sequence continues at coordinate 267,921 of BPLQ01005889.1, forward strand.
GGGAATTTTTGCTATACTTATATATATTTTTTTTGTGCTTGGCCCATGAACTTTGACTTCTATATAATGGAAATACTACTTCAGTGTTTTAACAAAATACTTTGATGTCAATAAATAACTAACACCCGCAAGGGTAAAACCTCAAGTTGAGTGGGTTTTGTCTCCACCACCCAATTTTAAACCCCAGAAACTATGATTTTATTTCAGAACTATCGATTTCTCTAACTTAAAAGTGGAAATTGACCCAAAAATAGGTTTAGAAGTGTTTATGAGCTTTGATTCGGATTCCAAACCAAACTTCCTCTGCTCAAGAATCTATTTTCAAATATACAACTAGAAAATCTTATTTATTGAACTTGTTAATTAAAGATTCTTTGTATATTGGCGACACTTATATAAACATAATATCCATCGAATGTCATCGTTTCTGATGTGGCCTGATGACCTGATGGCCAATTGGTAGCGCTTTGACTTTTAATACCCTAGGCATCAGGTTCGAATTCTGGTGGTGGCATGAATGCTTGCTAGTGCTTCAGAATCCAAGTTAAAATGTGAGTCCCAGGCTAATTAGCCCAAAGTGTGTAAAAAATTACTGTAGAGCGACAACCCACACCTGAATATTATAAATAAATTGCAAAAAAAAAAAAAAAATTATAAACCATATATCCAAAACCGGGTATTTTTTATTGTAGACTTTAGTCCTTAATTTATTATAACAATTATATATAACAGCAAATCGAAACAAACACAATAATGTAAATAAAATCTTCAACAGTTATTTTCAGTGACTGAAACTCACATAGATTAGATGAAACGAAAGTTTTAAGACTTTGGTAACTAAGTTGATTTTATCTAGAATTTTGCTTACAGTTATTTGGTGCTGATTAACTTTTTGTGACAGGTAGATCTGTGTTAGATATATTAAAATTCATATTCCATATTTTGTAATAATATTAATATTCTATAGTTTTGACCTGCCTTTTAAAATTTATTTTGTTCATAAGAATAGGAAATTTCTATCAGGTTGTAGCGAATTTTCTGTCAATTCTTATAATTGAAATAAAATTAAAAAATTGACCAAAAATATATTTATTTAATCATCAACTATGTCACCATTCTTTTCAATGGCCTCCTCCCATCAATTTTTCGATATATTTTTTTTTTAATTTAATTCGTTTGGTTTTGCATAGAAAAACAATTCTAGCTTCATTTCAACTTTTTCTGAGCGTCGACCGGCAAAATGGTTCTGCAAATTTCTAAAAAGATTGTAATTTGTTAGAGCAAGGCAGAGATAATATGATAGGTGAAGCATGGTTTCCCAGCAAATTCTTCTAAGACACACTCTTGCAATATGGAATTTGGCATTGTTATGCTACAGGATTAGTCCTTTTCTATTTATCAACGAATGCTTTTTTCCTGCAAAAATACTTTTAGCATCTTAGCTGTCGATAGTAAATAACAGCGGTTGTTGTCTGACCGTCCTTTAACTGCTCATAATGAGCAATTTTTTTATCTCATCATATAATTAAATGAATCTTCATTGGCTACAGACCATTTCGAGACCGCTGGATAGACTTTGATTAACTGCTAAACAACGGTCTTCTGTACTTAACATTCTTATAGAAGATCTACTCATGTACCATACATAAAAGTGGAATCAGTACTAGTATTTCCTAATTATTTTCATGGGGGGGAGGGGGGATGATAATGAGAAGAAGAGGAAAGAAAAAGAAAAAAGGCAGATCTAATGAACAGTATTTTTTTCATATCCCATCATACAATTAAAAGAATTTTCATTGGATACAGACCATTTCGAGACTGTTGGGTAGGCTTTCATTAATAGTTAGACTACGGTCTTTTGCACTTAACATTCTTATAGAAGATCTACTCATGTACCATACATAAAAAGGGGATCTGTACTATCATATCCTAATTATTATCGAAAGAAAGAGAAAACAGGCAGCTCTATTGGTCTAATGAGCAACTTGTTTCATACCCCATCATTTAATTAAAAGATTCTTCAGTGGATACAGACCATTTTGAGACTACTGGATTGGCCTTGATTAACGGCTAGACCATGGTCTTTTGCACTTAACAATATTATAGAAGATTTACTCATGCACCATACGTGAAAGCTGAATCGGTGCTGTCATGTAGTAATTATTCTCAAAGAAGAAGAGAAAAGGAAAAGAAAACAGGCAAATCTGTCAATACAACATATATAAAATATATACAATCAGAAAAAAATAAAATTAAAAAAGCGTTTGTCACTCGTATTATTACACTTTAAAAATTTTTCTATTAAGCAGAAAAAGGAGAATATTTCATCGATTATTTTTATCTGAAGAAAATAGTTCAAAACTTTTTAAAAAATTTAATACAAGTAGCAAAAATTGTTTCATGCATGTTAAAGGCTTCCAGAAACTCATGTGCAACAATTCACGTGCAATAGTTCCATACACTGTAATTAGGGCCGGATTTTCCTATAGGCTAACTAGGCTCAAGTCTAAGGCCTCAAGATCAAGAGGGGCCTACATTAAAATTGTTAGCAAAATTAGAATTACACTATTCTAAAAACAGTAAACACTAAAACACTCAATCTAAAATAAGGAGAAATTTTACACATATGACTAATAAACAAACATAAAAATGTATTGGTTAAAATCAACGCATACTAGGAATAAATGTCCAAATAAATGTTCTTGTCTTTTTTTTTTTTTTAATTTATTATTCGTGCCACATTTTTTATAACGATTATTACTAATCACAACATGTTTCATTTAACATATTGATATGTATCACAGTAATGATGTATTTTATTATTTCTCATATAATTTACAAGCTTAAAAATGGGAGGTGAAAGGGCCTCATAAATGGAATAGCCTAGGGCCTCTTTTCATCTAAATCCGGCCCTGACTGTAATTCATCTATACTTGTCTTTTTTAATTAGCCATTAAGCATCTAAGGTGATTTATTTATCATTTGTATAAATCTGGAATATTAAATTGATCAAAATGCAATTGGGTTGAAATTTGAGACTTATCCCCGAAAGCTTATTGTATTTTTTAAAGTTACCCCGCGACTTCAAAAATGATGGACGTTTTAAGTTCCCCCACTCTTGTTAGCTGTCAAGTCGGCCACGCGTGAAAGGTACCAATGCAATCAAAGAAAAGGAACTTAGAATTGAAATGAGGCCGTTGAAAAGTTTATTGACTGCCTCCCAGTTATTTTTTCAAAACCCCTTTTCGAATCCGTGTTAGCGTTTCTTTCGTCGCGTTGTTGTTGAATAAATAATTACTTGCCCGTAATTAGTGTTGATTCTTTTTCAAATTTTATTTGGTTTACTTCGGCCTGTGCCAGGATCCGATTTCGAAAAGTTTTACTTTGTAGCAAAAAATAAGAAAAGTCTTCAGAAAGAAAAGAAAGAAAGAAAAGTCCTCAGTTTTATTGCCTTTATTTTTGATTTTACAAATAATAATAATAATAGTAGTAGTAATAGTAATATCTATTGTAATAAATAAGAATGTAGATAACATAAATTCAAAAGAATTCAGTAATCTTGTCTTTTTTTGTTTTAGAATGAAATGTACTTGATTATTTATTGAAAAAATGTCTTATTTTATGCAGAAGTGTATGAAAATTATTTTAAAATTATTATTAGTTTAATTCTGTAATAGTAAACTGTGATATTTCATTTTTAAATAAATGATCTTTTAATAATCATTTTATGATCATGCTGCCTAAATATTTTATAGATGAATATTAACCCTTATGAATTTGAAAAATCGTAAATTTTAAAATGAAAACAAATGCACATTCTGATTTAAATAAGATTTTGTTTATATTAAAACAATAATAAATAATCCTTTAGTAAGGTGAGAAATAGTTAAGTTAATTTATTTATAATGCCCTTTTATAATTTGACAATAAAATTTACTCTGCTAAATAAGTTCTCGATTCCGTTTTAGACTTCCACTTAAAATGGATTATTTTAGGACTTATTAATAAAGATAGCGTTGTTTTTTATCCCACTTGGTAGACAAAATCTAGACCAAGTCCAAGAAACCATGTGGTCTCATAGAAGTAGGGAAAGAGGGGCAGCTTCTCGTATGATGGAGCACCCGTAATTATAAGTCTAACTTGGCTACGTGACGCTGACTTCTTACGGGATAAGGTTGTTAGCTCTACGTACTACAGTCACATTAGACCGGGAGCCAAGGCTTACAGTGGATTCCGAACCAATGCAAACACCCATGGCTCCACCAGAGCTTAAACTCGAAACCTGCGGTAGCAGCCGCCAGAGGGCTAGTCACTCTGCCATCAGGCTCTAATAGAAACGATAAAATTACAATAGCATTTCGTGACCTAATGTATTCTTATTTAAGGTAATTTGCAAAATAGTTATTAATTTTCACTTAGAATAAGGTTATATCATTAAAATAATAAATATAAAATATATAATAAATATAAAATATAAAATAAGGCCTATATATATATATATATATATAACAATTTCAACAATTTGAATAACTGGAATAAATTAATCTTGAACTCATTCACAAAAATATGCCATTTTTATGACTAATGTTTCTATTTTTAAGTATCCTTCTGATGGTGTTCCACGAAAACTTTTTTTCAGTGTATAAGTATTTATATTTATACGTGTCAGCTGATGAATCCATTAACCCGTTAAATTTGTTGACCATTTCTCAATGGTTTTCAATTCACTTTACCAACGGACCACTTCAATTAGATCAGAGTGCAATGGTTTCAATGAGATTTTGAACAAACACAATTACCGTCTTCTTCGAAATATTATATATTCCCCTTTTTTCGTTAAAACCAATGGATGAACTTCACGTCCTACAGATTTAATATGCCAATTGCCCATATTCCAAATTCAAAATGCCTTACCAACAGACTGACATATTCTGACCAAAAGCAGCTCCAGGCTTCTAGAGTTAGAAGTATGTGTATAGCTATCTATTTTTAAATCAGTACAAATTTTTTTTTATTTTTTTTTTAATTTTTCTTCAGAACCGTATAAATTTGCTAGAAATTTGTTTTTCTATTATGTATCTTAGCTATCTTATTTTCTGGCGCTCGGTGCCACAGGTTTCGGTTTCGAGTCCGATTATTTTGTAGTGGTTCGGAATCCAATTTAAACCGTAGGTCCCGGTATAATATGACTGTTGGGCACAGAGCTGACATCTCTACTCCGTAAAAAGAAAACATTAGAAGAAACATCATAAAAAGAAAGGATAGTTTAAAAAAATGGTGGCAAAGGGTAAGGCAATTTTAACAACAGGATGGAATTCGTGGCAATGCTATGAAAACGAAACTTCTACATCCTTTTCAGATTATATGACATTTATTTCAATTAGGTCTCTAAATATCCAGTTTAAAAAGTAGTTCCCGGACTAATATGAATGTAAAGCGTTGGACGTAGGAATGTCAACTCTACCCCATAAAAATAAATTAGCTCCTGTCTCGAAATCTGCCAGTAGACCGACGGCTTTGGCCCACCTTGGCCAACGAAATAGATGAAGCTATCTATTTTTCTTCACACCAAATGAATTTTCAGAATTTTGGACCAGATAAAAAAATTAATAACAAATAAATAAAAATAATATTCAATATCAGGCTGTTGATTAAAGATTTCCTTTGAGATTAATGCCTTATTTTTATATTTCTAAGAAAGACTCAATAATTTATAAGTTTTTCAATTTAGAAATAATTTTGCTCTTATACATGTGTACATTGAACATAAATATATACACTTAAAATAAAAAATAAATAACAACACTTCCTTATAAATAAATGCTTCTGTGATAATGAAAATTTCTTCGAGCAGCAACATCCCATCTATTCATAAAATTACAGTCCAACCAATGCCACAATTATTATCATCCACGAAAGTTGACTTTCCCCCTCTTCATAAATTGTTTACTCGAAAAATAATAAGCCTTCTATAATCCAAACGATTAATTTCGAATCCTTACACTGATGAAATGGCTTCGGTTCATCCGGTTACTAATCAAACCTAATAAAAAAAATTAAAAATCATACTAAACCTCTATTGCGTGTAATGACATAAAATACAAAGAAAAATAACAATCAGGATAATAATAATAAAAAAAAAATCGTTGCCGTTTTGTTGAAAAACAAGCTCGGAGCTGATCTTTTTTTCCAGCAGTACATTATTATGTTCTTTCGAATGGGCTAAAGAACATATCCACCATTGTGTCTGCCCGAGTTTGGAACTCGAAGAAGGCGGCAAAGTACAGAGAGCTCTAATAGAATGCTGGGGAGGTTAAAATTATAGGTTTCGAACGGCTGCACAGGAGGAGGCAAAACACGATTCTTTTTTAAGCAGCAGAAGGTGAATGTAATAGGTACACTTTGCAGTTAGTTTTCGCACCTCTATTATTGGCGACAAAATGGTTACCGCACAACTGCGCTGCGGTTCGAAATTGAACCAAATTTGTTTTCAACACTCCCTTGCGCACGTATGTGTTTAAAATGGCTTGTAATTTATTCATTTTGTTTTACTTTTAAAAATTTCATCCTCGTTCCTTGAACTGCGAGCCTTCATTATTATTATTTTTATTTCTCTGGAAGAAGTTATTTATTAAACGAACATTTTTTCTGTGGTGCAGATGGAAAGGAATTTTTACTATAATTATATTTTCGTTTAGCTTGGCCCATGAACTTTGAATTCTTTATCGATGTTTTAAGATAGTACACTTTGCTGGTGTCAATAAATAATTAACACCAGCAAAGGATAGAGGGATCAAACCTTGAGTTGGATGAGTTTATCATCCACCCACCTAATTTTAAACCCTAGAAACTATGATTTTATTTCTGAATTATCGATTACTCTAGTCTAAAAGTGGAAATTGACCTAAAAATAGGTTTGAAAATGTTGATGGGCGCAAAATAAAACTTCCTCAGCCCTAAGAACGAGACGAATATACCAATTAAAAAGCTTATTTATTGAACTTGTTAATTAATATATGAACACAATCTCCATCGAATCCCATTGTTTCTGAAGCGTCCTGATGGCCAATTGGCTAGCGCTCTGTCCTTTGGTACCACAAGCTTCAGATTCGAATCCTAGCGATGGCATGGAAAGCCGTTTGTTGTTGGTTCGGAATCCACGTTAAACTCTAGGTTCCGGTCTAATTAGCCCGAAGTGTGCAAAAGGTAACCGTAGAGCGATAAATTAAAACCAAACATCGTTTCTGAAAGTAGTGCAGAAAGGCTCAGATTTGAATCCACCAGTGACATTTGTTGCACTCACTGCATTCAAAAATGAGAAGATTCAATGGAGATTTTGAGTCTATAAGCGATTCCTATGGGCAATATTTTCAAGGTTTTCTCCTGTACGACAGAGAAACTGCGGGGTAGCTACCCTTAAAAGTCCTGGAAGGTAATGTCTCGGTGGGCTAGCTGTTCGTGTATGTTGAACATCATTGGAAGACATTGTTTTACAACAGCCAGTTGGTGTACAACAACAGCAAAACTAAAAATAATAAACATTATTTGTATTTCTAGATCGAGTTTGATTTTGAAATGATGACAATGCATCATTTTAATATGCGCTATCAATTTCAATTAACAAAACATCTTAAAGTTGATAGGAAAAAAGAATTGAAATATTTATACGAAATTAAATCAGCGGTGTAACATACGTTATTATGTTGTTGTACTTCCACATTAATTTAAATAGTACTAAAATTTAAATGCAAAAGGTTAAAAAGAAGTTTCAATTTAAAAGAATCATGTAAGAAAATGAATCAAATCTCTTTTTGGTATAATTTATTTTCGAAAGGAATATTGTTGTTTTTGACATTATTCTTTTTTCTAAAAAATAAACGGATTATTCTTTAGAAATATTCTGCTTCTTATTTAAAAGTGTTTAACTGAACATTCTTATTTAAGAGAGTAATTATTGTACTAGTAAGGAATGTATTTAAATAAAAGTATTGATTTCAATTCTATAATTATATTAGTAGAGAAATAATTTATTAGAGCTCTATTCAAGATTTGAGAAAATACAAGAAGTTAAACATTGCTTTAAGGTTAAAATGCTGTTGAGTTATAAAGGTATCCAATTTTGCAAAATATTTTTTAAATATTTACGAGTTTACTGAAGTTTGACAAATGCATTTAGCATTATCAAATTTAATACATCAAGTAATAATTAACTATATTCTAAAGTTAAAATTCAAATTAAATTATTATTATTTTCTGTATCAATTTATTTTGAGAATATGTGTGTTTAGTTATTCTGTCAATAAATTAATTAATTTATTTTGAGTGAAAAATATGATTTCAATGGTAAACAATCAGCAAACTGATAAACATAAGAAAACGGGTATTTTATGTAAAAAGCACATTTATATTAATTGATATTATGCTTATGTCTTTCCTTTTTTGTTAGTGACACATTTTTGTATAAGTTTGATGTCCAGCACCATGTCAAAAATTACAGATTTTGTTATCTTTCTTAAAAATGATGATGCATATATTTTTGAACTTAATACAATTAAAATTTGGATAAAAAAACTGCATGTAAGACTGAAGATAATAACTAACATCCATGTCAGCCAATGGTGCGAAAAATTCCTTATTTTAATTTTTTTTTTCTTTTTTAATATTTAGTTCTGTGCTGAAATAAATAACTTAACCTTTTATGGAAATATTAAATACTATATTATTATTATTATTATTATTAATTTTTGCATTATATTTACTTTATACTTATTTTTTTATTATTCACATCTAAAAATATGTAACAAATATCAATTTTATTTAGAAAATATATACAAATTTATGCATTGACTTTTAAAATATTCAGTTTTGAGCAGGAAAAAAAAATGGTCGCAAGTTTTTTAAAACTGTTTTTCATAATTTAGTGGCAAATTCATTACATTACAATATTATTTTAAACTAATTATTAAAAAAAAAACGTAACTTGACTTACAAATCTGATTTAAATAAAATTAGAAATTTTTTCTCGAAATTTGGCGATACTTCGCCAATATGGCGTGCATTGAAAAATCCCTATTTCGAATGCAGCTATGATAAGACATTTGTTCAAAAAATGATGAATTCGTGATGATCTGTTGGAACACATAATACCAGCTCTACGATATTCGGTTTTTATTATCGCCATTTGTATTCGCCAGTGGAAATTGTGGCGCGGATTATGGCATGCCTCGAAGCGAGAACATTTATTATTATTTCTCTTCATTTATTGTTAACATGCTCGCAGAAATTGTACGATGTCTCACAAATTAAAACGGAGATCAAAAGATTATATATCATTTGCCTCTCAAATAAGCTTTGGATAATTGCATGCCGCCATTTCGAATGTAGTTTGTTCTTACTTGCTGGTTGCTGTTCTTTTTCGGCTGATTAATAGTACTTTTTACATTCGTCTTTTAAAGATTGGATTGTAGAACTATTTCTATGTTGCTGAATTTCATTACACAAATCTTTTTTGGTAGTTAAATGATAATTTATTGTATATAAAAGTATTTGATTGACCACACGTGTGGTATAAAAGTATTAAATGTTAAAGAAACAAGACATTTGTTGATGTTTCCTTGTAACCAAAAACATATATTTATTTAATACTTTTTAAATTTATCTTCACCAGATTGGACTAAAGAACTCTTTTTCTCTTGTTAAATTTTATAAACCAATATTTTTTAAAGTCCACAGTACCTTATTATATAAAAATATTTAATTTACACTAAAGTTAAAAGCGTAGAAGACTTGGAAAAAAAAAGATTGGCGATTTTTTTCTTGTAGCTTATGCATCAAATAATATTTACAGCACTTTTTACATCTGCAGAGTGTTTATAGTAAAATCTAAAAAAAATATTAAATTTATTTCAGTATAATATCATACTTAAAATCTATTTTTATGATTTACTATGAGATCAGTTTTTATAATTAGAATTTCAGATTAATATATTTTTTAAATTAATTGTATTTCTTAAAATTCTATTACATTTTTTTTTTCATTCTTTTCAATTGAAGAAAAATGCTTTTATTATGCTTTTATTATTCAAATGATTTTATAATGCTTTTATTATTCAAATTGCTTTTATTATGTTACTATATTTTTAAAAAATGTCTACCGTTTTCTTATTTTTTAAATTAAAAATCCAACAAAAAAAATCAATTAGCTTTTATGATAACATCATACACCGAGTTTCCAATTAGTTTTTTTTTTTTTTTTCTTTTCTTTTTGCTTCTTCAATTATTCTTTTTCTTCTTTTTTTTTTCTTCTTTTTTTTTCTCTTCTCACTATAGTTGAAAATAAAAATAAATATCACAGTTGCATTCTTTTCTTTTTTTCAGACATATTCATAAATGCACAATAGTAAGGTGATATACAATAGTATAACCAATTTTATTTAAAGAAATTGTCAAGCTTCTGTGTTTCTTTTTATTTAGCAAATGAATAAATGTTTGTGTTATGAACTTTATTTACGTGAAGGGTCGTTTAGCATTATCAGTTAATCACCATTAGTAGTCTTTATTGTATCTCTTATAAAATTAAAAAAATATATATTGAATTTGTTCACGCTTAATAAAATCTGATGCTAGATTGTTTTTAAAAAAGTATCAGCATTTTAGCAGTAAGAAGTAAAAGTAGCAATAAGTCAAGCAAAAATAAATAAATAATAAAAATTAATAAATAAATAAAAAGATGGTAAAAAATATTTTTTAACAAATAATAAAAATAAATTTGTTAAAACAAACTATTAATTGATAGTATAAAAAAACAAACTATTAATTGATAGTATTTGTGATGATTAACAAAAAAGATGATTAAAAATAAAGAGATGGAAATTAAAATAAGCAAATTTTATTATGCTTCATGAAATTGAAATTGCGATAATGCTCTAATTTTATAATAAAGATATACTAAATAAGTTATATTGAATAATTCCCAATTATTAGGCTGTGTGAAATTTAAATTGATTAATTTATATTCTAAGTTTCACACACTAGTTCAAACTTTTCATGTAAGTTACATATTTTTAAATTTTTTTTAAAAGTCAGTTTTTTAAACGAATGTTAGCTTGAAAAAATAAATTAATTCCAGTAACTATTTAAAAAAATTATTTACATAAAATTAAAATGTTTCTTAAAATGAAATTAAAACAAATTGAAAACAATGTTGATGTCAAATGATCAATAAATTATTGTAAAAAGGATGAAAATAGAATAAAGAATTTTTTCAATAGTTTACACAATAAATAATGTAGTAAAAAATAAGATAATGAAATAATTAAAAATATATAATATTTAATTTATTGTTAACATTAACAAAATGAAATAAATTCTTAGTTCCATAATTTTCAATTTTCTTCCCTCCCCCCCCTCCCTCTCTATAGATAATTTTCTATACATAATTCTACTAAATTGAATTTTAAAAAATAAATAAATAATGTTGTTTGATTATTTCTTTATATCATAAGAGCTCTAATATATCCAATCAAATGAATTATTAAATTTTAATATAATGGACACAATGTAGTTATTTTAAATTTTCATCTTATGGTTAAAATAATTTTTAATTAGCAGCTGTATGTGAAATTACATGAGTAGTGGGGTAAATTTTTAATGTTTACTGCAGACGATAGATGGCGCCATGATACTGAGATTTTATAGTGATCTAAAAAATTATGTCCTTTAAGGGAAAAAAATGTTTTTTTTTAAAGCTTTCAAAACCAAAATAGAATAAACTCTGAAAAGTTTTAAATTTTACAAAAATTTACAAATTAGTTTACATTTTTATAAACAGACTTAAAAAATATTTTGAAAATTTCTTATTTTTCGAACTTTAGTAAAAAAATAAATTTAAATAATAAATAATTTTTCTCAAAGCTCTTAAGAATGTTTATCAAAACTTTTGTCATCTATAACTAACGAATGACAATCTGAAAATTTCATATCCAGATTAACATATTGATTTCTATTTTTAAGTTTTATGAAATATTTATAGCATATATTTTTTTAATTTAAATGGTAGATGATTTTGTAGAATGATAATTTTCAAATTTATTATAAACAAAACTTTTTTCATGCAAAAAATTGTTCAGAGCTTATATTAAATTAATTTTTTAATTGAAAAAATACTCTCTATTTTCTTTTAAAATCTATTTGCAATTCTTTTTAAGTACACCTTCATATAATTTGACATCTACTGTTCCAGTAAATTATTAAAAAATATTATTATTAAATATAATTTAAGTACAACTCATAACTGAACATAATTAAATACATCTCTATATAATTTACCAACTACTGTTCCAGTAAACTATTTAAAAAAAACTATTGTCAACAGCCATTTGTCTCATTCCAGAATAATTGATTTAAACATTAAGTGTAAATTTTCATAAGGGAGGAAGAAATTGAACATGAATTTCATTAAACAGAAAATTTACATCTTCTTTCACCCTTAAGTAAAATTAAAAAATCATATTTATATGATTTTGTATGTATACATTTGTGTGGATTATATTTCGATGGATTTGTATGTAACATAACCATATCTGTATGTATTTGCATTTATACATTTCAAGATATAGAAATGATTTAATGATAGCATTCCCAGTTCTGTTTGATAAGCAAGTACCAACCATGTATAAGATTTAAGGACAGCCACTTTCTGGAACTTTCGCAAATGCTACCAGTATTGCAGAAGGGAGTTCGAAGTCCATTGGATAGAAAATTTACACCTTCTTTCCTCATTTTGTAAAATAAGGAATTGCATTGAACGGAATTTCTATACATAGACTACATCTGTTTGGATATAAAAATAAAGGAATGATTTTGGCCAACAGGATAGGGTTAACGATCGCATTCCCTGTTCTGTTTGTTATGAATAGTGCAAAATGGAACTCGAAGGCCATTGGTCAGAAAATTCTATACCCGCTCCCTCCCCTCGACGTAAACTAAGAAACTACAATGAATGAAATTTGTATGCAAACATTTGTATGGATATGAAAAGGAAGGCCGAATGATTTTGGCCAATAGGACCACAATGACCACATTCTCAATTCGGTTTGTTAAGCAAGTACCAACCATGTATAGTGTTATGATTATCTGGTACTTTCTCAAATTCTGCCAATATTGCAGAAAGGTCTTCGATGCCCATTGGTCAGAAAATTGCACACCTTCTCACCTCCTTCTATAAACTAAGAAATTGCATTGAATGGAATTTGTATGGACCATGTTTGTTTGGATATAAAAACGAAAGTATAATTTTGGATAATAGGATAGGATTAATGATTATACCAGTTCAGTTTGTTATGAAAGTACCAACCACATATAAGGGGATTTACTTTACTTGATGCTTCAGTAAATGCTAACAGTAGTGCAAAACGGAACTCAAAATCAATTGGTCAGAAAATTCTACATACTCCTCCCCCCATGGAATTATACTATACTACAATGAATGGAATTTGTATGGACACATTTGTATGGACCATATTTGTTTGGGCATAAAAAGGAAGGCCGAATAATGGTGGCCAATAGGATGGGATTAATGATCACATTCTCTATTTGGTTTGCTAAGCGAGTACCACCACAGGGAACCAAACTTTCCTGGAACTTTCGTAATTATCAGTAGCGTACAATGAAACTCGAGAGTTCATAGGTCACAAAATTCTACACCCTTTTCTTCCTTGTGCAAATATAAACAAATTACATTGTATAGAATTCGCATGTACACATTTACATTTTTTGGACCCTATTCATATAGATGATATATATGGTGGTCAGCCTGCAGTTAACAGCCAGCCAGTAACAGCATGCGATATTTCATTGGTGGTCACTTTTCCGAGAACTTCCGTAAATGCCAACAATAATGCTAATATATTGGTGGAAAATGTATTGGATTAGTATATTAGTGGTAATAGTATTGGTAATATAGTGGTAATAGATTGGTGGTAGTTATAGTAGTTATAGTAGTATTAGTATTATAGTAGTTATGTTAGTGGTAGTATTATGGTAGTGATAATTACAGTAGTATTACGGTAGTGGTAGTTATAGTAGTATTATGGTAGTGGTAGTTATAATAGTATTATGGTAGTGGTAGTTATAGTAATTATAGTAATATTAGTATTTAGTAGTTATAGTAGTGGTAGTTATAGTAGTTACAGTAATATCAGTATTAAAGCGGTAATAGATTGATAAAAAATTTATATATTTGCAAAGATTATCGTCGTGTTTTTATCATCTTTTTTCAAAATTATTTTTTTTAATGAAATTCAAAGATTTTGTTATTTTTAATTTTAATCTGTTATTTTAATTTTAATATAAATTTTAAATTAGCCTTTTTACACATAAACAATATTCTAGGCTTTGGTAAATGCACATATTTCCCTTTTTCTAGAAATTATTGTTTTTTTTTTTTTTTTAATAATAATTTCAAATACCCAATTGTCACATAACACGATCGAAGTTAAACAAACATTGAAATGTTCAGTTAACATTAATATTATCTTTTCTGCTTTGTTTATTGCGATTGTCTTGTGTGTTTCCGTAGTGTAGTGGTTATCACGTGCGCTTCACACGCGCAAGGTCCCCGGTTCGATCCCGGGCGGAAACAAGGTATATTTCTTTTTAATGTAAATTGTTCATACTTTTATAAAAAATTTTAATTAAATGTTTTTGTCTTTATCAATGCGATACTTTTAATAAATAGCCTTAACATTTATTTTTAGTTCATTGAAATTAATTCAAATACTTTTGTCATTTTTAATTATTTTATTAAAAGTATAAGATATTTTATAATAAGAGTATTATGTAGAGCTATTGTTAATTATCTTTAAATGAGGAAAATTAATGTAAAATTATAAGTAAAATGAGAATTAAAAATTGATTAATGAAAATGTTATAAACTGATTAAGTATAATATGATAATAATAGTTTCGTTCTATAGAAGATAAGATATTTAAATTTAAATTCTTTCCTTGTATGTTTATATAACAAACAAGAAATATAAAAAAATAAAAAAAAGATTTTTAAAGTCAATTCCTATTTTTTTTTCAAAATATTGCAGAAATTCCTTTATAAATAAGTTTCATTCATTTTTTTAAGTTTATCTAGCGCCATCTATTGGTAGATATATGCAACTTAAATCTAAAAAAAACTAAAATTAATTAATTAAATTTAATTACCGAATTAATATTTGAAAAAAACTGTATTAACATCCAGTGTCATCCACTAAAGTTCAAAAACAATGTATTTGAACTTGAGTGGAGGAATAAAAAGTATTTTATTAACGATTGAAAATTTGAACAAGATATATATCGGAAAAGTGTGACTAATAGAAGGAATTGAAAAAGAAAAAAATCTTTATTATTTATAAAAAAAAAAAGCCTAGAATGTGGAGACTTTTAACTGAAAATGATAAAACTATAATTTAACATTTGAATTAATCTACCCTTTTCTTTCGTAATTTAATTTATACAAATACCATTCACTTGTCTTATATTAAAGATATTTAATTAAATCCACAGAAAAAATTATAAGTATATATAAATTGCATGCCTAACAATATATAGTATATATTGTTAGACATGTCATTTCGAATATTAATACAATAGATACATAAAATTAAATATATATTATATATTTTATGTCTATATATTTTACTTTATTATATATTACTATTTATGTCTATATATTATACTTTATTATATATATGTACATTTTAAATGTTAATTTGCATTTACCGGTCTCGTTGCTTCCAAATTTAATGAATCATACAAATAATTCAAATTAAAGTCAATGAATCAAGGCACAATAAAGCTCCAATTAAGAGCAATGAAGAGAAGGACAATTGGTAAATATAAACGTTCAAAAAAGGAACACTTGATTCAATTGCTTGTATCCATGGGATTAACATTCGTATCAGACGACCTGTTTATGAAACGTCATCAGTATACCACTGATAATAGATATGTGTTTGTTACCGTAGTGTAGTGATGTGAAACTCACAAGCGCAAGGTTTACGGACGGAAACAAGTTGTTTTTTTTTTTAATTTTATTTTAAAGTAATCAGTTAATAATTAAAAAAAAATTTTAATTTATTATTTTTTTCTTTTATTAATAAAATATGATTATTAGTACATCAAAATAAATTATAATAATTCAAAACGTTTAATATATAAGATGTAATATATTGTGTAAAACGTAATATATATTTTACGAACAGTCCAGTTTGTATCTGTGCTTATATTTTTATATGGCACTATATGTATAATTCTATAGCAATTTAAATTCGATTCGAAATTTGTATTGAATAACTTCATTATTTTGAATACATAATATTTTTCAGCCGTATTGATTTATTAGCCCTAAATTAACAACCCTAAATTTCTAAATTACTTATTCTAAAAAAAAAATAAGGATTTCATATAATGTTCTGTATAAATATATATATATATATAAATAATATAATATATATATTATTTTATCAACAGATTATTTTGTAAATGAATTTTGCACGGTTTTTTTTTTCCTACTGAAATATAGGACAGCTATAATACTATATATTTTTTAATGATAAGCTCAAAATATCAGGAAATCTGGAAAAATATCAGTTAATATACATTTATAAATTTTTAAAAGAATATCTATATATATATATTTGTTTCAGTAAATAATTCTGTTTTTACTGATACAGAAGCCCATTTGACATCGAAAGAAATATCAAAGTATTCAATTAACACTAGTGTTATATGATTAATTTTAATTATTTAATGTCCCAGTTTGGTTTCCTTTTATCATGTAGGCCGTCAACACTGGAAATGTTCCCGGTTCGTTCTCGGGCTGAAACAATGATTTTGTTTTAAACTACATAATTTTACGTACGTGAAATTACTCGTACGTTAACATACTTGTACGTTAAATTTTCCTCTTTATCAATAAGATAATTTTAAAACTATCCTTAAAATGTATTAGCGATTAATAAATTAGATTTCAATAGGACATATTCCTCGGGGCCCCATAAATTTCTTTAAGAAAGTGATTAAATTATTTTAGAAATCTAAATTTCTTTGGGAAATTTTGAAGGAAAATTTTTTTTTTTAAATATCTCTCCAAGAATTCAAAAACTTAAAGGATAATATTTATTTTGGTCCTAAAATAAATAATAAAATTAAATATTTTTCTGGTTTTTAACATTGAAAACTGATTTATTATGCCATGATCATAATAGTGTAGTTTAGTTCTATAGAAGCTGTATACAGTAGAATATATATTTAATTTTAATTTCGTTACGTGTATTTTTATATTATAATAAAAAAGTTGTGTTTAGTTATTAAACAATATAGAAATAAATGTAGAATAAATATAATATATTTAGTACAATACAATAAATGTAGTAAGCATATATAATATAGTAAGTAAATATAGTAATATAATAAATGTAAAATATGAAAACTTTTAGCTGTCAATGATAAAACTGTAATATAAAATTAAAATTAATCTATCTTTTTCCTTTTGTAATTTATTTATCATAAATAGTTTTTATCGGTCTTATAATAAAGATATTTAAACAAATTCATAGAAAAAATTATAAATATATAAAAAGTAAATGTCCAACAGCTATTTATTTTTTACTTTTTAATTGTCAATTTGCATTCACCAATTTCGTTGCTTCCAATTTATTTAATACTACAAATAAATCCATTCAAGGTCTATGAATCAGGGCATAAAAAGGATTCAATTAAGGACAATAAAGAAAAAGACACTTAATGAAAACAACTTTTCAATATAGATTCAATAATAAGAAGGAACACTTGATTGAATTGCTTCTATCCTTTAGTATCACCCTTCGTATTAAACGACTTTTAAGAAACGTATTATGTTTCAATTGATGTTGAAAGAAATATTGAAATGTTTACTTATCATTAGTGTAATTTATAGCTGTTCTTGCATGAGTTTCCGTAGTGTAGTGGTTATCACGTGCGCTTCACACGCGCAAGGTCCCCGGTTCGATCCCGGGCGGAAACAAGTTATGTATTACTTTCATTTTAAAGTAATTTGTTAGTAGTATAGAAAATGTATTAATTTTTTTTTCCTTTATTAATAAAATATCCTTAATATTAAATAAGGATCCAAATAAATTAAAATACTCTTACAATTTCAAGTAATTTATCAGAAATTATACAAAATTTATATTATAAAGCTATATTTCGGAAGTATTATTAATACAAAAGTTTTGCACGAAAATAATTAAAATTATTTTAAAAATTTATTTATTTTTCCTTTTTAAGAATTTTGAGAGTTCTTTTTTTTTTCCACAAATTTTTGAAGAATAGCGCATTTATTATAGTACTAAACTAAAATGTTCAACCAAAATTGAAACAGTTTCAAAATAGTAGATTTCAAGTCAAAAACGTTCGGGTTTTAAGCTCAACAAAGCAATGCCGTCATTCATCAGATGTCATTTAAATTCAATTAAATTTTTCTCCTACAATTTATACTTAAATATATACATATAGTGCATCTATGAGTACATGCAAGTTAATTTTAAGAGAGTTTGTACCATTTTGTGTTGAAGTTTTTTTTTTTTTTTTTTGAAGAGATTTTAAATTTAAATTTATAGTTATTTTGTTAAATTTTTTTACAAGCGCCTAATGGTGTATCTAAGTTCATACGTTTCTCTATAAAAAAATTTCTCAATAAATAATTTCATCCAAATCGAAAACAAAGCATAATGTTTTTCCTATTTTTGATTCACAATATTTTTGTTGTCTTAATTTATAAATAATTTTAAACGTGTGTCGTAACTTTATTAAAACAAATTATATTTTTTCTTAGTGTAAAAATATTTGTCTTTAACTTTTAGAATAGTTGTAACGAAATGTTAAAATATGTGATGAGTAATTGTTAATTCTCTATGGAACACACTTATTAAAAATATTTCTGTATAAGTATGATTACTGGAAATAAAAGAGCAAGTGTTTAGTCAGTGTTTTGGTTTTACTAAAAGTCTTTTAATTAAAAAAAACTTAAATCATTGATATTTAAGAAAGGGTTTTTTTTTTTAACTTTTCATGCTATTTTAAATCAAATGAATGATTTGTGTTTATAGTATGTAGATTAATGAGCTCCCTATTCGTGGCTCAGTGGCAACGTGCCTTGCTGGTGAGCATTAGGACTGAGGTTGGCGGCATTGTTGTAGACACCATTTCAAAAAACGATGAGCCTCGATGGCATTTGTGATGATCAGCATCTTGCCTCGTTAGTCGACTATCTGATGTTAGTTTTCTGTGTTTTCTCCATGCCATACGCAAATGCAGTGTAATTCCCTCGTAAAAGGTCCTTCCGGAAGGCATTGTCCTCCTACTTCAGCGACTCGGAGCCTTCTATCTATGGGTGCTCCATCACAAAAGAAGCCGCCCCCTTTTCCTCCATCCATGACTACTCATGGGCTGTCAGTCCAACGTTACCGGACACTGAGGATTAGTCACAATCGTCAGAAGATTGACGAGCTTCGCATTCCACTTATCTGGCGCCATCTATTGGTAGATATATGCAACTTAAATCTTAAAAAAACCCAAAATTAATTAATTAAATTTAATGTATGAATTAATATTTGAAAAAACTGTATTAAAATCAAGTGTCATCCACTACAAGTTCAAAAAAAAAATGTATTTGAACTCGAGTAAATGAATAAAAAGTATTTTATGAACGATTGAAAATTTGAACAAGATATATATAGGGAGAGTGTGAGTTAACAGAAGGAATTGAAAAAAAAAAGTTCAAATGCACTATTCCTAAAACACAATTGTGCACGTCATAGTCATTTTTTAAAACGTAATTAAGTACAAACATATGTATAGATTTAAAAAAAACTAATACCATAAGAAATATTTGAATATTATTAAATTATAAAAATAATCTCATCTATTGAAACAGATGTGCTATGTTAAGAAATAATGAAATTACTTGTCGTCAATTAAAGACACAGATTGAGGTAGACAGAAACAAAAACAAAAAAATTTAACTGATGAATGAATCAATAAGACATTAATTATGGTAGTTGGTACCTAACATCCTGATTTCTCAGCAGGGGATGAAATTGAAAAATTATAATAAAAAAACCCATAAATTCGTTATTTTATTTGTGATTGAAAGTTTAAGTTGATGATAACTTTTTTACTTAATGAAGGACACTCATTGCATCTCATAATTTGCATTTATGTTCCGCACACATGCTGAATAAAACTGATTTCCGGTTGCGAAAAAAAATCATTCTCGATTGAAATGGAAATAAATGGTTGAGAATGCCATTTACAAGAGCAGATTGGTAAATAAAAGGTAAGAAATGAGGAGAATAAAAGTTATTAGTGTGACGGTCCTTTCAGCTCCGTAAGCTAAATCTTATAAACATCAGTTTAATAAAGTTATATTTCTATATAACATATGTATATATATATATAAATATGTGTGTGTGTTGTATATATATATTTATATAAAATAATGGAATTAAAATAAGAATTCAGAATAAAAGTGTCAGTTAATAATGCCCTTCGTAAGCATTAAAATGTAATCTTAGCTACCAGTGTTTTTAATATATATATAGGTAATATGAGGAGGTCATGGTAGCATGAGGTAATTTTGAGAAGTTGTATACATCTTGGATTGTTGTAAAAAGCGTAAAATGACAGACCTCACAGATTTTCAAAGAGGCCAAATTGTAGAAACCCGACTTGCTGGAGCAATTGTGCCTGAAACACCCCATCTTTTAGGCATTTCTACAAGTACGGGGTCTAAAGTCATGACAGCATACACACAGTGTGGCAAGACAAGCTCGGCAAAACAAAATAGTGGACGGAAGGAGCAGCTGAGTGAAAGTGACCGGGTATTGAAGCGGATTGTAATGCCTAAAAAGAAAACAACTGCAGCCAAAAGTGACCGCAGAGCTCAATCAGCATCTGGATTCTCCAGTGTCAATCATTACAGTTAGGAGGCAAGTTCATAAACAGGATATAATATATAGTTGTAGGTTGTGGTAAATACAGGTTGTAGTATATAGTGTAATTGTTTTTTGGTCTTAAATAAACGTTCTTATGGCTCGTTTCTACTGCGACTAACATCGTACAAAACTGATAACAAAAGCGAAAAGGTTTTTTTTTTTTTTTTTTTTGTTTGGCCGACATCTGCAATTCTTTGAACACACAACCAATAGTAACGTTGTGAGAAGTTCTTGCAGCTAGGATGTTGATAATAATAGGTTGACAAAATAAAACACAAAATACAAAATGTACTCGCAATAAAAGATAATTACGTAACATTATGGCAGTCCGACATGCAATATTATTACAGCCTCCATACCACACGTGGTACCTTCATCTCAGTGCACTTGGTTCAAATGGGGTTGCAGTTTTAAAGACAACATCGACATAGTCGTTTGGAGTGGTATCGTAACGGATCACTATAATTATCAGCAGACTGGTATTCCAAAGTTCTCGGGGATGAATTCCGTTGCTGTCTTTGGACAAATGACCATTGAATTTATGAACACATGGGGTACCAAAGCTAGAAATTCCAATCAATCTATGCTTTACAGAGACCCACGGCCCTAATATGATTGCACAGGGTGATATTTCTTGTGAGAGCAAGTATCCCCAAGTTATTCTGCGTACATTTTTAACAGTTTCATGATATGTAGATGATACCTAGTCCCGTGTCCCGAGTATGCCATTGCTGTTTGTAGTGGTTTAGAATTCACTTTAAACCGTAGGTCCCAGTCTAATATGATTGTTGGGCATAGGGCTGACAACTCTACCCCATAAAAAGAAAACAACTCCTGTCTCGAAATCTGCCAGTAGGCAGATGGTCTTTGCTACCATGAGGCTGTTGCGGCAATGAAGAAGAAGAAGATAATGACAACAGGCAGTTGTTTGCTGTATTCTTTGTGGTTCGTTTTCCTGGAGTCATTTTTAAATAAATTAATGCCTCGCTTCCACAAGATTCTCATATATGTAGACTGCTTTCATGTTGTTCGTATTCTTCTTTGGTCATCAAACATTTTAAAAAATTGGCATGTACGTCATGGGAAAAATATATATCATTCGAACTTAAATTAATTAATGCAAGTATTCAGAAATTTTTTTTTGTTCAATTACTTATTTTACTGCACTATAGTTAAAGGAAAAAAAGGCCTAATGGCCGAGTAGCTAGAGCTTTGGCACTCGGTCCATAGAGTGCCATAGCTGTTTGTTGTGGTTCAGAAACCACTTTAAACCAGGTCTAATAAAATTCTCGGACATAGGGCTGATAACTCTATCCCGTAAAAAAAAAAAAAAAAAAAAAAAAAAAACATCTTCTGTTACGAAATCTGCAAAAATGCAGACGGCCACGGCCCAGGAAGTTAGTTAGTTAAAGCAAAAAAGGTAGCGATATTATAATACAAACTCTATCTCAATAAGTCATGCCACAAAATAAAAGTATTATTTATGCAGAAAAAAAATTACTTAAAATTAATTCAATAACAAAATATAATTTTTTGCACAGTGTTAAATTCAAAAATGATAATAATGTTTTCCAATAAGTCGCACCAGCGAAAGTAACCTATATTACAAATGAAATTCTTGAATACGACTATTCAATGCACAGTTATTTCATTTCTGAATGAGTTTCAGAACTTAGCGAATATAATGCGATAAATCTTTGGCGAACACCAAGAACAAACATTAAAGATACATTTCTCCAAACCAAAACCATCCGTGGTACAGCAACCCTCAAATAGTGGGCGTCATCGGCAGCCCCTTTCCATCTTTCCTTCACCCCTCGGCCTGTCCTTTGAAGGTGAGTACAAAACTGGTCGGCTAAACCTCAAACGTTAATCTGATTGCAAAAGAACGGCCGATAAAGATCAGGACAACCCTTTTTTCGCAGCTCTGGAGAAG
>BPLQ01005889.1:290981-322510 GCA_021605075.1 Caerostris darwini
CGAATTTTTCAAGAGTCAGGAATGAACCTGTTCTACTCGAGTAGGAGAGTTTTATTCTTCGGCTTGAATAGGGATCCGTGGCTGTCGTGAAAAGTTTTGTTGGTTTGGAGGTGACTTGAATACAAACCGATTTTGTCTGCACAATGAAACATGGTAGATTGTGGCTTCACTTTTTGCAGACTTCTTAGCTTTTGTTGAGTGTTGGGGACAGGATTTCTTTTTGAGTTTGTTTGGTTTGGCTTAGGAATTTGAGTTGGCGGATGAAAGGAGGAAAATTGAGTTTAGAAGGATATTGTAGAGAAATGGGGTTTCTTGAGATGGATTATTTGATGTAAAAGTGTGGGTTTGACTTACTTTAAAAAACTTATAGAAAGTATTTCCTTTTTTATAGATTCGGTTTTTTTTTAAACATAGCGAAAGATTTTTAGAAGATAGCTAATTGAAAATCCATGTAAAAAACGCAGCGATTGAAAATCCGTGTATTCATTACAAACATTTTTTAACTTTTTTAACTTCAGCAATTCAAGCACTTAGCCATTTGCAATGTTCTTGATTTGGTAAAAACAGTCGAAAATGCAGAAGACCAATTGATTACTCTGTTTTTAAAGACTTTATTCAAGAAAAGCATATCACCAGAAGTAATGATAAAGATGTTTGCTTATATATAAAATTAAACCAATTATAAACAATACTGGTAAAAGCACATTCTCAATAAAAAATACGAAACTTCTCATTAGCAGCTAAAATTATCTTTTAGCATTTAATATAATGTGAAAGAGTTATATAATGCTGAATGTCCATAAAGACTCTTTACAATTTCAGAGATGTATTGCCCAGACAAATTAAAAGACAATTAAGTGAAATTATTGCAAAATAAGGCTGTATATTTAAGTTGTTTTTTGTTTCCTTTAATCTAATACATCTCTATATGGGCACCAGTAATTACACGAAGCACATCACAAAAGTATATCACGATTTTCTTGCCATGTTCGCTGTAGCATATTCTCATCTATGGTGACAATGGCACCATTATATTTTGCTAGTGATGCCCCATATTATTGTTAGGTGTACTATACCTTAAACATAATTGTATATAAAGAAGTATAAGTGAGTGTTGTCTGCGGTCTTTTTCCCCTGGTCTGTCTGGTGACCAGGGGAAAAAATTTTTTTTTGTTTTTAATCTTCTTGGTATTTTC
The DNA here is from genome assembly GCA_021605075.1 of Caerostris darwini. Taxonomy (NCBI): domain Eukaryota; kingdom Metazoa; phylum Arthropoda; class Arachnida; order Araneae; family Araneidae; genus Caerostris; species Caerostris darwini. The sequence continues at coordinate 292,178 of BPLQ01005889.1, forward strand.
ATTGATCTCCATATTTAGTTCTAAAGTTTCGTTGAGTCTGCAGAACCTAATTTGTTTCAGTTAATCATGATACACACAGTGGCATCTCTGAGGAGGGTCCATTTTGTATGGGTTCATTAAAGTGTACATCACTCATCAGCAGAGTCTGATAAATATATCAATTGCATTAGTTATAAACTATTGAAATTGTAATTATGGACACCCTAAAACGGAAAGTAATAAGGGATTTTAACTTACATAAATTCAAGTCAATATAAATGCCCGAATTTGATTTTGATACCCCCCTTTTTAAAGTATTTTATACGTAATACCATGCTATTTATTCTACATTCCATTACACTTATATTTTACTTTTTATTTTCCAAAGAAATGATGAAACATTATAAATTGTATATTTGTCATATAATGCTTTTTGAATTTAGGAATGTAGTGACTGGAGATGAAAAGTGGATACTTTATGCAAGTATTACTCGAAAACCATAATGGTTAAGTCCAAAAGAAAAACCAATTCCCACTGTATAGCAGGATTGCATCTAAAAAAGATTTTGCTTTGCATTTGGTGGGATATGGAAGGGGTGGTTCATTTTGAACTGTTTGTGAATAACCAAACTATCACCTAAGAATCAATTGTCGAAAACAGAGAATTTAAAACGGGCTTTACTCACTAAATGATCTGAATTACTCAATAGATGGAATGACATTTTTCAACAAAATAATGCCTGCCTCACAACTGAATCAACAGAAGCTGAATGATTTAGGATGGAAATTCTACCTCGTCCACCTTATAGTTCAGCCCTAAGCCCATTATTATTTGTTTAAGTCTCTGTATCACATTATTTGTATATTTTTATATATGTATTATTTGTTTAGGCGGCCACAAGACCGGTACATTCAGATTACCAACTTGACTTGAACCACGTTCTCTTCCACGCTATCAAGCATACATGCGGGCTTCTCCCGTCCGCCCCCCCCCCCATAAACTCTGGAAATATCGTTATCAAAAGCATGAAATTGTTGAAACTACTAGCAAGCAATAGTTTTATTTATTAAATGAAATAATATTTTGAGAGCAATTCCATTTAAATTAATTTTTTTATATACAATTGAAGTCTTCCATTTTGTTTATAAATAAACAAATATTTCCTTTGCATTATAGACTTCTTTACAGATGTTACTTTTCAATGTATTTTGTAAAAAGACATTATTCAATAAACTTTAAATCGGTCAGAAAAAAGTAATCAGTCTATTGAATCGTATTCATGAGAAAACTTATACATTATCGTGCGAAAGATCGGCTAAATTAACTTACACGAACTAAAACATGCAGCAAAAAGTTTTCTTAAATAAATTTCTAAGCCGTTTCTTCTAAAAACATCGCAAAGCAGAACATAATTTTTTTTTTTTAAGTAAAAACCAAATGAAATTCAAGATAATGAAAATAAATTTAACTTAAAGAATCACAAACAATTAACATATTTTCTGACTTTCGTGTACGCGCCGAGTCGAAAAAACAGGTATTAAAGTTTGAATCTAGCAAGAGAAAAAAAGTTTAAAAAAATGCGATGCCCAAAACTGAGATGAAAACTTCGATATCGCTGGCATGATCCATCCCTTTGAAGCAGCCTTTTTCTCCCAAAGTGTGCTGACAATGATGATCAGAGCTGTCCAGTTCTGTGTAAGAAAATACCAACAAAATCCGTCTTGTTTTTTTAACCTCTCCTCCGAGAGCGAGCACAGATGAAAGTCGGTAAAGGAACCTTTACTTTACCACGATTAAGATGACGTGGAGCTAGCCATTTTGAATCACTGTAATTATTTCACAAAGGCAGGGAGCGTATATCTATTTCACTATTTTCTACTAGTGATATAAAGTATTTTTGTCCAGGGAAAGAGATAAACTTTTAACATGATTTATATATTTTTTTATAGATAAAAATGGCATGTAAAACTGAAACGCAATTTATTGTTATCATAACAAATTTAAATGTCAAATTTTTTTTATTTATTTCCAATGGTAAGGAAATATAAAAAGGGGAAAATACAGAATAAAATATAAAATGCAATTTAAAATGTAATTTTAATGAAAATTTAAATTAAGCATAAACAGACAATTTAAATACACGTTAGCTAACAACGTAAAGAAAGCAAATTAAAATTAATTATTTAATTTAATTAAAATTAATTAATATCTATTATCTTATTATAGGAATAAAATTCGTATTAGTAAAGATGATGATAAAATGTTATTTAATAAAATTTATAAAAAACTTATATATTAACTTATAAAAATGTATATATTTTTTGTAAAACTTATAAAAACTTTACTTAAAAATAAGTTAAGTTTATATAAATAATAATTTACAATAGCAAGATTGGTAAATTCGGATTCCTAATCATAAAGTAAAAAGTTCTTCATTGTTTGCAATGTAATTTAAAAAAAAAATATTTATTGTTATTTTTCTATATATTTATTTAAATATCTTTATTACTATATTGATAAACGTAGACTTGTTGATATGAGTTAAATTACATGTAAAGACACATTATAATTATATGTTATCTACTATAAAAGACCTTCTTCTACAATGGCGCAACAGCACTATGATGGACCAAGGCCTTTTGTCTATTGGTAGATTCCGAAACATGTGATGTTAGTTTTTTTTTTTTTTTCTTTTCTTTTCTTTTTACGGGGTAAGGTTATCAGCCTGACAGTCATATTAGAAACGGACCCGCGGTTTAAAGTGGATTCGATACTACTACAAACATATATGGCACCGCTGGAACTCGAACTCTGTGCTAAGGAGAGCCAGAGCGCTAGTCACTCGGCCATCAAACCCCATGAAAGATCTTACTAAAGTCTATTTAAGATAAATTGCTTATTACTCCTAATAAATTTTGATTTCAACAGTTGGAACTATAATTAATTTGACTAATTATTAGTATCAAATTCTATTATTTTATATTTTTAAAAGGATATACATTGAAAAACAAATAAATGCGAGCGATATAAGGCAGTTGACTTAAATAATGTCACCAATACTTAAAAAAGCACTGATTCATCAACATCATAACACTCATTTATAATATCCCATGGCATCTTAAAATTGCTTCATCTGAAAGAATTGAATAAAAAGAAATTATATAAAACGTTTTTTTTATTAATAAATTATTTTGGTAAGTGATCAACAATACAATCACTCAAAATAATAAACAGTACTAAGAATTTATAAAATTTAATCCATTCATTAATGTACATAATTACTAAAAAAAATCTTTACAACTGTAATTAACTTCTCTAATTCTCACACGAAATTCAATTACTAAATCCGAATCTCCTGTAACTATAACCGCATCCGCTCTTACGAAACGTTACAAAGCTGACCTTGAAGAAAAACTTTTAAAATACGAACCACCACTCGTCACCCGATACTTAAGTAAAACAATTCATTGATTCATCAACACATCTACTCATTGTCTCAGTCCCGAAATTTGCGTGACCAGAGAGGCTCGCGATCAGCCAACCGCACTCCTTTGATGCGACTACAAAACACTGACTGAGAAACGGATCCCCATTCAGTGAAAAATCAGTTGATCGCTCTCCTCCCTGATTTCCGTAATGTGTCGGCCGCGGAGATAATGACAGCCAATGTCGACATAGTTAGCCACTTACCATAGAACGTGCTAAGTTGAACTCGCCTCTCGCGGTGGCTGCCAAAGGAAAAATTCCGAGTCCACCCCCCTTCCCACCCCTCCCTTCCCCCTTCCCACCCCCCTTCACGTCAATCTTTATAGAGAAATGAGGGGGCCGTCACAAAATAATGATGGAGAAACATTGTTACGTTGCTGCGTGAAAATTGAAACTGTGTAAAAGAATTTGTGATTCAAAATATCGCAATTGCGTATTTGATACTTAAAATACATTATACTTTTTTTTTAAAGCGGGTTTTTCAATTGAAGATGATACAATGATAATAACAAATCGTAATTGTAATAAAAAAAACAAAAAAACAATACATTGTGGCTTCACAAAGTATTCCACGAAGCTTATAAAGAGTAAATTAAAAACAAGAATATACTGAAAAATAATAGTATAAAGCACCTAAAAAATATTCACATACTAGTACACAAACACGAAAGGGTTTATTATAAATAAAAGTAAGACAGAAATATTACTTCAAATAAATACAGACATAATCACAAAAGTGATTAAAAGTTTCGATTTACATAATATAAGCACACATATATATGAGCATAATATAAGCTTACATATAAGCATATAAACGTACATAGATGCACTCTTTGACAAAATGCAATTCGCTTTCGGTTGCTTTTATCTCAACGAAACTATTTAAATTTCTTAGTTAAATAAAGATAAATACATTATAAAAAGTACACATTTAATAAAATGTGTACTTTTATAGTATTACGTGTATTTTATATTACACGCTATGTGTACGCATGCACATAAAAAGTGCGCATTAAATAAAGTTCCCTAAACTTGTTATTTTTAAGTAAAATCCTAATTAAGTGTAGTTATAAACAAGATTTAACAAAACAAATTATAATTATTAAAAAAAAGGGTGTATTCATTAGCATGTTTTTTTTTTTTTTTTTTTTTGACAGCTAAATGGTATACTCATTTTATTGCGACCTGATGGTCAATTGTCTAGTGCTCTGGCCTTTGGTACTACAGGCTTCATGTTCGTTTATTCCTAGCGAGGGCATGGATGTTTGTGAGTGGTTCAGAATCCACGTTAAACTGTAGATACCGGTCTAATTAACCTAAAGTTAGTTAACCGGTCTAATTAACCAAACCAAACTCATTTTATGATAAAAGATTGAGAACAATAATTTTATTTATTTAAGGAAATTGGTTATGAAAATATAATATAAGAAGTATTATTAAATTTAAAGACAATATTTTCAAAATGAATGTTTTATTTATGATATTGAATTGAATCCAATTTAAAAACCAAAAATCACAAAGCGACTTTAAAGCCACTTTGTGAAACATATTGAATCTGTGAAAGGAAAATATTTAAAATAAAATATTAACTTCGTTTTTTTTCTTTCAAAATTACCGTCTATGAAAAAAAAAATCTCAAATGATGATCCATGAATCTAAATGTGCTTGCACACCCAAAGTTTGCGGAAAACTTCACATTTTAAAAATCAACATTTTTTTGAGAATTAATAAAAATATTAAATTCTTAACTTCAAAATAGGTAAATATAGTAAATAATAGATGCTAAAGTTTTTCGATTGCGTTGTTGACTCGTGGTCCAATGGTAATCAACGTAACTAGCATGCAGGTAGTCCCCGGGCCAGTTGACATAGTTTAATGGCATAAGTGCTAGTTTTGACCAAGCAATACGTAATATTTCAACAAGAATTGATGGGTATTGGGACAATATGTATAAACAAGATTCCTGGTGAGAGTTTTCGGGGTTTTATCCCATAAGGTAGATGAATGCAATGCGATTATCCATAAAAAAATTATTCCCCTTAAGCAATGCCGTCTCATGTTAAATACAAGACTTACCGATGTGGGGAAAAAACTGCTTTTTTGAAAAAAAAATCTGACTTGTTTGTTCCTTATTTTTCAGTGAATCCTATTTATTTTTTCAATGAATTAAATCTAAAAAAAAATAATAATAATAATAATAATAACGATCAATGCGTTTCCATATTCAAAGGAAAATTAAATGTAAAATAAATTATATATACAGCTATGAAGAAAATATATCAATATAAAAACAAGAATATAATTAAATAAAATGCAGCACTGAAACGAAAATTAATTGATTGCAAATTGCTTTGATTCACAATAGCAAAAAACATTTTATTATTATACCTTATGAAACCTTATTATATATACCTGTTATTAAATAACTTACTTTTAATTAATTGTCCTTTTAATATCTAGTTCTTTTTACAATAAGTTAAAAGTGTGTGAAAGTTGTATTCCTTTAACGAATAATTATATACTATCATATAATAATCTTTTTCATAATTTCTCAAATCCTTCAATAAATTTACGAATAACAATCAAAGCCCACGTTAATGATATGGTTTTTGAGAACCTCCCATCATGGTAGGTCATCTTATTGTTTGTGAAGAAAATGGGGTTAAAAAAGAATAGATAACTGATATCATCAAGATTTATTCAATGTATTACTCAAATCATAAACAATACATTTACAAAATTTCTCATATCGAATAAAAAATAACTCATTCAGTTCTCAAACTTTAAAAAAAACTGTAAATTAAATTAATAAAAAATTATTTATATGGATAATTGCATTACTTTCATAATGATAGAGGACGATTTATTGAAAAATATTATTTTTTAAAATGGTAAAAACTATATATATTTAATGAATGAGATGTGGTAATGAAAAAATATTTTTTTTTAAATAATTTGTATATATATTTTTAAAAATATTTTTTTACAAAATAAATTTTTTTAAATATTTTTTTACAAAATAAATTTTTTAAATATTTTTTTACAAAATAAACATTTTTTTAAAAATATTTTTAAAAAATCTTTTTAAATTTATAAAAAAGGAAAGAGGATTATAATTACCAAAATGCATACGTTGCGGAATACTGAAATTATAGTATTTACTTGCATGTTGTTTCTATGGAGATGTTATTTTAAAATTGCTCTTCCAGAATTTAATCAAACGATCGTGTATACGAAATCAACACTTTAACTTTAAGCTAAAGTTTTGTTTTTGTCAAAGAATGTGAGATTTGAAGAATATATTTCATGCGAAGTACTAATGCTGAGTAGAAAAATGTGCTTTTCTGCATATTTAAAGGATTTTTGTAGATTACAAGCCATCTGATGCAAGAATTGCATTATGTTATTTTGAGGGAATTTAAAAAAAAAATGAAATATATTCATTTAGGTGTTTCAAATTATTTGTGAAAGAGAGAAGGTATGATTAACTGGATATTGGTGTTTCCAAATGCCGGAAACTTTAACAGGTGGTCCTTCGGCATTAGAAAAGCAGATATGTAGGAGATTTAGTGTTAGCCAGGATAGGCCTCGGAAATGGGATGCTTTACTCCATCTACATTTTTCCACGACAAATTTCAATAAGAACCCTAGGGAATGGCCTAAGGGAGTTCGCACTGTTCTCCCTTCCATCTCTAATCTAAAGGAAGTTTGTTACGGCTATCTTTGTAATAAGCATGAGAACTTTCTGTTGTTTCACGTGCTTGTTGTTAATCATGTTTTCGGTTAAGTTAACGTTAGTTTGTTGATTTTAAACCTAGCTCCCCGAAATGGGAAACGTTATCTGCTAGACACTCAAACCCATTATGGTCATTTCAAATTTGGCTTCCTAAAATCGGAAACATTATTCAACAAGCTACTTCGATCCCTTATGTCCATTTCAAACCCGACGTCCCAAAATGAGAATCATTATTCATCAAACCATTTCTGCTCATTTTAAACCTGGCTTCACAAGATCAGAACATTATCCATCAAACCATTTCGACATATTGTGTCCTTTTCAAACCAGGCTCGGTAATAATATCTGCCAGACTACTTCAGCGCATAATACTCATTTCAAACTCGGCTTCCCAAAAACGGAAACATTATCCACCAGGCTACTTTGGCCCAATATGCCCATTTTAAACCGGACGTCCCAAAATGAGAAGCATTATCCATCAAACCATTTCTGCCCATCATGCTTAATTTAAACCCGACTTCCCAAAATCGGAAGCATTATCCACCAGACCACTTCGATCCATTATGTCCATTTCAAACCCGGGTTCTCAAAACCAAAAATACTATCTAATTGACCACGCCAGCCTATTATGAAGACCAGACTACTCTTGCCCATTATGAATTTTAAAAAGTAGATAGCCTTAATTCATTATCTAGGTCATTTAAAAGATATTCTACATAATAAAGCATGTCCTAAAACTACATATATTAATTAAGAGATACGTACATAAATAATTGAATATCAATAAGGTTTGACAATTTGCATTTACCTTTAAATTTGCATTATTTTCTACAGTAAATCAAAGAAAGAAAAAATTGTACTTAAAATTTTTTCTCGCTCACGCTTCATTTTCAATATGACCTTCCTGTATATCAATAATTGGTAGTATAACCAACCATTTATGAATCTGCGTTAAATGTAATTATAAGTTTTGTTTTGATAAAAAGTGATGGACATTTTAAGGTTACAATAATCTTTTTGGTTGAGTTTGTTTTGAGTAGCAGCATCACACTAATTGGTTATGATTGACTTTTCGGCGTCTTAACCGAACTGTTATGATGGGAAACACAGAAATAATTACACGTTCAAAAACACTTGACAGAATTTATTAAAACCTATCCTTGCGTAATCATGCGTGTAGATAATTTTTCTTTCGACATTGTTAGTGTGCTGATACGTAGATGACTAGTTGGCCTTTTTTTTTTACTTTTAAATAGGTAAGTTTTATGAAAGACATTATTCATTTACAATCTATTTTAAACATTTACAACTCTTAAAACAATAACTGATTCGAAGTATGTTAATACTTTAATACAGAATTCTAAAGTGGTGGGACCCAAAAATAATTATATATTCAAAAAATATATGTCTAATTTTATTAAATTTACCATTGCATAAAGCATGCAGACGTTGGAAATCGTTACGTTGAGGAAACCTGGAATAAATACATTTTTTTAATAGATCAGTAGAAATTTCATTTGAAAATTATTTTAAACCTTTACACCAGTAAAACAAGAACAGATTCGAAATATAATACAGAATTCTAAAGTGGTGGGACAGAATATTAATTATTTCAAAAATATATGGCTGAATTTATTAAATTTATCCTTGTATAATAAAGCATGCAAAACATTATGCATTATTACTTTGAGGAAACCTGGAAAACTTATTAGTTTTAAGGTTATATATATATACACTCAAGAGCCAAAACATTATGACCACCGGTCAATAACGAGTTGGCCCACCTTTGGCGCGCAACACAGCTTCAACCCGCCTTGACATGGATTAATACCACCACTGAATACCAGTTAAATACCACTTCCACCTGATCACGTGCCTTCCACGTCATCCAGGCGAGTTCATTGCAAAATGTAGGGGTGGTCATAATGTTTTGGCTCTTGAGTGTAGTTATATATATATATATATATTAATAGTTCAATAGAATTTTCATTTGCAAACTATTTTAAATATTTACAACTGTAAAACAGTAGCAGATTCGAAGTATGTGAATACTTTAATACAGAATTCTGAAATGGTGGGACCCAAAAATAATTATATATTCAAAAATATGTGACTGAATTTATTAAATTTACCCTTGTATAACAAAGTGTGCAGACATTGGACATTCTTACTTCGTGAAAATCTAGAAAACTTGTTGGTTTTAAGGATAATAAAAATGATAAATATCTATATTTTTTAATAGATCAGTAGAAAGCACATTTACAACTGCAAAACAATAACAGTTTCGAAGTATGTTAATTCTTTAATATAGAATTCTGAAGTGATGGGACTCAAAAATCATTGTACATTCAAAAAAAAAAAAAAAAATACAACTGAATTTATAAAATTTACCATTGTAAACATTGGACATTGCTACTTTGATAAAGCCTAGTAAACTTGTTGGTTTTAAGAATAATTAGGATAAATAATTTTTTTTTAATAGATCAGTAGAAATTTTATTTTCCAATTATTTTAAGCATTTACAATTAGAAAAAATAACAGATTCTAAGTCTGTTAATAAATTAATACAGAATTCTGAAGTGGTGGGACCCAAAAATAATTATGCAGTCAAAAATATATGGCTGAATTTATTAAATTTACTTTCTTATAAAAAAGTGTGCAGACATTGGATTTTGTTGAGAAAATCTAAAAGACTTGTTCGTTTTAAGGATAATAAAAAGGATAAATAAAAATTTTTTAATAGATCAATAGAAATTTCATTTGCAAACACTTTTAAACATTTAAAACTGCAAAACAATAACAGATTCGAAGTATGCTAATACTTCAAAAGTTGTAAAGATGCTTTGTCGATGAATAAAAAGGAATGAATTTAAAAATTAAAATTTATACATTAGAACTCACAAGATTTTTTTCAGAAAAGTTTTTCCCTTCTTAAACAATAAAATAAAAGTCAAAAATACAATAGTCAATTCTCATGGAAACGTGCACAGCTAGAAATAGTGGAGGATTCACGTTTGAGTCTACAGGCAGATAAATTACAGTCACTGTTTTCAAAAATAGGGAGATACCTTAATTTTTCGCATCGGCATTCAGGCTACTTGGTGGGAATTTTCCGTGTTTTCTCTCATACGACTCCCACGTGCGAAACTATTCTAAAATTACATTCGGAAGATAATATCCTCCCTTTCCCACTTGTAAGTGGGCGGTTCTTGGTATATACATAAGGGGATACAGGGCCCAACAATAAACAGAAAATAAATAACTTAAATAAATTCCATGAATAAAATTCCATTCAAAACGAAGGTTTATTTGAGAATTTATCTCATATAAAATAATTATTATTTTGGATTAGTCAATGGGGCCTGATCGCAGAATGATTAGGTCTCTGACGCACGATGCTACATGTTTCGGGATTGAGTCGCTGCGAAGCATGGATATTTTTAGTGGTTCGGAATCCACTTTAACTTGTAGGTCTCGGTCGTATACGATTGTTGGAAGGAGGACTGAAAATCCTACCCCGTAAAAAGTAAACATCTCATATGTCAAAATCTCGCAGAAGGCCTTGGTCCACCATAGGGTTGTTACGGCAATGAAGAAGAATAATCAATCAATGGATAAAAAAGTTAATTTTGAAATTTTGATTTTTTTTTCCATGTTGGTGTTTTTAGAACATAAGTGGCAAGCAGGTCCAAGAATTCGAGTTCAATATTATTTGATGAACAAACTAATTTTAGTGACAAATGAGAGATTAAAAAATAATAAAAACGTTGAATAAAACGCTCAACAAAGGAAATAATAATATTCAAACAAACTGTATACTATTATCTCATAAAACATTTAATATAAAATTTCGAATGTGGCATTAACAGGATGAACTGCCGACAGTTTAGATCGTCTTAAGAACACAGGGAAAATATGAAGTAAATTCATACACGCATTTTAAGATATTAACAATTCTTTATTTTTCTAATTACCATGAATTAATTACAATCAAATTATTACATTACATACATTTCTCAACGGAATTTTAAATATTCTTTATACGAATATTCAAGGAAGTCGACGTATATTCCATATAACACAGGCAAAATATGAAGTAAATACATACATGCATTTTAGGATGTTATAAATTATTATTTATTTTTCTAATTATTATGAATCAATTACAATAAAATGAATTTACATTCCAGACATTTCTCAATGGAATTTCAATATTCGCTATATTCGAATATTCAATAGCCATATAACATATAATATACATACATAATAACACAGAATATACATAAGTCGATGTATATTCCATATAACATATACATCCCCTACATTTCTCAATGGAATTTCTATATTCGAATGTTCAAGGAAGTCGATGTATTCCTTTTTCGAAGATGGTAAGAAGCATTGAAGAGTGAAATCGCCATTTCGGACATATCCAAGTATTTTATTCTTTACAGGACCAGGGAAATTTTTGATGGTTCCTCGTCAGCAAAATCTAGAATAAAATAAAATAATATTATATTAACATAATAGGATATCAATTATTAATTTCTTATTTTTAATTCACTTATTTAAATGTTGCGTCTATACAATATTTTGCTTGTTACAATTATCGACAAAAATAATGATTCTTTCTTTTCCATTACGTAAATAGCTTAAAGTTGCAATGTAATTTCTATAAAGTAAATTTATATGAAAAATATGTGGAATAATAAAACAAAGGTCATCAGTTTATCTTTCTTAATGCAATAAAGCTACTAAAAAAATAACTTTTCTTTATTTAAGAGTAAATAAAGACTTAAAATATTATGGTTTATGGTGGCTCATCAAATATCCCTTTTATTTAAAGACGTATATTATTTGAGAAATATTCATTATAAGAATTTACATATAGCGTACAACACCTACACATAAACAATTACAAGAAAAAGAAAATGTCTGACAAATAATAATCTATAGAATTACCAGGATTAAGTATCCCCAATCAGAATATCAACAATAAAAAAAGTCATTTTAATAGCATAAAGACATCTTTTTCAAATAATATATATTCTCAGGATTTTGAAATCTCACTTCTACTCACCAAAATCTAAGTCAAATATAAACGTGGCCTCCTGATAATATACTACAATTCTGGTGTATAATACTTCTTTATAAATTGAAGTCCAGAGGTAGATATAATGAAAGTTGTTGTTTCTTATCCCACTTGGCTGGCCAAGCCCACGAGCCCATATGGACTCATGATTGAAGGGGAAGGAAGCAGCTTCTGTTGTGATGGAGCACCCGTAGGTAGAAGCCTGACTTTGGCTCCGTGACGCTCTTACAGTCATAGAAGACCGGGACCTACGGCTTAAAGTGGATTCCGAACCACTACAAACATCCATGGCACCACCGGGATTCGAACCCGAAACCTGTGGCACCGAGCGCCAGAGCGCTAGACACTCGGTCATTCAGGTCCCAAATTTGCCAACGGCACGCAGTGTTCCCAGGTGGTCACCCACCCAAGTACTGACCGCGCCCAATGATGCTTAACTTCGGTGATCTAACGAGAACCGGTATATTCAGCATGGTACGGCCGTTGGAATGAAAGTAATAAGAATATGAGCAATGAGCAAATATTTTTTTTATTTATCTGTTCATTTATTTTAATTTTGAAGGAATTTTTTTTTTTTTTTTTTTTTTTTTTTTTAACAAATATGTTGTTCAATTACAAATATGTTAGCGACTGGCAACTGACGTATCATTTACAGAATAAGATTGAAATTTAAGGTCTCTTAACATCCTCATCCAAATTGATATTAAATTGACATAATTATTATGGATGCATAAATAATTTTAGTAACTGTTTAAAAATATAATTTATTCAATTTTAATAAGTTTACTAAAATAACAATTATTGAAAAAATTCATGAAAATAATTTTTAAAAACAAAATAAACAGTAGTTACAAATATATTACAAACTAAGGTATAGAACATAAGCCGCATTTTCACCAAAGTGTTGAGTGGCGAAGCGTGAAGTGCCAATCACAAATCTCAGAATGCGACGCCGAAGGCTTGTGATTGGTCTATGTTTCATGTCTACCGCTCAACACTTTGATGTGAATGCGGTTAAATAGCGCATATATTGAATTATTTTTGAATTTATAACTAGTGTACTCGTAATGTTTTTGGAATTTTTCATTCTAAATTATAGAAATAGAATTTTCTTCTTTCCTTTTTTTAAATTAAATTTTTCTAAGTAAACAGTAGGTTTGTTTAAAAAAATCTTTACTTAAAATACACTTTTTTGTTGTTAATAAACTTCAATAAAGTTTTTTTAAATTTTTCTGAGACTTTTTTTAATTCATCAGAATTTAGATTTAAAAAATAAATTCTTTATATTTCTTTAAAAAGTTTCTACTACTTTCTGGAAACTACAATTTTTTTATAATTTAATTTTTTTTTTAATGAGTTTATTTGTTTTTGAAATTTATTATCAGATTTTCTAAGTGTGGTTTCTATTATATATTATTAATAAATGTATACTTTTTTTTCCTCGTAAATGTTTTAAAAAATAGATTTGTGTTCATAGATTAATCCTTTTATCATCATTTTAATTTATACATTTTTAAATTTATTTCAAAAATCAAAAGTTAGTGATTTATGAAAGTTTTCTATTTATTGATGAACAAATATGAGTAGAAAGCGATTTGTATATGTTAATTAAAAAAATTAAATTAATTTTCCTCTTAATTAGCGGGGCGATACATTCAATTCAATATGTTATTTTCATAATTATAATAACACAATCAACGATGTAAAAGCAACGTGCACCACTGGAGAAAATTAGGACGTAGGTTCTATCCGCTGACGGCTTTGTAGTAAACACTGTTTCAAAAAACGTGGAGTCGCAATTCTTTTTTTTTTTTTTTTTTTTTTGATGTTCAGCATCTTGCCTCGTTCAGCAGCCTTCAACCCGCAGGTAGAAGTCTGACTTGGCTCTGTGTTGATGAATAAGGAAAACAGTGCCTTTCGGGAGGGCTTAATAGCAGAAGAATTTGCGTTCCTTCGGAGGATGGGAGAAAACATGTACCTATTTGTATATTGTATGGGAGGAAACCCGAAAAGCTTTCACTAGGTAGTAGGATTTTGAAATGAACTTTCTCAGTTCGGAAACCAAATACGCTATTCATCAGCCTTAAGCCACGCCCAGAATAGAGCACCAAAATTTTAAGGACCACACATCAAGCCGATTTGCTGCAGTTTGGATAAAAACCAAAACGCAATCAATTTCGTTTGCCAGCTTTCGGTGAAGAAGAGTTATTGCTCGAACATGTCGGCTGTTATCCGAACGTTCGGCCGAATGCTTCAAATCTGGACTTTGCTTCAGAGGAGATAACGGAACTTATTTTTGGAACATGCGATCAGAAGAAATTTTTCTGGTCCTGAAAAATCGAAAGTTTGACTAAATGAGTTGCATTTGTGTCTAATCTTCAGTGTACTGCACTGCTGGACGGACATCTACTTAATGATGAAGGGAAAATGGAAGCTTCTGTTGTGATGGAGCACCCGTAAGTAAAACTCTGACGTGGCTCCGAGTCGCTGAACCAGAAGGGCAGTGCCTTCCCGAAGGACTATCCCGCATTTGCATATCATATGGGAGAAACCCCCCACTAGATAGTCCGACTAATGAGGTAAGATACGGAGCATCACCCAAATACCATACAAAATACCATACAAATTACAAATACCAAATTGAACCTCAGCGTAATGCTCACCAGCGGCTCAAGTTGCCACTGAGCCACGAGTCAGGTTTGATTAAATGTTTCAAATTTAAACACATCTTTAAATTTCTCGATGAATAAATAAATGAACTCATACTATACCATTTAGAAAAAATAATCTTTGATTCTTTCATTTTATTGACTCACATGAGTCAATAAAACGAAGCTGAAGGAACCAACTCAAAGTTTTGACACATACGACCCCAAAACATGTGATCAGATTAAATTCCAGCCATCGATATTCTTCTTCCAAAGAAGAGCTTCATTTATCAGATCTTAACTTTTATTTTTGTGCAAGAATGCGACAGTAGAAACACTCCGGGATGAGCAATCCCAAAAATATTTTTCCGTCCATGTCACAAAAGCATTCTCGTTTGCGTCAATATATCGTATTATGAACACGGTCTTCTTCTCTCTTGACACTCATCCCCCCCCTTAAAAAAAAAGAAATCCCCGGCATTTCGAACACGTGTACATTGAACCGCAAATAAAGAACGATGAATCAACAATGTGTCAAGTTACTCCCGACTAGGACAAAGCCAGGAAAAAAAAAAAAATTTTTTTTTTTTTCAAGCCTCCCCCTTTTATGGTACAGAAGAAAAAAAAGTACTATCTTGTATATTATTGCTTTAGCTGAGCGATGACTGCCTTTTATTGGGTAACCCGTAATCCGCGAGTTAATACTGTATGGACCGGCGTACAGAGCTCAGATAATTGAACGATACTTCTTCCTAAACGCTATACGAGTAGGGGAGGAATGACATGGATCTGGAAAATATCTACCATCTTTTTTTTTTTTTTTTATTTCGTTCTTTTTTTATTTCTTTTGTTACACTTACTTTTGACTCCCCTTTTACATTGAGATATTTGATTTGTAACAGTAGAAGCAGATTCCTGACAATGTGGATATCTGACAGTGTAGTTCAGATAGAAAGATATTAACGGCTGATAATCTAAGACAGATTTTTGTCGAATGTCCTCTGTATGTCAATTTTCCTTTTATAATAATAGTATTACTAAAGATATTTTATTTGATGTTTAATGCAGTTCTTACAAGGTGGATACTGATGTATTTATGATGTAATATAAAAAACAAATACTTATTCCCCTGAAGATTGATGAGTGATCCAGTTCTTTCAAACTGAGCGATTAAGTTCTGAATCATAATATTGCTAAGAAATACTCTGATATTAAATTATTGTTATTATTTCTCTGTCTTTGAATCATTTGCCTTTTACTGAAATAGAAAAAAAACTCAATAAATTTTACTTCTTGCTAGACAATGTACGTAAAACATCGGAGATTGTAAAGAACATCTTTCCTGAAGATCAAACTGCGTTATTAGGTTCTGAATCATATTATTGTTAAGAAAATATTTGATACTAAAATGCTGTAGATATAATAATTAATTATTTTACTGGAATATAAAAAAAAACTCCAAAACCTTTTATTTGTTGCTAGACAATGTCAACATCAGACATCGGACATCAAGTTCCCTGAAGATCGATGAGTGAACCAGTTCTTTCAATCTACGAGATTAAGTTCTGAGTCATATTATTGCTAAGAAATTCTCTGATGTTAAAATATTGTCAGTATTTTCTTTGTTTCTGAATAATTTGTCTTTTACTGGAATGAAAAAAATCTCAATGACTTTTACTTGCTGTTAGACAATGTACGTAGGATATCGAGCATCGTAAAGAACTTCTTACCTGAAGATCGCTGAGGGATCCAGTTCTTTCGAACTGCGCTAGTCGAATGAGTTCTGAATCATATTATTACACAAATTCTCAGATATCGAAATATATTGCCAATATTTTCTTTGATTCTGAATAATTTATCTTTTTCTGGAATAAAAAAAAAAAAAAAAAAAAAAAAAAAAAACTCTCAATAAATTTTGCTTGCTGCTAGATAATGTGCTTAGAACATCGCACATCGTAAAAAAAATATACTTCTTTCCCTGAGCAGTCTGAGTGCCGATTGGCTAGCACTCTGGCTTTGGTGCTTCAGGTTCGAATCCTGGAGGGGGCAGTGATGTTTGTTAGTAGTTCAGAATCCACGTTAAACTGTAGGGCTCGGTGAGATTAGCCTAAAGTATACAAAAAATGGCAGTAGAATGACAAACCACCCAATCTTCCCCTGAAGATAACAGAGTGATCCAGTTCTTTTAAACTGCTCGATTCAGTTCTAATCAAATTATCGCTAGGAAATTATTTTATATTAAAATGTTGTCCTTTCTTTGTTTTTGAATTATTTATATTTTACTGCAATAAAAAAAAATATAATAAGTTTTACTTGCTACTAGACAACGTACGTAAGACATCGGACATCATAAAAACAAATGCTTCTTTGAAGAAGCCAAGTGATCCAGTTCTTTCAAACTGCGCGATTAAGTTCTGAATCATATTGCCGCTAAGAAATTCTCTGATATTAAAATATTGTTGTTATTTATTTATTTATTTATTTTGTTTCTTAATAATTTGTTACTGGAATTTTAAAAAAAAAAAACTCAATAAGTTTTGCTTGGTGCTTGCTAAACATCTTTCGGATATCGGACATCGTATAAAATCAATACTTCTACCCTTGAAAATCGCCGAATGATCCAGTTCTTTCAATCTACGCGATTAAATTCTGAATCATATTATTAAGTATAAATTTTTACTTGTTGCTAAACATTATTAGACAGTAAAAAAATGTAATGATTGATGTTTAAAATTTTTATTATAAATATTTAGTTAAAATTCTTCAAATAACATAACCTTTCGTATTACCTTATATTAACGTACTTGTTTTGCAGTGTTAGATATTTGATAGCTTGAATGACTTTTATGACTGTTTGAGAAAAAAAGTATATATTTTTATAGATAAACGGCTTTGATATTTATTTATATCAATATTTGATAGATAAAAAGTATTACTGGAATTGAATTATATTAATGACTGATATAATAAGAACAATTTTTGTAGAATTTCCTCCATATCAATGTATGTCAATTCATACACTATTATAATTCTCTTTTTTATGTGGAGATATTTGATTTGATGCCGATTGCTGCTTCTATTTGAAATGCAATGTTACAGATTGTTATACATAAAAAAAATATTAGTGGTTGTTATTAAAATAATATTTTTATTAATAATTAGTTAAAATTCTTCATATTTCATATTATCTTATGCTGAGATATTTTATTTACCTACAACATTAGAAGCAGCTGTAGGTTTCTGATAAATATGTATAAAAAATGTTAACAGCTTATAAAAACAAATATTTATTGTATTTCCTCCATATCAATGTATGTTACATTACGATTCACATTTTATTATGCTGATTGATTTTGATAGATATTTGATTTATTATCTAATGCTGTTTCTATCTAAAAAACAATATTAAAAATATTTTTACATTTTTAAGAGATATTAATGACTTAAAATGGTATCTGCTTTGCGTTAAATTTTTGTTTCTTTTTAATGTTCGGTTAAAATTGTTCATGTACCTTTTAACCTTATATTGAGATACATTATTTATAATGTTAGAATAACTATGTTGTTGTTGCTTAGAATCCTAAACCAAGTCCAGTAGATCATGCTGCATCAATAGATCGTAAACTGTCCTCCCCTCATTCAACAGTTGCCTCACAGAGGCACCAATACAATCTATGAGATGAGAGGGAGATGCGATGGTCGAACAATGACAAAGGGCATATGTCTTCTCGTCTCCATTGAAGGTCAAACTCTTAATGTGGCCAGTCCTTAGTCTAGCTAACGCCGTTTGAGCAGGTCTAGGACAGGAGCACTGCATGGACATACCAGGATATTTAGCGGCGTGCCATGCATGAATTGGTGGCGACCTCCACGAGGTATTCACTCTGGCTAAAGTCATGGAATTAACCTCTGAAGCTAACAGATTGAAAGAAGAAGCTTTGGGAAGTTCGCAACCTTCCCTAGCGAGCAGATCAGCAATTTCATTTCCGTAGATGCCCACATGGGAGGGAATCCACTGCAAGCACATCGATCCGATCTGGTCCAAAACAGCTAGTTTGGAAACTATATCCTGCCCGAATTTGTCCAAGATTCTTGGCCAATCTTTCAAATACTGTATTGAGCTCTTACTATCAGTCAGAGAATAACTATAAATATCTGAAAGGTTTTAAAAGATTTAAGATGGATATATATTTTTTTTAAATATTTTTTTCTCCTGTCCGAATTCACTGCATTTCACTGTTAGAATATTCCTCGATTTTCAAAGGTATGTGATATATACTTAACACTATTTCTAACTGAAATGCAATTTTAAAAATTGATGCTGACAATTAAAAGACATTCATGATCAAAATACAGAAAGTTAAAATACAATAAATTTATGTTAAAATTTTTTTTTTTATTATTTTTACCGCTTAGTAATATATATAAATTTAAAATTAAAAATAGTAATATATATTGCTCTTTCGCAAATGTTGAAAAAGAAATATGTTGTTGCGTAGGGGACTAAGATTTTGATTGTTCTTTATAGGGCCCTGATCGTCGAGTGACTAGTGCTCTGCGACTCGGTGCCCCAGAGTTCGAGTACAGACAGTGCCATGGATATTTGTAGTGATTCGGAATTCACTTTAAACCGCAGGTCCCTGTCTAATATAACTGCTGGGCGTATTGCTACCCCGTAAAAAGAAAACACTTCCTATCTCGAAATCTGCCAGTAGGCAGACTGGCTAGCCCACCATGAGGGGGCCAAGAGGATGGTAAAGATTCATTTAATAGATTTAGTAGTGAGGTGCAACCAATGAAGAAGAAGGCAATACTCTAAAAAAGAGAAAGTAGAGAGATCTATCTTTGTTTTGATTTTTAATTAAAAAATAAATTTAGAGAATTGTATGAATTTACTTACTAGTTCTAAAATAGTTCATTTTGATTAGAAATGCATAGTATTGTTATAGTGAAGATTCTTCCGGTAGTTTCCACTGTTGGCAACGAAAACAGTTATTTAAAATTTAGAATTTTATAATAAATAAGTCATGTATTAGCAGCAAATTTCTTCCATATTTTATTTATGAGATTTATTCGATTTTTATTTATAGGAATTATGCTTCACTGCCCTTCAGTCTGTGTTCAGCAGTTACAGAGCCACTCACGTGATAAGTTATAAGAACATATAAAACTTAATATGCGCAACACCTTTATTATAACAATTATTATTATTATTTTTTTTTATTATTACTACAAAAATTTATATCTTATTTAGAGCTTATCTGAATTTTTTCAACTCTGTTAATTTCTGAAGAAGCTGAATTAAAAAATTAAATATACATTTTTATAGTACATAACATATATAATATGACATGACAAGATTATTAGGCATACCAATTTTTCAATGCCCAAACAAAATTGTGCGTTTACTTTTCTTGTGCTTTTGTTTAATAATTTCAATGAAAATAAAAACACTTTTTTCAAATGCAGGGGTTTTGACCTGAGTCAATTTCGTTTGGAACTGTAGATATGTTGTAAATTCAGCGTTATCCAAGGCTCACTAAGGGGAGCTCTGGATAACGCTGAATCTGTGGGAAGCATTCACTGCACCCATATCTTGTTACCGCAATTTAAAAAAGAACATTTTCAAGGGTAGCATATGAAAAGTGGGACGTGGGACGTGTCGACTTGTTGTATAGTATAATTTTTTTATGTGAATATCCAAGAATTCTTTGATATTGGTTGTTATATATATATATATATATGTATATATGAACCCTTTTTTTTTTCGTTATGAGAATTTAAAAACTTATTTTCCAGTTAAGTGTTCTTAAACTCTCCTCCCTCCTAGCGAAATTGACATAGGTTATAATTTCAGAATTAATGTGCTGAAAAAATGAGGAGGCAATGAGGGTAGGAGTTTACGAATAAATATTTAATTATCGTCAGTCCTGTTGGGGGTGTTTTGTGCTGCATCTTTTCGTCGATGGTCAAGACACTTAATAGTAGGGTGCAGACTTGAAAAGAAGAAGTTATGTTGGAAAGAATGTGTTTGCCACACATGTCCTCTTTCCTTACTTACACGAGCACAGTTGTAGCATTTTTCAGCCTAAAGATTTAACTTGTGCATCCTTGAAGCACACGATTTCGGTTCAGATTTACTTGTCGAATTAGAACTCAGCTCTCTTATTTCCGAAGTCTAATGCATTATCCACTAGATCCTTCTAGCCATAAACAGAACAATTAAAATATTAGTAAAAAATCTTTAATATTTCACGATATTTAAAAATCATGACAAGTTTAAGACATGTTTATAATATTTTCGACTGTAATACAATTTAATTTTAAATTCACACAAAAAACTGAATTTTTTTTTTTTTTTTTTTTTAAATGCCGTGATATTTCAAATGAAATTTAATTTTTTATCATGAACAAACTTAAAATCAAGTCATTTATTCTACAGGCTAACTGTTACAGAATTTTTTACAACAATTTAACTCGCTACCTTGACGTACTCCGTCACATAAAAGCATGGCCAACCAACCAGGGATAAGATTTAAAATTTAGTGTCACTTTCAGTGTAACGGCATGCAAAATCCCCCTATTAAACCCTAAACAATAAGGCAATTTGAAAATAAATTGCTTTTCAATAGAGCCTAATAAATCACCTCCCTGAACTTGCACCCCATTAAAGTGATTGCCAAAAATTTAGACAAAAAAAAAAAAAAAAAAAAAAAAAAAGAAGAAAAGAAATGGACACCTTATAACAGCCGCAACATTGAAATAAAAAAAAATCATTTATAGGAAAAATTTTATGACGTAGCTTTTATATCGGTTACATCATACTTCAAAGCACTCAAAGATGCCGCGAACTTTGTATAAAAAAAGAGACAGAAGAGGTGCAATGAAATTCAAAAACACCCATCACAAATCACGCTCTTTGTCAAATTTAATCCGACACGGATTTGCAAGCAATAAAGTGTGTTGGGAAGAAGGTCAGGGTTGATTCAAGAAATATTGATATTGTCAGTGGATAAAGGGAAACATTATAAAGTGATACTTTATGATATTTTACAACTCTTCTCGCTTCTACTATATCGGAATGTTATCAAACGCACTCCAGTAAATTTAGAATTTGATAAGTGGGTAAATAACTATAGTTCAATATTTTTGGTACATATAATTTAAAATAGAATTTTTTTTTCTGTCAGGAAAATGAATATATAATATATATCAAACGATAGAATTTGAAAATGAAAGGGAAATAATTAATAAGGTAATTTAATGTAAATAATTAATAAAAAATTTAAAAACATTTAAATTAATTATGTAAATAATTAACAGTAAATTACATAATACGAAAATTAATAATGTAAATAATTAATAATGTATTAATTTATTTGAATCAGTAAGCAAATCACACAAGAGAATAGATATCAATAAAAAATTAAAAGAAAAAAGTAAGTTAATAATGTAAATTACTAAAAAAAAACTTGTAAATAATAGAAATAATTAACAAAAAATTAAAAAGCATAATTAATAATATATTAATTGACTTGAATCAATGAACAAAATATTGGGCTTATGAACGTTGGGATAAGAATTTGGTATATTTACAAGCAAACAGATATTAATAAAATATTAAAAAAAACAAAATTAGTAAAATAAATAATTAATAACAAATTTAAAAACATGTAAATTAATAATAAATAATTAATAACAAATTTTTAAAATATGTAAATTAATAATGCAAATAATTAATATTAAATTTAAAAATATGTAAATTAATAGTGTAAATAATTAATAAAAAATTAAAAGCATGCAAAATAATAATGCAAATAATGAATAAATAGTTAAAAACAAGTAATTTAATAATGTAATAAAAATAAAATAAACATGCAAATTAATTATGCAAATAAATAATTTAGTGAAAAACACTTAAATTAATAATGCAAATAATTAATAAAAATATATAATATATAAATTAATAATGTGTATAATTTATAATATATTAATTGATTAATATATCAAGTAAGCAATACATTGGGCTTATGAACATTGTATAGATAAGAGCTCAGTATATTATTAAAATTTTCTACAGTAAAATTAAATAAGTTTATGGAGAGAGTCAACTTAGTAGCTTGTGAATATCTTATATTGTGACTCCATTGCTGACACGACGAAGAGGTATTTCCATTCTAAAAAGGCTTCAACAAATTTAGTGGGTATATGAATCGTAGTAGAGTAGTAATTAATTTATTTTTTATTTATTCAATTGAAAAGAAAGAAATTGAACCAAGTAATAAATATCCCTAACAAAGATTTAAAAAAAAAACCCACTTAAAAACTATACATAGAAAAACGGGAAAACAAACGTCAATTTCTTCAAGTAAGAAATTATTTTGATTTGATAATGAAATTTTAAGTAATAGTCATATAAATACTGTTCAGCTATAAATGAAATGGAAAGTTCTAAACTTATTGTTTTACCAAAAATGAAATGCATTCATTATTCTTTATGTTTCTAAATGAACTTTTATATTTTTATTTATAATAAGAAAAATATAGTTTGTAAATTCTATTTATTCTGAAATCTAACTTTTAATTCAGTGTAAATCTGTTAAGAATTTATTTTTCAAATGTAATATCAGTATCATCATATTCCAAAAAGCAAATAGATTACGTCGAATATATATTTTATTAATATTTTTAGTTATTTTTCGTCGAATACACACACACATATCTATATATATATATATATATATATATATAATGTAAATAATTAATAAAAAAAAAATTTTAAAAACATGAAATTAACAATGTTTGAAATTACAAAACGAAATTTGAAAAGCGTGTAAATTAATAATGTAAATTAATAACAATTTTAAAAACATGTAAATTAATAATCTTTTTTTATTATTTTTTTTTTTTTATTCTCATAGTTCACTTTAAGAATTAAGAAAAATTTCATACAATGCGAATATTTCATATCATTTTTATACATCAAATGTAGATTAAATATCTTTCAATTCAAAATATATGAATATATTTTTAAAACTGTCCTGATTTCATCTTTAAAAATTTGATTATATATAACTAAAGCAGTTTACTATATTTTTATAGTTATACAAAGCTTAAGTAGATAATTGACAGAAAGCAAATACTAATCTTCATTAACGACTTTAATAAAAGAAAGCGAAATGAGAATAAAAATATTCTTTAAAAAAAAAAAACTTCATTTCACTTTCACAACAAACTTTCAATTTCTCCACAGCAAAATGCAATAATAACAATAACAATAAAAAAAATAACAATAGTTCGTTTACTGGCCGACTCGTAAACATCGACACCTGTAAAATGAAATTGTTTGAATATCCCTATAACTTAACAAATCAACTGCATTTTTCCCTCCCCGCCTCTCGAGAGGAAAAACAAAAAAAAATGAAGGAGAGTGCCTCTAACGGTTGGCAAAGTCCTTCACTCATCCACATCCGCGAAATGAAGAGCGTGACGGAATGGATTAGCTGTGAAAAGCGGGTGGACTTTTCGGATTCCTTTGTCCAATCACGAGCCCTCTCGCCTCGTCCCGCCTTTTTACCGACTGACACAGCTGCCAGTATTAAAAATGTTCGGCAGCAGAGGTGGTTAGATTGTGCCTTGAGTGATTGGGGTGTTAAATAACTGCGGATCAAGGAAGAGGGGTTATGTTTGACCCCGAATTTTTATTATTTTTGACACATCTGCAATCTGTAATGTTTTAGTGGAATCTTGAGTGAAAAAATACCGTGGATTTTTTTCTTTTTTTAAATATTAAACAGAAATCTGTACGTCTTTTTTTGTTTTTTAATTTGTTTAAGTAAATTATTTGATTGTTAATATTTTTTCTTTAGTCGGTCAAGGAAGAGAGAGGAGTTACGTTTGATCCCGAATTTTTTATTTATTTTTTATTATTTTTGACACATCTGCAGTCTGTAATGTTTTAGTGGAGTCTTGAGTAAAAAAAATACTGTGGAATTTTTATTTTTTTAATTTTTTTTTTTATTATTATATTTTTTTTATTTATTTTTTTATTCTTAAACTTCTTTAAATTGACATCTGTATAACTGAAAGGGCACTTAATTTGTTTAAATAAATAATTTGATTGGCAATATTTTTTTAGTCGGTCAATCAAGAGAGAGGGGTTGTGTTTGGTTCCCGAATTTTTTTATTATTTTTGACACATTTGCAATTTGTGATGTTTTAGTAGAATCTTGAGTGGAAAAAAAAAGTGGATTTTTTTTTTTTTTTTTAATCTTAAACTTCTTTAAATCGAAATCTGAAAGGGCACTTAATTTGTTTAAATAAATAATTTGATTGTTAATATTTTTTTAGTCGCTCAAGAAGAGAGAGGAGTTAAGTTTGACCCCGAACTTTTATATTCATATATTTTTTTATATTTTTGATACATCTGCAATCTATAATGTTTTAGTGGAATCTTGAGTGGAAAAAAAAAAAAAAAGTGGATTTTTTTTTTTTTTTTTAATCTTAAACTTCTTTAAATCGAAATCTGAAAGGGCACTTAATTTGTTTAAATAAATAATTTGATTGGTAATATTTTTTTTAGTCGGTCTAGGAAGAGAGTGCTTGATCCAGAATATTTTTTTAAATTTTTTTAATATTTTTGTCACATCTGCAATCTGTGATGTTTTAGTGGAATCTTGAGTGAAAAATAATATTTGTTATGAGAAGGATTTGCAGATACAAAAAAATGAGAAGGATACAAAATATATTTTTTTATTCTTAAATTTCTTTAAACCGAAATCTTAAAGGACACTTAATTTTCTTAAATAAATAGTTTGATTGCTAATATATTTTTTTAGTTGGTCAAGGAAGAGAGAGGGGTTATGCTTGACCCCGAATTTTTTATTTATTTTTGACACATCTGCAATCTGTAATGTTTTAGTGGAGTCTTGGGTGAAAAAATATGTGGATTTTTTTAAAATCTTAAACCGAAATTTGTATGTCTGAAAGGGCACTTAATTTGCTTAAATAAATAATTTGATTGTTAATATTTTTTTAGTCGTTCAAGGAGAGAGGGTTATCCTTGATATTTAATTTTTGGCACATTTGCAATCTGTCATGTTTTAGTGGAATCTTGAGTGAAAAAAAAAATACCGTGGATTTCCTCCCCCATCTTAAAATTCTTTAAACCGAAATCTGAAAGGGCACTTAATTTGTTTAAATAAATAATTTGATTGTTAAAAATTATATTTTTTATAATTATATTTTTTTATATTTTTTATTATTTTTTAAACATCTGCAAACTGTAATGTTTTAGTGGGAATCTTGGGTGAAAAAAATACCGTGGATTTTTAATTTCTTTTTTATCTTCAAGTTCTTTAAATTGAAATCTGTATAACTGAAAGGGCACTTAATTTGTTTAAATAAATGATTTGATAGTTAATATTTTTTTTAGTCGGTCAAGGAAGAGAGAGGGGCTATGCTTGACCCCGAATTTTTTATTTACTTTTGACACATCTGCAATCTGTAATGTTTTAGTGGAATCTTGTGTGAAAAAATACATCTTTTATTTATTTATTTATTTTTTATTTTTTATGTTAAACTTTTTAAAACTGAAATCTGTATGTCTGAAAGGGCACTTAATCTGTTTAAATAAATAATTTGATTCTTAATATTTTTTTTAGTTGGTCAGGGAAGAGAGAGGTGTTATGTTTGACCCCGAATTTTTTTTTTTTTTTTTTCTCTTTCTTTCTTTTCTTTTTCTTTTCTTTTTTTTTTTTTTGACACATCTGCAATCTGTAATGTTTTAGTTGAAATCTTGAGTGAAAAATTCGTGGATTTTTTTTTTTTTTTTTTCCTTTTCAATTTGAACTAAAAACTGTATGTCTGGAAGGATCCTTAATTTGTTTAAATAAATATTAAATTCTTCCTTTTTTTTCCCTATCAATTTCGAAACTGTCAGAAAAAGTAAACGTTTGCTGATCGTCAATTTGGCTATACATTGATATTAATATGCAGCAAATTGGAGCATAATTTTAAAAAAGTTCTTTATATATTTTTTAATTAAATATAATAATTAAAAAACATATAAAGAACTTTTTTTAAATTATGCTTTAATTTATATATGCTGTTTTAATTTAATATAATAATAAGGGGGCCTGATGGCCGAGTAGCTGGCGCTCGGTACCACGGGTATCGGGTTCAAATCCTAGCGTTGCCATGGGGGTTTGTAGTGGTTCGGAATCCACTTTAAACCGTAGGTCCCAGCCCTAATGGGATAGTAGAGCGTTGCGGGGGCATTATTACACCGCGTCCGTGGCTTATAAGTTACACGCGCCCCTGGGTAATGCAAAGTGAATAACGTCGGTGCAGCCTTTATGGCATAAAAGATCATGGCCTATTTGCCAGCTGCATTAGAAAAAAAAAATTAAATATAATAAACTTTTTTATCATATTCGATTTATTTCGTAATATTTAAATTCAAAATTATACTTTATATAGTATATGTATATGAATAAATATTCTAGCCAACGGCCGTACCATGCTGAATATACCGGTTCTCGTTAGATCACCGAAGTTAAGCATCATTGGGCGCGGTTAGTACTTGGGTGGGTGATCACCTGAACACTGCGTGCCGTTGGCAAAATTGGGACCTGAATGGCCGAGTGTCTAGCGCTCTGGCGCTCGGTGCCACAGGTTTCGGGTTCGAATCCCGGCGGTGCCATGGATGTTTGTAGTGGTTCGGAATCCACTTTAAGCCGTAGGTCCCGGTCTTCTATGACTGTAAGAGCGTCACGGAGCAAAAGTCAGGCTTCTACCTACGGGTGCTCCATCACAACAGAAGCTGCTTCCTTCCCCTTCAATCATGGGTCCATATGGGCTCGTGGGCTTGGCCAGCCAAGTGGGATAAGAAACAACAACAAAACATAAATATTCTATATAATATGAATTATATTATTTTCCTAATATTTGAATTCATTTGTAACTCAAATTTCATATCGGGTTCTTGTCATGAAAATGGTCAATGTGGTTTTTGTAACCAGTGGTTTTGGAGCTGTTTAGCTAATATATGGATATTGGAATATTTGGAATGCAATGATATGAATATTACATTCAATAAATTAATTTTGACAATACTGCATTTTAAAAATAAAAAATATTATTTTTAGATTAAAAAGAAATTTTACTGTGCAGTAACAAATTCAAAAAATTAGATGTCTAAATGAATATAAAAATAATATTTGAATGACATAAATCGAAAGCAAATAGTTTTGTGATCATGTACTGAGATTGTCCTTGACTGTTTTGAATTTGATCGTGATAGTAAAAGAAGAATGAAGCAATATTTTTTTCCTGTCACAACCGATTTCATATTTAGTTTTACAGTATTAATTTTACTGTCACTGTGATTATCCATGAAAATTGGTTTTTTTTTTATCTTCTTTGATTTATTTCAAAATAATGATTTAAATAGCATATGCATACGAATAAATATTCTATATAATATGAATTTTTTAATTTTCCTAATATTTGATTTCATTTGTAACTCCAATTTGAAATACGTGTTCTTGCCATGAAAATTATGGTCATTGTGGTTTTATAACCAGTGATTTTGGAGTTGTGATTGGCTAATATATGAATATTGAAATTCAATTTACATGAATACAGCATTTAAAAAATAATTTCTAATTAAATTTCACTAAATGATAATGAATTCAAAAATTAGATTTCTAAATAAACAAAAAAGTAATATTTGAATGAGGTAGATCGAAAACAAATAGTTCTTCACTGAGATTGTCCTTCACAGTTGTGCGGATTGGTCGTGATAGTAAAAAAAAGAATGCAACGATTTTTTTTTTTCCCTGTCACAGTCGATTTCATATTTAAATTTGTGGTAGCCATTTTACTATCACTGTAATTAGCAATGAAAATGCGATTTTTTTTTTATCATATTCGATTCATTTCGTAATATTTAAATTCAAATTAATTCTTTATACAATATATGTATACGAATAGTTATTATTTTTATTCGTCAGATAACAAATTATTTATAACCGTTTAGCAAATCATCGGAAGGTTTAAAATATAAATTTTTATTATTTAAGGTCTTGATGAAGATTAATGAGTTTTAGTTTGATTAATTAAATAAAAATTACTTTTTTTATATATTGAAAAAAAATCGATATTTCAGAAATCTCAAGGACATGTAATAAAATCGGCTTTATAAAAAATAAAATTAAAAATAAATAATTACATATAATAAAATCCTATTTATGTTATTACTTCCAAGCTTTGTCAGTAAAAGTATTGCGGGAGTTGGGATGAATTGCTATAAAGAAGTTATGGGAACGATTTCTGTCTTCGCTTGACTGTACAAAAACAAATGAGAATAAAAGCTCTTGTGGCGAAGTGCCCTTTCTTCTCACCCCCACTGTTAAGTAAACTATACAAAATTGCCCTGAATAGAAAAGTGGTATCATTTCTTAGAAGATTCAAGTTAGCGGCTGTGAGAACGTGGTATTAATAGAGAAAAATCATGTAATGAATACAAAAATCATGTACAAATATAATGTTCTGCTATATGATAACTTAATCCATTACTGTACATTCCGTAGTGAAAGATATCTTAAATGCTGTTGTGATATTCAATGAACTGTTAACTGTCCCCCTCCTTCTGGACATTCTTGAAGCCACTGCGTTCTTAGCATTCTTAGTTGGAAGCAAGTGCGGAGAATGGACCATGATTAAAGAAGATGGACAACTTAAGAAGAACAGACTTTTGGTTGTAGATAATCCATTTAACTGTAAATGGTAAACAGTAAAGATGGAACATCGTCTCTAAATTTCCTGCAATAAAATAAACCAACATGTTTCTTAAGAAACACTACAGTTGTATTTTCGTATAGCATATTGGCCAAATACCCAGAGAACAATCCCCAAGAGGATATTTATGGGGTAACCGCCTCTCATTTGCTTGCCATATCAAAGAAAAATTGGAAAACTTCCATCGGAAATCCTGACTATCGATTTCCCACAAGCCTGACTACCGATAATGCTCTAATCAACACTGAGTCTTCTCGTTCCTGAAAGCAGTGGCTACAACAAGAAACAAGCACATTCGCACAGTGCACGCACATTGCCATTGGACCACGAGTAGGAAATTTTTATACATTATATTTTTTTCTTAGTCAAATTCTTAAAACAGTCAGATGTATTTACAAAAAATTAACTAACTAAATCATGAATATATATAAAAAATTAACTTTGAAGTAGTGTTTTTTGTGTGTGTGTGTATTTTAACTTTTTTATTTTTAATTGATTAGCTTGCAAAAAATATAAAAATTAGTTAAAAATTTACTTTTCTAATAACGCAATATAAAGAAAGCCATAAATAAATCAGCAATACGTAGCTGGC
>BPLQ01005891.1:0-53598 GCA_021605075.1 Caerostris darwini
CCTCCTGTTATCTGAACTTTTGATGTTTCTATTCTTGTTCTTACTTCTGTTCTTACTTTTTCTTCTTATTGTGATATATTATTCTGTTTGATGTATCCCAGCCATTGGAAATATAAAAAAAATATAACATAATTAATAAAAAATTATGTATTCTTATATATATTCATGAATCAGAAATGTTTTGCTGATTTGTTTTATACAACTTGAGAACAGGATAATTAGTTTTCAATGTTGTTTTTGCAAATATGAAGAGGAAAAGAGATTACTGTTAATCAAATTAATTATAGTTGCCTTTACAAGATAGTTTTATAAATGTTTTAATTATCAAACTAATTTCTATTGATTCATAGTGTTAGAATTTGAGTTTATTAGCATTTTATTTATTTCATAATTTATTGATAGATTATATAGAGATATAGCACAGTAAGTGACAATTTGGCAGTTCTTTGTATTATGTTGTCTTTTATCTTTATTTTTTTAAATATAGACAATAAATCAGAATAAAAAATTTTTCTTGTATATACAGTAGGGTCTCAATTGTCTTAACAACTGCAGAACCAAGTTTCTGCTTAGTTAAGTTGGAAAAATTGATCAAAGAAATTTTTAGGGTCTTTTTTTCCATTTTGACCAGAAAAGTTTTGTCTCTTCTTTTTCGTCTTTCGTTCTAGCCTTTTGGAAAAGGAAAATATCTCTTTAGTTTTTCCAAGTTAAATGAGGGAAATTTATTCTTCCAAGTGTTTGGAATTGTTTCGCTAATTTGAGAGAATTTGGGCAATGGGCTCACATGTTTATGGGAGGAAGGGGGGGGGGCTCTCAAAGTAATAATGATGTTGAGTGGCGCAGAGGCATTGCATTTATACTTTGAGGCATTATTCACCTTTAACACTGGCAGTTAATCATTCACATTGTGCTGAGCCTGTTAGCCTGACTGTTTATTGAGGTTAGCACAAAAACATTTTAATTATGAATCCATTGAAGAGATATTGGTGAGGGGATGAATGCAGATAAAAAAATTACACATGACATGATTGCAAACAGGGTTGAAACTATGTACAACAAAGCAATTTTGTAAATGATGTCCAAAAAATTTTTCATATTTCAAATATCACAGTTTGATTGAGAAACTATTGAGTATATTAAGCTACAAGAAGCTGTGCTTGCAGTTCTGATGGCAACAACAAAAAAAACCCCAGTTTTCACACAAATAAAAATATAAAGTTCAAATCAAATGGACACTTTTATTACTCATTTTTATGAAATCATTTAAAGATACACATCATAAGGACATGCCCATATAGTACCATAAAATCAATAAATTGTGTGTAAATTTGTATTTTGTCATTTTTAACAGTTTATATAAACCTGCTTTATTTGATATGAGCTTGGACCCTATTAACTTGGATAATAATGACAACTCTGTATATCTATTGTTATAGTATTTGATAGACTACTTTTTACCCTATTTGATAATAAGAAATTAGAAAACAATTTATTTTAAAATGGCTGTGTTCCATGTTTTCTGAACAGTTTTTTTTGGGTGGGTGGGTGGGGGGAAGGGAATATTATATTATAGAATAACACACACATATATACAGGAAGGTTAGGATATATTATAAAATTTTGTTGTTAATATGAGATTTTATTTAATTTTTTTTTTTACCTACTGAACTTCAATTTTGTTTGTTTTCCTTTTTAAATAGATATCAAAACAGTTATAATTCACGATCAATATTGCATAACAATGAGATGGCTCTTGAGCTCTTGCACAAACTATAAAAGATAAAGAGGAAGAAGAAACTCATGCAAATTACTTCTCATTATTAGTAAGAATTTTATTTTATTAATATTAATTTTAATAGGATTTATTATAAATCGTTCATTTTTAATCACTCTTTCATTTTATACAATACAATCTTATTTCAGCTTAGCATTTCCTAAAATGGTTTAAAATTTTGAAGATTGAATTTTTCAATCTAAATTCATCTAAGTTCAATTTTTGTTAATACTTCTGAAGAAAAATTAGTTTA
Source organism: Caerostris darwini (assembly GCA_021605075.1). Lineage (NCBI taxonomy): Eukaryota > Metazoa > Arthropoda > Arachnida > Araneae > Araneidae > Caerostris > Caerostris darwini. The sequence goes on from BPLQ01005891.1 coordinate 2,028, forward strand.
GATATTTGCATAACATTCAGGCCATAATCTTAGTTTCAGAACATTCTGTCTGAGTGTGGGTCAGTTGTTAAATCACTACCTACTATACAATGGCTATTGCCAAACAGTGATAATTGATTTAACTTGGTCTATTATTTATGATTTTTTTTTATGCCAAAATGAAAATTTTATTTTTTAATATTATTTTATCTATCATTTTTAAAATTATTTTATTCAAATATTTCATATTTCTAGGTATTTAAAATTTTATATTATCTATATTAAGCTTATGGGGGGTTGGGGTCTGAATAACCGAGTGGCTAGTGCTCGAGTCCCGGTGGTGCCATGGATGTTTGTAGTGGTTCGAAATCCACTTTAAACTGTAGGTCTTGGTCTGTGTAGCCTAACGTGTGCACAAGATGACTGTAGAGCGACAAATTAAATCGAAAGCAAGCTACACTCACCTCATGGGTGCTATGTGAGTAACGTTGGTGCAGCACTTGCCTTAAGGCCTGGAAGGCAATTGTCTAAAGTGTTTGCCAGCTGCGGTAGAACAAAAAATATTTATTTAATGGAGCTTTTACTTCCTTATATATATATATAAATATTTTAAACAACATGAAAAGTTCTTGGATTGATTTTATTTAAAAAGTAGTTTTTAATTGAAGTCAAAAAGGAGAAAAATTTGAAACTAATATGCTCATTATTCTTAATTTGCTTTATATAAAGGCAATTAAGATTGTTGTACATATTAGTTTAAAATTTTTATCTCTCTCTCTCTATATATTAATAAATTAAAAAGTTAATTTATTCACATTCCTGTTTCTGAATACAAATTTTCTGTTTGTTTTGCAGAAATATTAATCTGTGTTAAAAAAATTTATATATATTATCATATTAACCATAATACTTCTTTGTTTTTTTTTTCCTTTATTTTAGTAAGTGGTTATTTTCTAATAAATTGGGGGGAGGGGGGTTCAGAAGTTTATATTGCTTAAGATACTATTTTATTAAATCTTTTTAGAGTGTTCATCTTATTTTTTTTAAATTAAATTTTACAAAAAAACATATTTTTTTTTTATATTAAAGGACTAGTAAGAGATTTCAATCACATATATTGTTCACATATAATGATTCTGAGTAAGGAAAAAGCCAGCAAACTAATATAATTAGTAGCTATAAATAAGGGTATTGCTGTAAGTTTAGTCAGGAAAATTTTTTTCACAATTTCTGTAGCCACCCTGAAGGAAAACGGTTCATAGCAATATTTTAAAATCGGAAAGACAACAAAATTGTCTTATTATATTATAATTTCCTTTCTTTCTTATGTATACTTTTCTTTTTTTAATCTACTTGAAAAATTATTGAACACTTGTAATGCTATATCTAAAAATTAAACTAAAAAAAAACTGACTTATCTGGAAACTTTAAAAAAATAAATTAATTAAAAAGAATTCATTGAAAAGAAATTTCATTTTTATTATAATGTATAATAAAATACAAGTCAGTAAATACTATATATACAAATAGTAGCAATGTGATATTTTAATGGGCATGATATCCATTTAAAAAAACATTGTAACTATTTCAAATTAATATTCCTTTATTTATAATATTTTAAAAAGTGTTTTTTAAAAAATTTGTATCACTTATCAAATTTCTGTATAGCAAGCAATTTATCTTATTATATACTCTTTAAAATATCTTTTTCATTACATAGAATTGTAGTTACAAAACCATCATGCATTATATATATATATATTCAAATTTGATTTATTTTTTCTATACTCTTCTGATTTGAGATATGAATCTTAAATTACATTATGTATTTTAAATAATTTTCAATCATTTCATATAAATGTATAAAATTAATAAAATTATTTTTAAATCAATAATGTAATCATATTTTAATGTAATTTGTAGAAATAATTCTTATAACAAATATGCAACACACTTTCTTATTGGGTAATTAGGATTGCTGTTTGTTTTTTATATTAAATATATTGAAGATATTGAACATATTTTTTGGTGGAATACCTGCTTCATATTTATTTATTAACTGGCTGGATCTGCCTTCTATGTGCAAAATGTTAACAGTGATTACTTCATTTAATTATTAATTCTTATGAATAGATAAGTATTAGTATTCTAAAAGACATATTGAGGAAATATGACTCACGAAACGAACTGGATTGCAAACTTGTCCGCAAGACTACAATATATCAAGATTTAAATATTGATTCTATTGACAATTATTTTACAAAACATTCTAGAAATTTCTTCAATACTATTGCTACCCAAGAAAACCATCTCATCAAGGCAATTCAGTGGAAAATACAAGTATCCTTACTCTACTTCTAAATGGAATCGAAGCCTCAAACCACCATAATTTCCTGTTCACTTATTTTTTCTACTTGTGTTGAATAACTTCCTGTCTTTCTGTCAATATTAATTCTCATTCATTTCCATTTCTTTTTCCAATGGCTTATTTTTTCCCCTTTCTTCTATTGCTTTCCAGATATTTAACTTCAACGCCTATTCTTTTCGTTTTGTAAGATTTAATAGTTAAACTAACTGACACTATCAATTCAATCTTCTCCAACTATTTTTTCTCCTTATTGACCTTGGCTTTTAAACGAGCTTTTTTATCGTCATAATTTGTCTCCCACCACCTGCTTTTTTTTTTGTCCTACTGACCTTTACTCTCTTTTGAATTCTCGGGTCATTGCAGTTTATTTTATTCTTTTATTTACACTCCCTTTTGTTTGAATTATATATTTCTGCTTTTTGCCATCGTCCTGCACCCTATACTGCTCACAAATTTCATGTTAAATTTTCATCGCCATTGCTTTGCATTTTTCTTCCCCCCCCCTCCCGAAGCTATATGATTACTATAATCTGTTCTTCCTGACATTTCTTTCCTACTTCCATCACATACCATTGAGTAGATGAACGCTTCGCATTCAGCACATTTTCTTCCACTTGTAATCAAATGTTGCTTAATTTTATAAATTAAATGTTTTAAAGTTACATTAAGAACTATTTTTATGTATTGAAGTTTAATTATTTGCTTTAAATGAGGCAAAAGTGAAACTATTGAGTAGAAGAATGCTTCACATTCAGACACTCCAGATCTTTATTCAAATTAGTAGATAAACAGTTTTTTTTTTATTCTCTGAATCCAGGTCTAAAAGCAATGGCAGAACTTGGCGGCTCAACTGCAGGAAAGAATTCACCTTTGTGCGCTGTTTGTGGGAAAAGATTTTCTGAGAAATGGAAGTTGAATCTGCATTCACATTGCCATTCGGGAGTAAGGATTCATGCGTGTGCCGTGTGCAATAAAAAATTTCTTCGTAAGGGTAATTTTAAGACGCACTTACTAATTCACAAGGGACAGAAATCGCACGAGTGCGAAAGATGTAATCAAACTTTCAGTCGAAAGAGTAATCTACAACGTCACATGGTTATTCATACGAAGGAAAAACCTCATGTGTGCCCTCTGTGTGAAAAGGCTTTTGGACAGGCATCATCTTTAAAGCGACACCTGAGGACTCACACGAAAGAAAAGCCTCATGTGTGCCCTCTGTGTGAAAGAGCTTTTGGACACGCATCATCTTTAAAGAAACACCTGAGGACTCACACGAAAGAAAATCCTCATGTGTGCCCTCTGTGTGAAAAGGCTTTTGGATACGCATCATCTTTAAAGAAACACCTGAGGACTCACACGAAAGAGAAGCCTTATTCGTGTGAACTGTGCAATAAAGCATTTTCTGAGAAGGAAACATTACAAGCACATTACCGCGTTCATACTAAAGAGAAACCGTATGTGTGCGAAGTATGTCAAAAAGGGTTTACCCAAAAAAGTAATTTAACTGTTCATTTGCTTATTCACTCCGGAGAAAAGCAATTTGCTTGTGCTGTGTGTCATAAAGGATTTTCTTATAAAAGCTCTTTATTAAATCATGCAAAAACTCATAGAAACAAAGGCTAAAAGTTTGTCATAAAAACTTTTCTTCCAAATAGATTGTCTTTCAATAACGAGATTCATAGGTAATTTTACTTACACGACAAATGCGGAGATTTTAATTATTCGTATGCACTAATCTCGTGTAATGTTTTAAATTTTTGTGGACCAATGAAATTTCTTATCTTTTTGTATCAAGCTCAATTTTTGCTTTGGATTGTTGATCATTTATTTGAGAAAGTATTTTATGCTTTGTAAGGTGTGTGTGAATGATTAAGAAAAACAATCTGCAGCTTTTTCTGTATAAATCCGAAAGGTTTAAAAACTCTACTTGCAGAATTATATTGCAACAAAAGCACTTTTTTTTATTGAAATATTCCTTTGAATGTTGATAATTAATGTACGTGATTTTATGTATATTTTATACTTAATATGTATATAAGTGCATTTTTAAATTTAAGATTTACTTTTATTAATATAACATTTTTAACTTGCCATTTTTTAAAGGCCATTAATTGATTAAAATATGTATTATTATTAGATGTGTAAGGTATATATATGTTATATGCATGATGATCTGTATAAATATGGACTAATAATTTACTTTTTCTTTAATTCTGTAAGAAAATACATTTAAATTATCGAATAGCTGTTTCATTGGATGTATTAAATATTTCTGAAGAAATATTGTATTTTCCATCATTATTTTAAATTTTATTATCTGTAAACGTGTGTAAAATAATATTTTAATTAAAATACTTTCAAAGGAAATTGCAACTTATTCATTAATATCGGCGATTTCTGCGTTAAACGCACAAATGTTTATGGCAGAAAAACGTTATTATATCTTGCAAACTTGATTTACTTATCTGAATATGCCCAATACACGTCCTGAAAAACATGGGTGTCAGAAAATTACCCACAACGTAGTAATGATGCATTCAGTTCATGTAACCTTTGGTAAAATTGAATTTTAAAAATTATAAATTTAATAGTATCAATAGACTTAGATCTGAATTTCGATAGATAGATAAAATTCTAACATATTTACTATGGATATAATTTTTGATAAAATATTTGTAATGATTCCAACATTTATGGCATGATATTCAAATTTTATTACATTATTTAATATCGCTTGCACCCAATACTAAATTTTATCTCTATACTGTTTTACATTATATTTATTAACTTGATTCACTTCTTATCTGAATGTGCACAATACACGTCCAGAAAGACATGGGTGTCAGAAAATTACAAAGAACATGGTAAAGAGTAATGATGCATTCAGTTCATGTAACCATCAGTGAAATTAAATTTTAAAAATTAGACATTTAATAGTATCAATAAACATATATCTGGATTTCGATATATGGATAAAATTTCTTGAAATGAGTCGAATAAAAAAATTAATAAAGAATATAATAAAGATCAATTAATGAATAATCCTATCTAGCTAATTCTTTATTAATTTGATTTAAAGTTACTATTAAAGATTAATACAAGCAGTTATATTTGTAATTACAGCATTTAAAAACATTTCATTTTTATATAATTAAAATATATTTTCTATTAAGAGATCAACACATTTTCTAACGTAATATTTACTATGAATATGATTATACGTAAAATATTTGTAGTGTTTCTAATATTTATTGTATGATTATCAGTTTTTGTTGTATTCCTTATTTAACATCGCAAGTCAAATCAGTCATCAAAAGTGTCAGTCAAATTTCACCACTGCAACAATAAGAAGTGTTAGGAGGGTACTTTAAGAATGACATAGCAACAAATATATTGTTTTCACTTATAGTTCCAAAACTCATTAAAAAAATTAACTTTATTTATTTTGGAAACAATTTGTTATAAAATATCATAAATGCAATTTACCTAGACTGAAGGTATAGTAGAAGAAAAGGAACATCCCTTTATCACCATGAAAACTAGGCATAATTTGCTTTAAATTTCCCGTCCTAGCGATAAATTTTAGTCTTCTGGCAAATTAATGAAATTTAACGTTATCACTATTATATGGAAATCTATTTATTGACAAGTATTTTGCAGCATTTCATGTGTTACTAAATCAATTGCTGTAGACAAACTATTTCATCTCATCCAAATTGTGAGCTTGTTTGCTAAAACTCAAAGAAAACCGTTCTACAGCTTTGTTTTCCGAATGTTTGTGAGTTCAAATAGTTCAGCGTCATTTACCTATCCAATTACACAAAAGTAATCTATTCGATAACATGATATACGTTAGAAAACGTTGTAGAACGCCATCTAGCTGAATATAAAATTTGGAGGAGCCTATAGAGTTCTCCATCACGTCAATGCCAATTGTTGTGTGTGTTTATATTTCTACCACAGACTGCCTTTCAGTGTTAAGGCTCGTTCCCACCGAGGCGAGAAGATGTAAGCGAAAAAATTTGACCAATCACTAGCCTCACCACGTTCGCCTGAAACCGGTTTGCAATCCGCAGCTTGGAGTTGACCAACTTTCAACTCGAAGCGGAACGTCACTAGGAGTAATGCTATTTCTGACGTTTCGCTGAGAAGGGAAAGACATAAGATTTTTCTCGCTTGCCTCTTGAATCTTCACGTCTCTCGCCTCGGTGGGAACGAGCCTTTATCCTTTAATTTTCGCTTTCCACAGGTTTCGGGTTTGAGTCCTGGCGGTGCCATGAATGTTTATAGTGGCTCGGAATCCATTTTAAACTGTAGGTCGCGATCTGTTTAGCCTAAAGTGTGGACAAGATGACCGTAGAGCGACAAACAAAACAAAACCTTTAATTTTCGATCAATTTGAAAAAGTTCTTGTTTTACCTAACATTGTCACTTTGATTCACAATTTTTTTGCACTCGCAATATTCTTTGATTTAATTTAGCTATTCAGTAATGAATACTACGCGTGAATGTTGGTAATACAAAAAGAATCCCAAAATGGCTATTGATAGTGTGAATTCATGACTTACACAAAAAATTTGGAAACAATTTTGGAACAACCATCTTTCTCAATATAAATGATTAAGTTTCGAAAGCTTTAATGTGAAACAATGAATACAGACAGCAACAGATATTTTTACCAATAATGCCATGTAATGCATAAATATAAATTTTTGAAGTATTTCTAATGGTTTTATTTATTTTCTTAACAACGACATACATCATTAAATATTTATTTTTGTTTCTCATTTTGCATACTGTAATTATTTAGTCATAGAAAATTCGTAAAGAAATTTCAATGATGGCAGTTCACACTTTGTTACAAGATGATGTTTTGCAGAGTTACAGCGTCTTCTGGGATGTTATCTCATTGAGAGGAATTTAACAAAGAGTTTTGAAAACAAACAGCAAAAAATTTGAAACACAATTCGAAGATAGATATATTTGATTTCTTTTAAAAATTACTCATTATAAGTTTTACAATATGTGAGATCAACACAAATAAAACACTGTTTAAGTAGAATTTGATTTTGAATGAAGTCAAATATGCGTATGAATATTAAAGCTATAGCATATTAGTTCAAAACTACAGGATCATGATCTTTATTCGAGTTAAGTAAGGAAAAAAATTCAAATTTAAAACAACATGCTCATTTTGCGCCAAATCATTCATCGATCCAAATTGAGATATCTAAAGTAATTAGTGATCATTTATAATCGATTTAACAAATATAATCCTAACTAATGCAAATTCTAATAAGGATAAGATTGATCAAAGGTATAAAACTCGATAGAAAATAGATTTTAATATACAAGAAAAATTAAATGATAAAATAGAGTTATCAAAATAACTTTGCATTGTATAAATATTGAATATTATTTCTAAATCAAAGCAAGTCCTTAAATATTTCTAGCAAGATGGTTAGTTTAAAATTGTACAGCTATAATTAATGCTGGATAGCTATAATTATTTTTATGTATTTCTATGTATTAAACCCCTTTTTTATGTATTGCTTGAAATATGGACATATCAAATATGAAGAGAACCAATTTGAAGGGGATTTTAACGGAAAATGTATTCTCCGAAATTTTCTCATTGAATTTGAAGTAAAGAAATACTTTTCTATTAGAAAGGATTCCCTGCTAACCTTCATGTTGTTTTCGTATTCCTGAGTCATGGATATAAACATTCGCCGCAACTATGGATGATGTGCAGCCGATTCAGCTTTATCCAGAGTGCGTAAAGTAATCTGCACCGTGCACACATATTAATCTACTACGTACTAGAGCAAAAATACCCAATCCTCACATAACAAGGGGATTATAATCCTCATTTTTCTATACGTGGGAACACAAAGGAAGGACTCCAGCGTACAGATTTATCATGTAAAACGTTCATTTACACGGAAGCTTACAATTAAAATCGATTGTCATGTTACAATAATACACTACATGCATTCTTATATATGACTAGATTACTAAAGGATATACGTAAATTAAACTCTTTCAAATGCCATACTAATTTACCTCAAACTTTTGGAAAGATGTTGTTAAAAATATTAATTGCCCTATTAAAATAAAAATGTTTATTTTAAAATTAAATGTTTTACGGTTAAAAATTTATACTAATATCTATTTCTACTAATTACCTTTTATACCATGATCAAGGGTTATCGATACTCAAAGTTAACCAACAGTCAATTTTGAAATATTTGAACTTAATTTGGATTTCAGCCCCACGAAAATCCTAATTGGGTTAAATTTCATTTTTAACTATAATTTTTTTTTTTTCTTTCTAATGCAGCTGGCGAACACTTAGCTTGATCTTGGATGACTTAAGGCAAGCGCTGCTCAGATGTTGCTCACTTTGCATTACCCAGGGGGCGCGTGTAACTTGAAGATACGGACGCGGAGTAACAATGCCCCCGCAACGCTCTACAATCCTATTAGGACCGGGATCTACGGCTTAAAGTGGATTCTGAACCTCTACAAACATACATGGCACCGCCGGGATTCGAACCCTTTGGTACCGAGCGCCAAAGCGCCAGCCACTCGGCCATTCAGGCCCTTTAAATATAAATGTTATCAGGTCTATTTATTTATTGAACTTTAATTCTAATTAATTATTGTAATTCACAATTCTAATGAAATGAACTGAAGTAATTTGTATTGGACAGAACTTCATATAAAGGCATTTACAGCCAATTCTTCAAACCAATTTAATAATCGTGTTTCATTCTAATTGTAATAGTGAGAAAAAAAATTTCTAAGAAGAAACTACAATAAAAAAATTTTAAAAAATGGCTGAAAAGAGTGTCTCGACTGCGATGGAAAATACCTTTTTGTGCAACGGATGCGGAAAAAAATTCACCCGAAAAAGAAAATTGAAAATTCATTTAAAATGTCACTCGGAGTCAAAGCCTCATGAGTGCCACGTATGCTATCAAAGATTTGTGAGGAAGAGGAACTTAAAGAAGCATCTGTTGATTCATGATGGGCTAAAATCACACAAATGTGAAACATGCGGAAGACGCTTTGTTCAGAAGGGAAATCTGCAACTCCACGTGCTTACTCATGCAAAGGAAAAGCCTCATAAGTGTTCTTTGTGTAGAAAAGCCTTTGCCAGTTCATCAGATTTAAAAAAAAATATTTAAGAACCCACACAAAAGAAAAGCCCTATTCATGCGAGTTGTGCAATGCTGAATTTCCTAGGAAAGATACTTTGCAAAGACATTACCGCATCCATACCGGAGAAAGGCCATATGTGTGTGGCGTTTGTCAGAAGAGATTTTCTGAAAAAGGCAAATTAGAAAGTCATTTGCTAACTCACACGAAAGAGAAACCCTATGTGTGTGACATGTGCCAAAAAGGGTTTTCCATAAAAAGTAATTTAACTCGTGAGATGAAAACTCATACAAAATAAAAATGGTAAAATTTTTGTTGTCCATAAAAAATAGAATTTTAAAGACAAATATTTGAAGACGTAAGTATTCCTATGCATTTAAGAGTCGCATATTTTATTATTTTCAAAATTTTATTGTGAATTATCGCTTTTTTTAAATATAATTGGGACTTTTTATTGAACTGATGTGCACCACTTTTTTAAATTTTAAAAGCTTTTACTTCTTACTATAGAATCTTGAGTGGACGAAGTAACCTTTTGGGTTATAGGAAGAATCGATAAAAAAACCGTATACAGTTTTCTTCTATTACTGAACAATTTTGGAATGAACGAAAAACTGCATATAGAGCAGAAATAAATTAACGCAATTCAAGACTTTTAGTGTATTCATATGTTTTAAAAAATTTGATAATCGTAATAATAATTTTAAAATGTTATGTGTTATTGTCGTTTTAAACTTAAGCTTTTTTTATAATATAGGATATTTAACATTAACGTTTACTTAATTATTTTCTATTTGAATGTTTTTAAGTATAATTGATTTATTAAATAAATTTATAATATTTGAAATGGGAATATTGCCAAAGATTTCGTGAATGTTTATTCTATGATAATACATTTATTTCACAATTCGGACGAGTCATTTCAAAAGACATTAAATAATTTGCAGAATAATGTGTATTTGTAAAACATTTTATTGATTGTCTGTAAAATACAAATTCCCATTTTATTTGTAATCAAATGTTAAAAGAAAACGTTGAAATAAAATTTGATTTTAATTACTTTCAGCTATTTTTTTCATTTTAAATGTTGATAAAGCAAAGCGAAAGCTGCTTTACTTACCTATATGTGTTGAAAAATGTTAAAGATTTGTGCTTGAAACAGCTGAAAGTATGGAACACATTGCCACTGTTTTTTCTATTCATTTTTGTGATTTTTTTCCTTGTTCGTATATGTGGTTCTCGTAATTCCCATCTTGTGAAATAGACTGTGGGTGGGAAGATATCTTATGTTAAGACCCTGATAGATTTATTATGGCAAATTTAGGGAGCTCCATGAAATTTATTTTGATGATCTGAAAGAAAACACTGCAGGTTTTATAGGTTCAAAAGAAAATGCATGCAACCAAGTAAAATACGATGAGTGATTGCGAGTAATTCATATTCATTGTAGATGTCACTCAGATACCTAAAGAAATTGCATCTTAGTCTTCACGAACAATTGAACACGGCGGATTACACCGAATTTTATCACAAAACTCTAATTGTAAATACTTATTTTCCCAAGAGCATTTCTTCGCAGAATTTTTTCCTATCTTACATCAAAATTATCTGTATTTTATGCCTGTCTTCTGTGTTATACTACGTGAATTTTTTCATTTAATAATATGCAGTTTATTTTCTCTTCAAATAGTTGCTCGAAATCGCTCGTTCATTAGATCTTTAATAAGAATGTCAGCCTTACTTATACACAAACAACTTTATTTACTTCAGCCAAACTTATCGTCCCCACCATTTTAACCGAGAATTTTCCTGCAGATGCAACATTTTTGTAAATGAAGATTTTTGCAGCAGTAATCCTTTTACAATACAATCGAACATGGAATCAAGAAATTTTCGAACGATCAATCATATGGTCTAAAGTGAAAAAAAAATTCTAACGAATATCAAAACCTGTGGAAATGTTTCAATAATTATTATACCAATAAAAGTTTCTATTGGGGAATGCAGAAGCTTATAGCAAAAATGTTTCATTGTAAATACGAATACAGTTATCCCGTGTATTATGAATCGAATTCAGAAAACAGCGGTTCATCTTAAAAGTCTAATATTACGGCTGAAATTAAATACGTCATTTGCGATATTGTTGATGATTATGACAAAATTTACAATATCAAAACTAAATAACAAAACCCATATTCGAACAGCATAAATTACATTGTACATACACCACACATTAATTTTAGTTTTCCACAAATTCAATCCAAACTATATGCATCTCATTTTAATCTCTTTTCCAACAAATTTTCAGTCGTAAATTCTCCAACATAACTCCAGCTAGTAAAAGAATTGAGACAAATTTTTAAAATGTTCTTTTGATTACAATTTTTAGCAATTACAAAATATATATATATAACAGCAACGCTCTGCTCAGGGGTGAATGGTACCCATCGTTTCATACACAAAAAAATATAATCCTAATTGATGTAAATTCTGTATAAGGATAAGGCCTAAAACTCAATGGAAATCTTTTTTTTTTCTATAGAAGAAAGATTAAACATTAAAATACAGTAGTAATGACCATTAAATATTTGTTTTCTTTTTCCGCATACTATAATTATTTAGTCTGTCATAGAAAATTCGCAAAGAAATTTAAATAATGAGAGTTCACACGTTCTTAAAAGAGGATGTTTTATTGAGGATATTCACAGGTCTATTCTGGGATGCTATCTCATTCGAGTGGAAATTTAACAAAGAATTTTGGAAAGCCCCCCCCCCCACAAAAAAAATTGAAATAGAATTTGAAGTTTGATAGATTTGATTTGTTCTAAACATGACGTTTAAAATTAGTTATGCGAGTGCAAACTGCTTGAATAGAATTGTATTTTAAATTAGGTCAATTATGCGAACAAATATAAAAGCAATATTATATTAGTTCAAAACCAAAGGATCATGATCTTTATACGAGTTAAGTATCGAAACAAATATTAAATGGGAAAGAACGTGTTCATTTTCGGCAAAATCATTCATTAATCTAAATCAAAACATCTGAAATTGTGAGTAGATCATTTATAATCAATTTGCCAAATATAATCATAAATGATCTAAATTCTATGTAAGGATAAGGTTGATTAAAGGCGTAAAACTCAATAGAAACCATATTTTACTATTGTAAAAAAATAATAATAGAAACTAAGCAAAATCACTTAGAATTGTATAAATATTGAATATGTTTTCCAAGTCAAAGCAAGTCTTTTAATATTTTCCAAGTAAGATAGCTTGTTTAAAATTTTATCTCTATAAAGCTGGAGATTTAAAATCCTTAATAAACAAAATTGTTCGACAATACTTTGATTGATTAATCAAAAAAGAACACTCAACCAACGGGACTGAATTAAATACACTCAGATATGCATCCAATTAATTTAACTTATTATTGAATTATGCATTTATTTCCCTTTTTTTATGTATTGCTTCAAATGTGGACAAGGATTAAATATAGAGAAAATCAGTTTGAAGGGTGTTTTAAAGGTAAAGTTATTCTCCAAAATTTTTACCGATGAACTTGATTTAATGCTATATTTTTCTATTAAAATAGATTGCCTGTTAACACACATCTGCGTTTTGGATTCCTAGCTCATGGACATATACATTCACCACTACTACGGCAGATGTGTAGCCGATTATGTTTTATCCAGAGTGCGTAATGTAATCTGTGCAGTATGCACCCATATTATTCTACTACAAAGTTGAGGGTACGAACTCAAGACTGACATCTTGAGAGGATTCTAATCTTCATTTGTTTTATATATGGAAGCACAAAAGGAGGATTCTAATATTAAACCTGCAAAACGTGGATATAAGCCAAAGCTTTTGGTAACTAAATTACAATTATATACTATATGCATTCCTATATATGATCTTGATTACAAAAATTAATCTATTTAAAATATAGTGCAAACTCACCTCAAACATTTGAAACGATATTGCTTAAATATTAATTACACTATTAGAGAAAAAAATATTTAATTCAAAAATAAACTATTTAACTTTCAAAATTCAATTCTAATATGAATTTTCATTAATTACCTTTTATATCACGATTAGGGATTTTCGATACTCGAAATTCAAAATTAACCACCCGAATTTGAAAGATTTTAATTTTATTTCGTATCCATCTCCACGAAAATCATAACTAGGTTAAATTTCCTTTTCAATTTCAGGTCTATGTATTCATTGCCTCTTTGACAATTTCAATAATGAACTGAACTGAAGTAATTTTTTATCGGACATGACTTTACATAAATGCTTTTATAGCAAATTCTTCAAAATCGTATCACTTTCTGAATGTAACTGCGAGAAAGTCTTAACCTGAGAGGAGAATATACTATCCAACAATTTTTCTTTTAAATATGTCTGAAGGCAGAGCCTCGACTGCGAATGAAAATACCTTTTTGTGTGACGTCTGCGGAAAAAGATTCTTTCGAAAAGGCAATTTGATGCAGCATTTGGTCTGCCATTCGGGCTCGAAGACTCATGAGTGCCCCGTATGCGAGAAAAGATTTGTGAGAAAAGGGGATTTAAAGAAGCATTTGTTAATTCATGATGGGATAAAAGCGCACAAATGCGAAGTATGTGGAAGAGAGTTTGTTCATAAGACCGATCTGCAACGCCACATTTTTACTCATGCAAAAGAAAAGCCTCATAAATGCTCTTTCTGTGGAAAAGCTTTTGCCTGTCCATCAAATTTGAGAGTACATTTGCTAACCCACACAAAAGAGAAGCCTTATTCCTGCGAGTTGTGCGATGCGAAGTTTTCTCGGAAGCATCACTTGCAAGATCATTGTCTCATCCATACCAAAGAAAAATCCTATGTATGTGAAATATGCCAAAAAGGGTTTTCCCGCAAATGTTATTTATCTCGACATGTAAAAACTCACGCAAATTGAAAACCGAATCGAATTTTTTTTTAGTGTGTAACTTTGTTTTATGTAACCCTTCTCAGGGAATTGAATCTTCACTTCGAAGTCGGAATGATTGATGTGTGTGCATACATTTATTTAATTTAATATTTTTAAAATTTTAGTATGAAACGTCTTCCTTTTTAACATAAATATTACTTTTTATTCAAGCGACGTGTGTGACTGTTTAAACACTAGAAATAATTTTTGTCTCATACTATTGAGTGGACGAAGTATCAGTTAGATTACCGAAAGAATCGATATGAATAGTACAGAATTTTCATGTATAATTGGACAAGTAATGAAAAGATGTTTGTATATAAAGCTGGAATGAACAGATACAAAATGATACTTTTATTGTATTGATATATGTTGTCAGAAATAAAAATTAGAATTTTAAAATATTTACTTATTGTGTATTTTTTGCATTCATTTAAGCTTACTTTTTATGCTACAGAATATTTAATTTCATTGTATACCATCTTTTGTATTCGGCCTTTTCTTTCGTGCGAATTTTTAAGCATAATTATTTTATACAAATACATTTTTTATATTTGAAATGGGGTATTTTATACAAACAAAATTTCATAAAGATTCGTGTTTTTCTGTAACTACACATTTGCTTTATATATCGTAGGAGTTACTTTTGAAGACATTATGTAATTTGCAGTATAATGTTTTTATTTCCAGAAAACCCCTTTCTCTGCAAAATTTCAATAAAAGATTTGTTATCAAATGTAAAAAGTATTTAGCCATTGAAATAAAACTGGTTTTTAATTTTTACTTTCGGCAATTTTTCAAATATCTATGTTCATAAAATGTTATTAACGCTAATTTACAGCTGCTTCACTTAGCCTACCTGTGTAAAAAGGGCAATGATTTCTGTTTAAAACTGCTGATATGTATGGGACATCAAACCACTGTTTTCGCTGTTCATTTATAAAAGATGTTTTTTTTTCCCTATTCGTATATGTGCTTCTTTTAAATCTCATTCTGTGAAGTGGGCTATGGGTGGGAGGGTTTCTTATGACCTGATCTGTTTTCTTCAGCGAATATCGACAGGTTCAAGTTGGAAAACAAATTATCTCATGATTTAAAAGAAAATATTTCAGGTTTTATGGTCACAAAAGAATACCATGTAAAAGATCAGTAAGTTTGAGGAATGCGCATTCCTTGCAGATATCCCCCTTTGCTTAAATGAATTGTCCAAATTAGCAAAAACTTAAACGAGTAATAAAAAAAAAAAATTCTTTTTTAAAATTCAATTCCTACTTTTTTTTCACTATATTGCAGAAAAGTCCTTTACAAATAAACTTGAAATTTTCCTCTTACATCTGGCGCCATCTATTATTAGATAATGCAACTTAAATCGAAAAAAACTAAAATTAATTAATTAAATTTAATTAATGAATTAATATTTGAAAAAGACTGTATTAACATCAAGTGTCATCCACCACAAGTTTAAAAAAATGTATTTGAACTTGAGTGGATGAATAAAAAGTACTTATTAACGATTGAAAATGTGAACAAGATATATATAGGGAGAGTGTGAACTAATAGTGGGAATTTAAAAAGAAAGAGATCGCAAAATCCATTTTGTCATCTTATTACTTTAAGTTATGGAATTCTTTAAGTGATAAGATGGTAAAAGGGAAAATTATGGTAAAATAATCCATTTTACTATTATTATGGTAAAATTATTTATTTATGAAAAAATTTATGAATAAAAAAACTATTAAATATGAATCAATACCTTCAAAGATTAATAAAAATTTATAATCCAGAATGCCATTTTCTGCTGTTCATTTTTTTGCAGACGATTATTGAACTAAATATTTCTTACGGGTAATTTAACAATAAAAACAAAAGGATTTTATAAAATTAAAAAATAATCTATAGTGATTTATTCGTAAACTTTGGGTAATGCACAAATTGGCAAAAATTGTAAATTCTGAAAACAAAAAGTGTTAATTTTCTGAAATTTTTTTGAAAGATTTTAAGTATAAAATGCCTAATAGCGATTTTAAAAAATAAAAATATATAGAATTCCGAACGATTTTCTTTTCTTGAAAAATCTCGTTTTCAGTTTGAAATCAGATTGTCTTTGCTTCCACCAGACGTGAGTTTAGAACAATTTTTACGTTATTTATTTTCATAATTATAAGCTAGTGAAAGAAATTTAATTTATTATTATGTATAAATACGCTCTTGAAAGAAATTGAAATAAACCAATGAAAATGGTTAGTGTAAGAAATTAAAATAATAATAATAATAACCTATATGAACCTTTGAAATTGGTCAACGATTTTTGGGTACTGCACAAGTTGGCAAAAATTGTAAATTCAAAGAATAAAAAGTGTTAATTTTCTGCAAATCACTTGCGATGCACATAAAAACATTTATTCATAAGTTTAATATCAGAAAAGATCATCCGTAATCAAATAATATCATCTTACGTTTAATTGTTAATTTCAATTAAAAAAAGTTCCTAACTGTAGTAAATTTAGTTGAAATCTGGAGATAAAAAAAAGACGAGAAAATAACCTCATCTTACCGAGACCCACACCTGCAATCGAACCTATAACCTTACACAAAATTGACACATACTCTAACTACACGGCTATGCCCCGCTCAGTGCAAGCAACTTTCTATATGTTATAAGTGAAAAATATCTTTCTATGACTTCATTTCAGAAATATTGTACTGTCTCATTTTGATAAATACAAATAAAAAATGATAAAAAGATTAATATAATCCAGAAAATAATAATAATCCAGCTATTAATAATACAGCAAATAATAATAATCCAACTTTTAATAATACAGGAAAATTATAATAGTTACATAGAATAACATTCCAAGTTGATGAAAACTCCTATCTGAAGTTTGATGATGAAAATAGCACAGTGATTTAATTAGCCCTGCTGTAGCAAATTGATGTATATATATGAATTTAAATAAAAATAAATTTATATTGAAAAAAATTAATTTTAAGCCTACGTAATAGAACATCGCTATATATAAAAAAGATTATCACGAAATCCATTTTATTATCTTATCACTTTAGTTTTTAGAATATTTTTTAATTTAGGTCATTTATGTACTTACGAATTATTTATTTATTAAAAAATATATTAAATATGAATCAATACTTTCAAAGATAATTAAGAATTTATAATCTATAACGCCATTTTCTGCTGTTCATTCTTTTTGCAGACTATTGTTAAACTAAATATTTTGCACAGGCAATTTAACAATAAAAACAAAAGACTTTAGTACAATTAATAATCAATAGTACTTTTTTTGTTACATTTTTTTATTTAAGTTGGCAAAAATTGTGAGTTTAGTGAATGAAAAGTGTATATCTATATGTATATATATATAAAATTCCAAACGATTTCTTTTCTTGAAAAATATTGTTTTCATTTTGTTTTCATTGTTATATTGTTTTATTGTTTTCATTGTTTTCATGTATAAATACGCTCTTGAAAGAAATTGAAATCATACGAATGAAAATAGATGGTGTAAAAATTTAAAAAAAATAATAATAATAACAACTATGAAACTTTGAAATTGGGCAACGACAAACATTGATTAAGGGAACAAAATATTCTGTTACCGAAAACAATGCTCATAATTCATGTTTAATCAAAAACGGATTGAAGCCATTAGGTGAGCCTGAATAGTAAAAGCATAAGATATATTTTAATTATGAATTATAATATAACTAATAGAATTTTTTTAATTTTGCGCTACTACTAGAAAAAAGACAAATAAATTTAAAAAGGGAATTTGAAATGTTTTTAAATTTGTGACATGTACACTCGAAAATACAATTACAATTATCACTTTAATTTCTAGAATTATTTTTAATCCAGTTCATTGATATACTTACGAATTATTTATTTATGAAATAATCAAAGGACAAAAAAAAACCATTAAATATAAATCAATAACTTCAAAGATTAATAAGAATTTTTAAACTACGACGTCATTTACTGTTCTTATCTTTTTTCTTCTTTTCTTTCTTTCTTTCTTTTTGCAGACGATTGTTGTACTAAATAATTTGTACGGGTAGTTTAAGAATAACAAGTAATAAAAAAAAAAAAATTTAAAAAAAATTAAGTTAATTCCTACTTTTTTTTTATCATTATATTGCAGAAAAGTCCTTTGCAAATAAAGTTGAAATTTTCCTCTTACATCTGGCGCCATCTATTATTAGATGCGTGCAACGTAAATCTAAAAAAAAAACTAAAATTAATTAATTAAATTTAATTAATGAATTAATATTTGAAAAAACTGTATTAACATCAAATGTCATCCACTACAACATCAAAAAATTTATTTGAACATGAGTGGATGAATAAAAAGTATTTTATGAACGATTGAAAATCTGAACAAGATATATATAGGGAGAGTGTGAGCTAATAGTAGGAATTGAACAAATAAACCTGTTTACATTTTTTCACAACTCACAGTCATTATCATTAATCCATTAATTATCATCATTAATCCAAATGAAATATCTACTCTGAAGGTTTTTATTTGTTGTCTTTTATCAAAATCGAACATATTCGAATTGTATACACATCTTCTGTATTATATTACGTAATTTTTTTCGGATTAAACATATGTAGGTTATTTTCTCTCAAATAGCAATTCAAAATCGCTTATTAGATATTTAAAAAAAAACGTAAATGGATTTAATTAAGTCTATAGATAATTTCATCTGCTTACGCTAAACTTATCGCTCGTGCATTTCAGAGTAGACTTCCAATAACATATAGGATATTTTTGTATATTCAGATCAAATCATCAATAATTTTTTTCCCATACAACTGAATATGTCATCAAAAATTTGCGAAATTTATTTTTGGACCAACATAGGCTAAATTAAATTAATCTAAGGAACATCAAAACACGTGAAAACATTTTTAATAAAAAAAATTTTATAAAAAGTTTAAACAAAGGAGTGTTGAATTTTATAAGAGAAAAAAAAATCGAAAATTTCCTTTCATTCGCGAATACATTTGTATCTTGTGCTATGGATCATATTCAACGAACAGCGGCTTATCCCAAATGTCTAATATCACGGCTAAAATTAATTGCTATATTGCTATTTATGATATTGCTGATAATTTTGGTCAGATCTAAAATGTTATCAAAACTATCCGCAGCAGAGAGCTCTCTTCCAACAGCAGTAAAATCCCAAGTACTAACACTAAATAATTATTTTGGTGAAGCATACATATCTCCTATTCAATCTGTTTGAATCTCATTTTAATCGATATGTTATCAACAAATGTCCGTTTGTAAAACCTATAATGTAACCACAGGTATTAAATGAATTGCAACAAAACTTATTTATGTTCATTTGATTCTAATTTTTATCAATTATTAAATAACTATAGCAACAATTTGCTTGCGGGTAACTTACCCCCCAAAAAATCAATTAAATTCCTGTAATTCACAGCTCGAATCCTAAAAAATATAAATTGATTTGAATTCATATCTAATTGCCTTGACTTCCGGATTACTCAAATTGATTCCAATTTGATTGATTCAATTTGATTCAAATTGATTCCAATTTGTCTTATTGCCAATTCCAATATCACCATTCAAGAATTGCATGTTATGCATATAATTTTAAAAATATTGAAAATAGCGATAAGGAGATAATTCCTGTATTTGAATTTTGGTTAATCTTTTGTTTAATCTCAGGTTTTTCTCTTCGAAAAGTTTGTTAAATGTTTAAAATGTTGCAAGTAGTGTACAGCCACGAAGTAGAGAAACAATTTCATCGGGAATAATAACTTTTATTTATTGGAAGGGCTTTAAGCTAATGAAAACTTGTTGCGTTGGTACAATTTTAAATTCATTTCTTTATTTCAAAAAATGTGATTATTCCATATTAAATAAAAATATTTTTTACTATATTTTTCCTGAGTCTAATTTTTTTAATGGAATAAATTCTATGCAATATCAAGTATCAAACAAATAGCTGAATTTCATGAAAAATACACCAACTCGAAATTTCTCGACTTCCAATGGATTTTCGTCTTCTTAGAAAATGACGGTCTCATCTTTTAATTCAAGAACACGTTGTAAAATTCCCCACGTGCTAAACATTTTGCCTAGAACGGCCTATTGAGTGTAATTTAATTTATCCTGAATAGGGGTGATTGGGTTACTTTATTTGTAGGACTTGCATCAATAAATTGCAAAAACTGGGTAAAAAATATGAAAAACATCATACAATTTGTTTTCCATTATCTGCTTATTTTAAAACATGAAAAATACTGACAGAAAGCTAAAACACTCTTTGTTTAAAACTTCAGTAACGCATACTTCACCTTTTTATTTATTTTACCTTTAATCGTTGCATAAACTTTTTCATTAAAATAATTATTTGATCTTTTTTTTAATTCACTAAAGAATAGCATTTTAAAATTAACGTTAGAAATTATAACAAAATATGTATAAAATTATATTTCTGCTCTTCCTTTATGAAAAGATGATACATAATTTATTTAACAACATATAATGACGTATTATAATATTTTAATATTTGATCTTTTTTTAGTTCACTAAAGAATTTTAAATTAACGTTAGAAGTTATAACAAAATATATATAAAATTATATTTCTGCTCTTCCTTTATGAAAAGATGATACATAATTTATTTAACAACATATAATGACGTATAATAATATTTTAATAACACGTAATAAAAAGGAAATTTATTGTTCACTACAATTTTTGAATTAAAAAGGATTGTCGAAGAGCTGTGAATTCACAATACAATAGCAACTGTTCAGATTGCTTTTTGAAGATCAACATTTTTTTCTTGATCATTATTTAAAGACGAATAAATAAAATACATTATAGCATGTCAAAATCCCAAAACATTATGCTTTAAAAGTTATTCTCAGAAACTTTCCAATAACAATAATTCAATTAGCTGGTTGTCATAGAACCACAGAATATATTAATCGATTCTCTTCAAATTCTCCAACGAAAATGAAGACGATTGTTCCGTGCAACACAGTCAAAATAAACGTTCTCAAAATATCTACTTCTATATGATGTAAATGCCTAATTGATATTATCTTTAATGTTTATGTACTTAATGAGAACAAATGCTAATTCTAGGAAGAATGTTTAAAAATGTGAAAAAGGATCCACCCTATAAGTTGATCTTCTTTTTATTTCATTGTTGTGCAATTTTTCCTTTAATATCAGTTTCGAAAAAGAAAACTGTTGATTCTGTAACCAGAATACTTTTTCATGTTGTAATTATATTGATTAACGTTGTAATAACAATTTCTGCATTGGTAATTCTCGACAATTCTTTTATGGTACTATCCGTAAAGTTTATGTACATCATTCTAGTTATACAGCGTTGTGTTCTGATCCAAAAAATTATTACTATGAAGAAAATTTCTGAAATCCTAAGTAAATTTGAAAGTAGCAAAGGAATTAATTGGTTATGGATTAAAATGTTCATTATAAGCACTGTTTTATCTCTAGTTTTTCTAAATACATTGAGACTATTTGTTAAACAAGAGTTTCGAAACATATCTGATTTTCTTTTCGAATATGAATTTGACAATGAAATTTATAACAAAATAGCTTACACATTATTCGAAATAAATAATTTTATATTCTACTTATTGACAACAGTCACATTTGGATATTTTTACACAATTGCTTGCATCCATATCAGCCACATCATCAAGCAAATAGCAGCACATGGAGAAAACATCGTGGTTAGTTTTGAAAAGTTTCTGGATGATTATTCCACCATAAAATCAGTTGTGGAGCAAATTGATAAAGACATTGGATTTCTTGTGTTCCAATATATAATTTCCACTTCTTTTTTTATGTGTTATTCGATAAACGTTATCCTTGATCCAAAAATGTTGGGAGGATCATTTCAAAGGTTTCAGGTATATTGTATTTTTCTTAGTAGCTTTCTTTTATTCATTATAACAACTACTTCGGCCTCAATGGTAGAAGAAGCATCTTTGGCAGTTGGTTCTGAAGCTCACACACTGTTAGAAATCACAGTAAAATCAACATTTGTTCAACAAAGATTCATGATATTATTTCAAAAGGGAATCACATTAACAGTATGGAGAATCGCTCCTATCAATAGAGGCTTTGCCTTTGGTATAATTGGAATCATATTAACTTACACGTTTATGTTTCATGGTTTGAGCCGATAAAAAACGAGATAGAAGTCATTGAAAAGTAGTTCCCTTTTAACAAAAATTCATAATGTTCATTGAAATTGAATTGAATTATAATTATGACACTCTTTTCTTTTAAAAGATGTTTTTAAGAATATTTTTTTAAAATATACATTTACCCAACAGAGAGCTGTTACTATTATTTGTACTGTAATAACGCAGTGAAAATTCGCTTTTTATGACAACCACCAAATGAAATTAAGTGAAAATCCTTCTTTAGTCCCCTAAGATTCATTACATTGACTGGAAAAAGTTGAATTGCCAGTATGGAGAACATTTTTGTCACGAACTTTTTTTTTAATTAATAGGTATGATAGTCATTTACATATTGTTAGACAGTTTATTAATATTTTCTTATAATTTGTGAACCTTGTGATTATTTGAATTCAGGGAAAACCCACAAAGGAATCTTCTGTGAAAATAGATATTTATTCCACAATGATTCATTGTATTCAAGAAAGAAAAAAGCAATTATGCGGAGAAACTTGATTATAGAACTGAAGTTTCTTTTCCCGGTCTAATCTGTAGTACCTTCACTTGCACAATTGTTTCTTATTTTAAAACACGGAAAACTAGTTCGACCCTAATCAAAGCAGGGAAATATTGTTAATATTAGTTTATTACATGAATTTTACGTTATATTGTAAACCACTTAATTTGGTACATCGACCAATTTAAGGGTTTCAATTGGCAAATTCTTAGTTAAGAAAAATAAATAGTAAAAATAAAATAGCTAGAATAATCCATCTGAAGGACTAATGGTACTTAATGAGTTTATGATTGAAAATTTCATTTCAAATTAGGAAAAGCAAGAATTAACTCAAAAATTGGAGGAATCTTAGGTTCAACTCCCCACACTAATAAATTGGAGTAAAACTCTTGGAAATTTATAAGCACTATTTTACAAAATTGCCATAAAAAAATTCCGTTTTTTCAAACATTAGAAACATTTTGAATGAGTGCTGTATCCAAGTAATTTACCACCTTCTCTTTACAATTCCTCCGACTACATGTTGCCACAGAAATGAGAGAGAAATACAGCGTATTAATATCATGTTCTGAGGCATTACCTGCGTCGAGGTAATTGTGCTGTTCAATCAGTATCACCCTTCTTTGTCACAAGTCCTACTCGGGGCTTAGTGGTAACTTATGCATCTTACACGCAAATCGAGTCCACTGACCGCGTCCATTGCAATTGCTGTTTTCATAATCGAGAAGATTCGAATGCAGTTATGATGTGTGTTAAAGTCTCGTGTCAGTAGCCAGGCTTTTAGGTGAATGTTTCTCCTATTCGACGCACAATACAAGGCCCTCTAATACTTTGACGACTTATCGCTGCTATGTTAATGGCCTACGTAATTGGAGCACCAGGTAAAAAATGGAGCGCGTTCTAAAATAAGCAGAAGATGAGTTATATGGATGTACCACTGTTTGTATCAATCTATATAAGATGGAATTTGTTTTAATTATCTCAGGCTGCATTTCAACACTGAAGCTGTATTTTGTGCTATATATGGGCAACCCCGGAGCTGTACTTCTTATAATTCTGTCTTGAATTATATATTTCAGTGCAATTATTCCGATTCATTGTGATAGAGATAATAGTTATTTACTAATCCTCATTAAACATACCATGCGACTTGAGCAAAACGCATTATTCTTCAACCAATATCCAGCACAACAATAAACGTTTATTTTTCTTTTGAAGAGTAGTTAGAAATTGAACATCACAGAATTGTTTATTGTTCAACCGTTAATAGGCTGAAGTAGCTCTGAATAAATATTTGACACACTGGTTTCGAGATATTTGGTTTTTGAATGAAAATACTTTTACGTGAAAGGATTTTCTGGAATAGTTCGTTTGTGGACATAAAAGGAAACACAATTAAACGAATGAAAGCTTATGATTGAATGTGCGTTTGAGCATTCTATGCATACGTACTTAGATGGAAGATTCTAGATAACTAGCTTCCATGCATACCTAAACAAAAAAAATCTTGAATTGTATAAAACAAGAATAATTGGTACATTATCTGCATGGACACCAAAATATTTGTACGTTAAACTATGGCTGTTGGAAAATGAGATAAGTGTTAAAAAATATAATTATTAACAACACATATTTATTATTAATATATTTTATTTAAAAATTTAGTTCACTCTTTGATTCGGAGAAAGAATAATAATCTGCCCAGGAGTAACAAGGAAAGTTACCATACTCTTGCATATTGGGTCACTAACATCAATTGGATCCAAAGTTTATTCTTAGACTTACTTTTTTAAGTATCGTTGGATTTAATCTATCTCAGGAAAACAATTTTATAATTGATTGTTGGAAATGCATTAAAGATATTTTAAACTAAAAGAAATACATATAGTTTCCTGTATATTATAATTGCAATTTCATGTATGATTTTATAAACAATTACAAAAAAGGCACTCTAAAACTTCTACTTAATCATTGTTTTGTGGCATTAGTTTTTGTTATTCATGTGTAAAAAAGGCCATTCTAAAAAAGAATATGTTATTTATTTTAAAACTTTAGTAAAACAATGGCTCTAAATTTCAATGTTTAGTATCTTTATGTATAAACAAAGATTTAACATTTTTTTTTTAATTAACAATTTAAATGTCTTGATATAAAAGAGCATTATGACTCTTTTTTTAAAGAAAATTATAAATAATTAAATAATTAGTAATTAAATTATAAATAAATTTATAAAATAAGAACAAAAATTTTCTGCAATTTTCGTCGGTTTGAATTTTGCAAAATTAAATTGGATAAAACAATCGCTTTTTATGCGTGTCGTGGCTTATTTCATCTTATTTATCAAACGCCAGATGAGTTATTTATTTTTAATACAGTGAAGTAAATTGCAGTTTGAGTACTTTCAAGCCTCTTTGGTGTTAAAAAAATGTATTAGTAGTGATTTTCCATGAAGTTTTAACCTAGAGATAATGCTCGTGTTTTTCAATTAGCAACTGCTCCATTGATTTTTTTAAAAATTAATTTATTAATTTTTTCAAATTTTTTTATATTTGACTATAAATTTACTCTAGTGTGTTTTGATTACGAGATCTTCAACGTAATGGGTATTTTTTTTATAACAAAAGAAAGTGCATAGGAAATGAGTACAGTCATCTTAAAAAAAGATTTCTTTGACATGATTGAACAACTGTTATGTGAAGTAGAATTTTGTATTGTAGTTAGTTGATGAGGTAAACGAGACAAATTATATCAGACTAACAGAACAGATTGCTTAGTTGTGTAAGCGAATTTAAGTTTAATATTATTTTGCGCAAGTTGGTCTGAGCCTTGATGACAGAGTTTGGATAATCGATTACGATGTTGAATAAATTTTATATAACATGTTGGTGGATTCTTTGTGGAGTTCTTAGTGAATTATTGAATTCTTGAAGCACCAACGAACACATGCAATTAGAATTTGGTTTTGAAGGACCTGTATTTTTCTCCATTCACTTTGTCGGCTGTACCTCAAAGAGACGCTGCATGTATTAGAACGGGACGAAATACTTCTGGAGAAGGATTTTGTCAAAAAACGATAAGTCAAATCTGTTGGGAGGGGGTACGAAGAGGAAAAAAAGTGAAAAAGTGAAGCAAATATATCTGCAAGATTGCTTTGAAAGTTTTCGAAGGCCAACAACGTGGGTTGTTCTTAAGTAGACACCCTCCCAAAAATGACATTGGACCTCTGTGATGGCACGAGAATCAGTATATACCATATAGTAATAATAATCCTTATGTTGTGTTATATTCAGCATAGTATACCCTTTAGCAGAAAGATATATTCAAATATTATAAAAAGATGTAGAAAACACAGCAGAAAGTGCTCCAAAAAATATATCCCTGTCCAAGATTTATCCTTGTTTTATTAGATAACTAGAATTTAACATTTATTTTTGCTTGTAACTTTCCCAGTATAATGATTAACAACTATTCATGAAAAAATATTCAGAAATAATATGAGGAAGAATTTTTTATTTAACTACTCTCAATATTTTTTTTTAAGTTTAACAGTGTCAAACAAAGTATACATTATGTTATTCTTTGTGTACATATAATCGAATTCTGATAAAGATCGAATCTCTTATTTTTAATTTTTATTCCATTATATAAGTAAATCTCTAATTTATTGTGATGTACAGAAATTTCAAAATTTGATTTAGTTTAATTAGGGAATAATAAAGCACTTAAATATATTTAATTTACCATATTCACTTAAGAGAGGGATTAGAGTGGCTAAATATGCATTTTATTTTGATGGAAAGAATCAGGCAGAACAAAAAAGCACAAATAAAGAGAAAAAAACACTATCTTGATCTATCACAAAATCTATTCTTGATTTGAAAATTCATTTACTGTTAAAATGGAAAGAGAAAAAAAAATTATGTTCCAAAACATTCATCCAAATGTTCAGAAAAATTAAATACAAAAATTAATAAGTGTAAATATTTATTCTTTTTTTTTTTTAAGATTTCATGTTTCACAAAAATTAAAGGAAAGCAGCCCCAACTTTACCAAGGGGGTGAATTTTAAATTCAATTCTGTATATTTATTTTAATATCTAACATTAAAGTGCGTATATTCATTAATAACAATATAAAACTTTATAAATGATTTTTACTTTATCATCAAAAATTTAATGTTTTATAATTGCATACATTTCAAGCTTTTTTAAAATTATCATTTTACTCTAAATTATCAAATCATTTCGATAACTTATTTCAAAAATGAAAAATTTTTAAAACATAATATATTTACAATTGTGTGTAAAATATAGTGGACTTATTTTTCTGGGTTATTAGTACAGAGTGATATACATAGAGCATTGAACGTTTACAAATGAACAAGCAAAATTGGTTTATTTTAATTAGATAATAGACTAGAATCGTTATTTCTATCCTTAAAATATTTTTAAAGAATTAGTTGTATTTATTTGCTTTCCTTGATTAGCATTGAAAGATGCTATTGTTTCATTTTATACGTATAAGTGTTTCAAAAAAATGGTTACTTTGAGATGCAGCACCATTTAATTAATCAATCATTTGAATTAGTCATTTATAAGATGATAAAATGATCACCCTTAAATAATTGTCATGCTGATATAAATGGACCACCATATTTATCATATTAATACATATAATTCTGTGTTACACAATCCTGTTTCTACACATACATATAACAGATAAATATACATATTATAAACACATATTATATATATCTTCCCTATACATAATTACGCATGAAAGCTCATACGTACATATATATGCAAAAAAAATTTATTTTAAAAAACGGTGAGAAAAATTTGTAAAATAATATTACTTTCTCTTGCAGAAATCCAGCTCAGCAATTAATTCAAATGTAATTTCTATCGCCAAATGATGGTCGGTTCATTTCTGCAGCTTAAAATCCTCATGAAAGAACGGGAAAACAGGCACAGGAATCATATATCTTTGTAAAACCGTATAACGTCATCTGTCACATGAACGTAGCACATGAACGCAGCAATAGAAAGTATAGTAACATAACTCTATTTATTAGATGGTTGGTACAAAAACATTGTTGCCTCTGTGCTATAATTACACTTCACTTTCAGAGAATGAAGACATCTGATTGAAAGCAATCGAATGAGTCCAGGGTCAAATCGATGCATCATATTTCTTGTATCCATGTGCTTCGATTATGTTCCTAAATAATCTTATATCTTCAGATAATTAACTAGAAATAGACTAGTTTCATCTGAAGAATGGATGGTTTTTTTGCTACGTTTTGTCGCACGAACTTTTAGGATAAAAATTGTCAAATAGTAGAACATAAGAGAAGATTGTCCCCAGAAAACCAAATATGAACTTTCTCCTTATGGGAACAATCTTCCACACTGTGAGACACATTTCTTCCTCAATGCAGCAAAGAAATTTCTGAGACGGATTGGGGAATAATTCTCGCGCTTTGGTTGAGAGCAACTTGGATGCCTCCGAAACTAGTGACGCGCAAACAGTGGTCACGAAAAAACATGTAATGTGGTGCAAAAAAAGGCACGTAATCAAATATGAAAACATTGATTTTAAGTGAAGGACAGACGAAATGGCGTAATATAAATCAATACTTGTGAGTAAAATGTTGCAAAACTTTAAAAAAGAAAATTTTTTATCTATAAATTCGACCTTTTGTTTAATGCGTAAAAAAGATCTTAAAACCTCGTCGCTACTTAATCCAGAATGTTCATCAATATTTTTAGAGATTTTCAGAATATTGTCCCTTATTTGATAGCATACAAGAGAATAAAACATTGCAAATGACGACGCTGGGAATTCGTAAAATGCATGATATATAAATGTGATTATAATATTAAAACTTTGTACGAACCATCTGTTATGGTCTGTATTTCCAAAATAGATTATATACATATTTACAGGTGGCAAGAAACGAAAGACAGCTAAAAGGATCAATTGTAAAAGGCAATAAAAGACCAAGATGTATCCGAACAAAATAAAGCTGCGTTTTTCCGTTTTTTGTATAGGATTCAAAATATAAACAATTTTTTTCATATCAATCCACACAACTCCTATATGACAGCGAAACAGAAACATAATTGAATTCTCCACAACAACAACTACATTAAATGAAGAAGTCTCGTATAAATAGTAATTTGCCGAAAGCAATGTGTAAACGAATAAACAAATCATCAGAGCATTGAAAGTTGTATTTAGGATCCACATTGTAATTTTGAAATTGATCTTGGTACTTTTTGGAGAGTTGATGAGAAACTGCATCGTAATAGAAGAAAAATAATTTTATAGACGAAGTTCATTATTATTATTTTTTTTTTTTTTTGTAATTTGTTAATTTAAATTTAAACAAATGAATTTCAAAGGACCAGAAATTTGATTATTTCTATAATCATCAAACACAAACGGTATATTATTCAGATCAAATGAACATTTCAGAGATTCAACCAGTACATCAGAATATGAATTTTAAAGACAACAATATAGCAGTGGCCGATAGATCATTGCTTATGTGTGTTAATAAGCAATCGGGCATACATAAGGTATGATCAATTATTTTTCATGAATGCATTTTAATTATTAAACATCTTCAAAAGCTTAAACAAATACAATTTTCTTGTTCTAATGTTGTGAAGTTTATCTAGTTTTTTATTTTCATTTTTAGTTCTGTTCAAATACATGTAAAGACAGAAAGTTCTATTAAAACACCTTTATATTTTTTCAAATTTTAGTGTGCATAAATAGTAGGAAATAAATTAAATGACAACAGTAATAACTTTTTAAGTAAATATCGTGTAACTTGTCTATTACCCATTTCTGATAAATTTATGAACATTTTCTGCAAATCATTTCTGAAACGTAGTAGATGGGAACGAAATTATCATTAAGATATTTTTATGAACGTAATGGATTAAACACGCAAATAAGTCACGCTATAAGTAGCTATTAAGTCAAGCTATAAGTCACGCTATTCATTGACATGAGTTTTGAAACTTTTAACGTGTTTTACATCAATTGTTGCATATATAAGCTACTTCACCACATCGAAATTGCTAGTTTTTTGCTAAACTCATAATAAACAAACACAAACACAATTGGATGAACGCAGGGAGTCCTCCATCACGTTAATGCAAATGTGATCTTGATCTTTTAATTTTGCAGAATGAATTGGTTTATATGTGTGTGCATTTCTAACTACAGGCTGACATTCAGTGTTACCCTTTAATTTTTGACAAATTTGTAGGACTTTCGTTTTATGATTTAAAATTACGTTGGATACGTTATTATCATTTCTTTCATTTGAATAAAAGCTCTTCTTAAAACCGATTTATTATATAAAAATGTGTGTTATTATTATATTTGATGTGTGTCGATGGTAACATATGTTTTTCAAAGGTAAAATAAAAAATATTTGTATTCAATTTTTAACATTTTTAAATTGTTTTTGTTTACATCAGAATAATTGATAGAAGAACATTTCCAACAATTTGTTTCAATTTTATAATTTGTTCTTTTTCATTTATTTTGTTTTTAACTTCAATTTTTCAATTTCTAATAAATGACGAGACTTTGAACAAAATATTGAATACGTTTCGTTTCCGTACAATTAAAATAAAATAATTAAATAATGCGGCGACAGAGAAATAGGTGTTAAGAAATGCATAATTTTAAAATGAAAAAGAAATTAACAAAAATTTATTCTTTTAAATATTTAAAAAATGTCTAATTGAAATTATATTTGCATAAATGTTTAAAAAATATACTAAAATATGCTGCTTTTATTCAGTCGTAAGAAATTTCAAAAACAAATCAGTTTATTCTTAAACTTCTCTGCATTTTGTCTTCGTCATAGAAATCATGAAAAAATCTGCAGTACATATTGATATTGAGAAAAAATTCATGAATTTGCATATTTTTAATATTTAGATAATATTGAATTATCATTAAAATTTATTGCACATTATACAATCCATCATCAAATTGTTTGATTCTTTTGTTTGATAATTTGATTGCCTTAGAGTAGTCTTTTTTTATGGCTATCACCAAATTCTACTCTTAGTCTATGTATTTTTTTGAAAAACTAAACTAATGATTATTTATTACTAAAAATATATAAACATAAATATATTAATTAAAAATAAAAGGTCGTCATTTATATTCGAGATTAACATCGAAAAATTCAAATGCGAGGAATATGAAAATTATTTGCAAAATCAATCATCATTATAAATCGGTATATCTAAAATAATTAGTAATCATTTTTTACTAAGGTACTAATGGAAGCCCAAAAGCTCTAATTTCTGTATGAAAATGAGATGCATCAAAGATGTAAAACCCTATTCTGCATTATTAAAGATAATATAACTAATAAAAGGCAGCAATCAAAATACTCTAGCTTTGTCAAAATAATTAAAATGCTTTTTTTTTAAAAATAAAATCAAATTGTCTAATACTTTCATCGCAGCAAAGGTTAGATTTATTTCCCCCTAATTAAAATGAAGTTCCCGTTTTATTGAGCAATAAAATTGTTCAGAAACCTTTTATTGTTTAAGATAAAAGAATTCTTAATCGACGGAACTGGGATAAATGTATTCAAATATGCATCCAAATTGTATGATTTAATTTAATTTTACTTAAAGTGTTTTGTGTATTTCACAAAATATGTGCTCGGATATTTTTATGGCGTGATTCAATTTTAGAGAAATGCATTCTCGAAATTTTTTATGCATGAACTTGATTTAACGAAAATATTTTGTATAATATTCCTGATATTCTGCAGATCGTTGTATTCGAATTCTTCACTCTTGAACCTAAACATTCACCACTACTACGGAAGATGTGTAGTCGATTCAGCATTATACAGAGTATATTCCGAAATAACTGCCGCACTGTACGCGTATTATTCAACTTCCTACTTTAAAAAACGTATTCAATGTCGAAATGGAGAAGATGTTCTCATCCTCCTCCCTTCAATATCAAATAAAATATGTTATTCCAGCCTAGAGATTTAACCCACCAAATTATAATATGCATAGATGCACGCGGTTCGGCATAGATTGTGTTTACGATTATAAACTACATGTACATGTATTCCTAACTACACTCATGTCCATAAATGAAGGATAATGAAGTTTAGGCAAAGAAAGAGACAGAAGCAAAACAAATTTGACTTATTTGTAAAGTCTATTTATTATACAAAAGGTAAAGAGCAAAGAAGATGCTATATGTTTGACAAAAGTAATAAAAATTGCGATTTTTACTCCCTGGAACAAATTTCAAAAAAAAACCTATTTACAAAAAACAGTATAACATGGTTAGTATGATGGTTAATACGGAGTTTGTCTCCCGGACGATGCAATACAGGCTTTATAACGCCTAGGCATGCTGAGTATCAAATTATCAATCTGATCATGGGGAATATTACACCACTCATCAAGCAATGCCCTCCGAAGTTCCGGTTGACCGGTGGGAGGGGGTTGACGGGGTGCAATTCGTCGGCAAAGCATATCCCACACATGCTCTATTGGATTCAAGTCCGGTGAGTATGCTGGCCAATCCATACGGGTGATATCCTCCAATTGAAGGTATTCGTCTACAATGTTTGCACGGTGAGGACGGGAGTGGTAATCCATAAACAGAAATTCAGCACCCATGGCGCTCCGAAACAAACGTACATGTTGCTCCAGAAAGACATCCCGATAGATGTGGCCTGTCATCGTTACACTCTGAACATGCAGGTCAGTTCTGGAACCAAGAATAATTCCTCCCCAAACGAGCCATCTTGCACCACCGTAACGGTGTCGTTCAATGGTGTTCTCTTGGTGGTAACGGGTACCTGGCGCTCTCCATATGAAAGTCCGGCGAGGATCAGACTGCAAACTAAACCTGGACTCGTCGGAAAACATCACACAAGACCACTGTTGCGGTGTCCACAATGCATGCTCTCTACTCCAGGTTAATCGCAGGCGACAGTGAGTTGCGGTAAGTGGAACACATCTGGCAGGCCTACGAGCATATAGACCAATGTGCCCTAAGCATCTGTACACGGTCTGCCTTGAAACTGTCGTGCCGGTAGCTGAGGAGAGCTGACGAGACAGATCTGATGCTGTGCTCCGTCTGTTTCTTTTGGCAGTAACTGCTAAATACCGGTCCTCATTCGGCGTTGTAACTTGGGGGCGACCTGTGCTGTAACATTTACTCATATTACCATCATCTTGGAATCGTTGCCAAAGCCTGGAGATGATTCTCTGGGCGATTCCAAGTTCCTCGGATACTTCCAGCTGGGTACGTCCACATTCCAGTCGTCCGATAATTCTACCACGTAAAAGATCATCCAAATGCTTCCTTTGTGCCATAACTATGTGGTTATTGCACTGAAAGGCTTTTAAAGCGCTTGTGAACAATTTTACTTCCTTGCCACCATTCCTTATATACCCCTCTCTTACACTCTCGTCATTGTGACGTATTATCCGCGCCATCTGGTGGTTTCCTGTAATTTGCAAATTCTTCTTCAAGATGTGTGTGATAATTCTACAGGTGAAATTTTTATTTTAGAGTTCAATTTCTGTGTGATTCTGAATTATCCTTAATTTATGGACATGAGTGTATGTTCCAGATGTCTGAAGCCCATACGTTAATTAAACTCTAAAATGTCCTACTAATCTAACTAAATTGCTTCAAAAGATATTGTATGTAATGACATTTAATGTAATGAAATTAAAAATTTTCTTCCAAACTTGAAAGCAATTTTACTAAAGTCCGGTTCTTTAAGGTCCTCTGTTCTACCGTTTACTCTTTATACGAAAATCGGGGGTTATCGATACTTGAAAGCTATCCGAAGAAGAAAGATGTCTTCTGGCAGTAGTAAAGTGTTTAGTACAACCACTAAATATTTATTTTGGTGATTCACATCCTGAATCCAAACTATTCGCTTCTCATAGTTTTAATCGATTTGTTATCAACAAATTTCCGTTTGTAAAATCTCCAAAGTAACCCTTAGGCAGTAAAAGGCATTTTAACAAAACTTAATGCTATTTTGATTCAAATTATTATCAATTATTAAATAAATATTGAAACATTTTTCTCACGTGTAACTTTCCCCAAAAATTAATTAAATTCATGCATCTCGCAGATCGAATCATGAAAAAAAAAATTATTTGGAATTCATAGCCTAATGGCCTTGACTGCCCGATTAATTAACTTGATTCTTTATGGAATGGATTTAATCTCAATTCCAATATCTCCATTTAAGAGTTATTCCTTTTGAAGTTTATAGAGCTACACATTATGCATTTATAATTAAAAAAATATTGAAACAGACAATAAGAAGGTATTTTCTGCATTTGAATTTAGGTTAAACTTTTTTCATGTTTTTTTGGATAATTTTCTGTGTGTTTAAAATAATGAAAATAGTCTAAGGTCACTAATTAAAGAAACAATTTCATCAGGAATAATAATTTTTGTAGAGTGGAAAGACTGTAACCAATGAAAAAATTCTGTACTTGCTGAGCAGAGCAAAACTTC
Source organism: Caerostris darwini (assembly GCA_021605075.1). NCBI lineage: Eukaryota > Metazoa > Arthropoda > Arachnida > Araneae > Araneidae > Caerostris > Caerostris darwini. The sequence goes on from BPLQ01005891.1 coordinate 36,801, forward strand.
GTTTAAGTCCTTTCCTTGAATGAAATTATTCTTCTTTTCTCATTATTTGATATATAAAGAATTCTGACCATGATAATATGAGCATGAATCTGTAGGGTGTTGGGAGCTGTAGATTTAATATTTGACGGGATTTTTCCAATTATTAATGGGATGTATAAAACAAACATTACAGACATTGCCGGTATTTGTCAAAAAACGAAGATATTCTGTTTCAAGCCATAATCTTTCGTGCTCTACCAATACTGTTTCTAAAGTAGTTACTAACACAAGTACGAATAAGACAGACTTGATAGATTTTCCGGCAAATCTACGAAGTTCCGTTACTGTAAAACTGTATTCTTCTTCAAGTTCTTTTGCGACATCAACTAGGTATACATCGTTGAGGATGCTGTATAATAGAAATCGAGTGTAGATATTTTCTAGGCAAAGCGATGCTGATATTGTAATGCCCATAAGAGCCCTTCTATTTGCCAGTTAGCGAGTTGTGTCAAAAAATCGATTGACAAGAGTAATGTATCCTGCCTGTTGATGTTCATATAATCGATGTGTTTCCTGTTATTTACTTTGGAGGAAAGGTTGTCTTAAGAATGTGCTTATAAGAATGTGTTTGTCTTAAGAATAACACTTTAGAATGGGCTTTGGAAATAGAAATATTACTTGACCTCGAGAATTACAGTAAAGGTTCGTGCACTATATTGAAATGGGATCTGTAGATCTCTTTGAATATCACGACTAATTGGATCAAATTGGATATCTTTAATTGGACTACATTCCATGATATTGTAGTTTACAGCGGTATCCACTGTCATGAATATCGAATTAATACTTGTGAAGGTGGTAGGGCTTCCTTCACCTACACTGTATACAGTAAAACAAAACAAACAAATGGATAACAAATAGAATCGAAAGTGACATGGTAAAAATGAAAAAGACAAATACAACCTGAAAGCGCTAATAATTCGATAATTTAGGAAGCACGCTAATGTTTACTAAAAGCGTGATGGCCGAGTGACTAGCTCTCTGGCGTTCGGAACCACAGATTTCGGGTTTGAGTTCTGGCGGTGCCATGGATGTTTATGTTTCGGTATCCACTGTGAACAGCAGGCTTCCTGTCTAATATGCCTGTGGAAAGTTGGGAGTAGGATTTACAACCTTGCACCGTAAAAAAAAAAAAAAAAAAAACTTCTCATATTTCTGAATCTACTAGAAGGTACACCATGCTGCCTTTGCGCCATTGAAGAGGAATGTTTACTAAAACGTGCTCTCAATTGTACTCGGTGAATATAGAGTAACTTATAAGAGATTTTCAATGGCGGAGATTTTCAAGGTACGAAAGCTTTCAGTTTTTTAATCAAGTGTTACGCTTAGATCCTGTCGTTTCTTTAATGTCATCTGGATTACTACAGCAAACCTAAAAATTAAAAGCTTTCAAATAAAATATTTTTTATTAAATTGCTTTAAATTATATTTTATCATGTATCAGACAAAAATTTAAATTTTCTTTTATTTAAGAAAAATAGTTTTACATTTTCTTTTAGTTATATACATTTCATAGTAAGATAATCAAAGTTTGAAAATTGTGAATTCATTTTGAGGGAATTTGGATTTTATTCGGTTTTAATCTCCACTAAAATTATGCTGGGATAGAATTTATTTTCCAAATATAAGAATAAAAATGTTTTATTAATCATTACTATTTTGACATTAGGAAAAAAAACAAAGAAACTAAAGGAATTTTTTTATTAGACAGAAAATTAATAGTAGTGCAAATAATTCATTTTCTTAATAGTAATATAAAATTTCTTCCCATTCTTATTTTAGAAGATACATGAGGGCATAGACCAAATTTTATCCTTTTCCAACCTTGACTTGAATGGCAGATTGCCTAGCACTCTGGCGCTCAATACCACAGGTTTGCGGATTCGAGTCCCTGTGGTGCCATGGATGTTTGTAGTGGTTCGGAATCCACTTTAAACTGCAGGTCCCGATCTGTTTAGCTTAAAGCATGCACAAGATGACCGCAGAGCGACAAACCAATGCTTTTATATCCGTCATAATCAAGCATTTTTTCCAACAGTAGTAGTAAAAATTGCGAATGTAAAAGTCAATGGTAATCTTCTTGTAGAATTTCAATCCTAAAACATTTTTGATCCAAACTATGATCTGGATAATTGAAGAATATTTTTAAATAAAACAATATAATAATTATAATCTTCTATAATAAGTCTTAACAGATAGTATTAAAGCTGTTACTTATACCCGAAATATAAATTTTGTATTTCCAAACATTGAACAATTTTTCTCGAACTGAATAGAAGGTAAATCACCATGAAATCCGACTATTGTGATACTTAACTTTCATGCCGCATCAGGGGACAAAATCCCTCGAATCTCAGAAACTTTTCTCCCTTTTTTGGAAGATTCGGATTTCACTTGGAATTCATCTCAATTAAAACATATTTCGAAAAATTATTTTTTCAAATATAGAACCACTACATTTTTTTGTTGTTGTTGTTGGCAATTTGACAGTTCTGATAATGAAAAGAAATGAAGAAAATTTGCTGTCAATAAGAAAAGATACGAGTGAATTTTAAGGATATATTTCATATCAATATAAAAATCGCATCTATTCTCTTCGCATTCAGATAAGCATTTTTTTTATCCTATGAATATACAACTTCAAGCAATGGCGGCACTTCTTGGCTCAACTGCAGAAAAGAATTCACTTTTGTGTGGTGTTTGTGGAAAACGATTTTCAGAGAAATGGAAGTTGAATCGCCATTCGCTTTGCCATTCAGGAGAAAAGCCTCACGTGTGTGACGTGTGCAATAAAAAATTTCTCCGTAAGAGTGATTATAAGAAGCACTTATTAATTCACGAGGGACAGAAATCGCACGAGTGCGAAAGATGTGGGAAAAAGTTTAGTCTAAAGGGTAATCTAAAACATCATATGGTTACTCATACGGCAGAAAAACCTCATGTTTGCCCTATGTGTGGAAAAGCTTTTGGACTGGTATTACATATAAAGCGACACCTGAGAACTCACACGAAAGAGAAACCTTATTCGTGTGAAATGTGCAATAAGGCATTTTCTCGGAAGGAAACATTGCAAACCCATTACCGCGTTCATACAGAAGAAAAACCATACGAGTGCGAAATATGTCAGAAAAAGTTTACCGTAAAAAATGGTTTAACTGTTCATTTGGCTACTCATTCCGCAGAAAAGCCTTTTGCGTGTGCCATCTGTCATAAACGATTTCCTTATAAAAGGTCTTTGTCAATTCATGAGAGAACTCACAAAAAATAAATGTGTAAATGTTCATTATGATAAGCTTCCCTCAAAATAGACTGTTTCTTATAAATGAGAATCGGATATAATTTTACTTTCACGACAAATACGGATATATTAATTATTCGTGTGCATTTTACCTCGTGTATTGTTTTAAATTTTTGTGGACCAATGTTATTTTGTATCTTTATGTATCAAGTTTAATATTTGCTTTGGACTGTTTAATATGCATGAGAGAAAGTATTTTATGCTTTCTAAGATGTGTGAATGATTAAGAATAAACGATGTGCAGCTTTGTATTAATCCGAAAGGTTTCTAAGCCGCAATTATGCAGAATTGTATTGATGTATAATTTCAGCAGTTTTTTTATTAATATATCCTTTTTAATATCGATAGTGAATGTGCTATTTTATGTATTTTTATATATAATATGTATACAAGTGCATTTTTAAACTTACTTAACCTTTACTTTTATTAATATAACATTCTTAAATTTACTATTTTTAAAAATAGATTTAAAGATTAAAAATAGATTAGAATTTTTAATCAGTTAATGGCTTTTACGTATAATTATTAGATCTTTGTTAAGATGCATGCTATATACATACTATTTGAATAAATAGGAACTAATAATTTGCTTTTTTGGCAATTCCTTTAAAATATTGGATAAATCTTTTTAGAGGTTATCTTAAAATTTTCGGAAGAAATACTGTATTTTCGCACCATTATTACAAATTGCATTATCTCTAAAGGAGTGTAGAAATATTTTAATTAAAGACATTTATTCATTTTTTGATTCTATATTTTTTCAGCGTTTGTTAAATTACTTTCAATGGAAATTACAACTGATTCACTAATCTGTGGGAAAAGTGCGATTTCTGCATTAAACGCTCAAATGCTTACGGCAGAAAAATTCGGTTTTACTTTATCTTTGTAAACTTGATTTACTTATCTGAATATACACTATATAGAGGTCCTGAAAAACATGGGTGTCAGAAAATTACAAAGAACGTAGTAATGAGTAATGATACATTCGATCGATACGACCGTGACACTTGACGACATCTAGCATTTAAAAGCGGAAATAGGTAGGTCTAACTACCGAGGGTAACCCCGGGATGCTCACTAGTTTATAATGTTAGTGGAATTCATTTCAATTATTTGTTAGTTGTTATGCTGAAGTTCAATTTTCTGCGTATTATGCTTGTCATTAAGCTTTACCTAGCAAGTAAATAAAATCGAGTTATTATCATTCTGTGTTTTTTACAGCAACAATAAGCTATTCGCTGTCGCGGACCGGATTGATGACACTGGCGGGCCGTAGTTTGGAGACCCCTGATATAGAAAATCTTAAAATAATTTTTAATTTTATCTTAAAAAATCAACTGTTTTACAAATGCATACTTTTCGATAAAATTAAAATTCTCATTTTGATCTAAAATATCAAACAATTTTAAGAAATTCTCTAAAAAATAATTCAATTTTAAAGAATAAAATATTTACAATAGTGGGAAAAACATAGTTGTTTTCTTTTTCTTTGTTACAGAACATTAAATTCATAAATCAGCCAGCAAGTGAATTAGTTTATTAGATAACTGACTGGGATCGTGAGTTCTGTCCTTAAAGATACACTCATGTCCATAAATTAAGGATAATGAAGTTCAGGCAAAGAAAGAGACAGAAGCAAAACAAATTTGACTTATTTGTAAAGTCTATTTATTAAACAAAAGGTAAAGAGCAAAAAAGATGCTATATGTTTGACATAATTAATAAAAATTGCGATTTTTACTCCCCGCAGCAAATTTCAAAAAAGAACCTATTTACAAAAAACAATATAACATGGTTAGTATGATGGTTAATATGGAGTATGTCTCCCGGACGATGCAATACAGGCCTTACAACGTCTAGGCATGCTGAGTATCAAATTATCAATCTGATCTTGGGGAATATTACACCACTCATTAAGCAATGCCCTCTGAAGTTCCGGTTGACAGGTGGGAGGGGGTTGACGAGCTGCAATTTGTCGGCGAAACATATCCCACACATGCTCTATTGGATTCAAGTTCGGTGAGTATGCTGGCCAATCCATACGGGTGTTCTCCTCCAATTGAAGGCATTCGTCTACAATGTTTGCACGGTTAGGACAGGCGTTGTCATTCATAAACAGAAATTCAGCACCTATGGCGCCCCGAAACAAACGTACATGTTGTTCCAGAATGACATCCCGATAGATGTGGCCTGTCATCGTTACACTCTGAACATGCAGGTCAGTTCTGGAACCAAGAATAATTCCTCTCCAAACGAGCCATCCTGCACCACCGTAACGGTGTCGTTCAATGGTGTTCTCTTGGTGGTAACGGATACCTGGCGCTCTCCATATGAAAGTCCGGCAAGAATCAGACTGCAAACTAAACCTGGACTCGTCGGAAAACATCACACAAGACCACTGTTGCGGTGCCCACAATGCATTCTCTCTACTCCAGGTTAATCGCAGGCGACAGTGAGTTGCGGTAAGTGGAACACATCTAACAAGCCTACGAACATATAGACCAATGTGCCCTAAGCATCTGTACACGGTCTGCCTTGAAACTGTCGTACCGGTAGCTGAAGAGAGCTGACGAGACAGGTCTGATGCTGTGCTCCGTCTGTTTCTTTTGACAGTAACTGCTAAATACCGGTCCTCATTCGGCGTTGTAACTCGGGGGCGACCTGTGCTGTAACATCTACTCACATTACCGTCATCTTGGAATCGTTGCCAAAGCCTGGAGATGACACTCTGGTCGATTCCAAGTTCCTCGGATACTTCCAGCTGGGTACGTCCACATTCCAGTCGTCCGATAATTCTACCACGTAAAAAATCATCCAAATGCTTCCTTTGTGCCATAACTATGCGGTTATTGCACTGAAAGGCTTTTAAAGCGCTTGTGAACAATTTTACTTCCTTGCCACCATTCCTTATATACCCCTCTCTTACACTCGTCATTGTGACGTACTATCCGCGCCATCTGGTGGTTTTCTGTAATTTGCATATTCTTCTTCAAGATGTGTGTGATAATTCTACATGTGAAATTTTTAGTTTAGAGTTCACTTTCTGTGTGATTCTAAATTATCCTTAATTTATGGACATGAGTGTATTTTACTGTATTACCTGCACATTTCATACTATTGTAAGATGGTTTTTTTTTCTTTTTGCTTTGCTGGTTTGATTTCTTGTAAATGCGTTTAATACTAAAATACAATTCCAGTTAAAATAATATTTAAAAAGCAAATCATTCGAATTATTCCATTCTAAATTATAAAATGATCTCCGTTTATGCACTTGTCATGCAGGAAAAAAATCAAAAGTTTTCATGCACATTCACGTGAGCACATATTTCTATATTGCGCAGTCATGCATCTACATATTTTTGCATGACTGCCTCATACGTACATACATATACCGAGGACATACTTACAAATGAAACATAACTTACAAACTTAACATAACTTTTCTTACATAACTTACAAATGAAATTACACAGGAAATTAATTGGAAGGAGGATGAGAATGATTTGTAAAAAATCATCTTTAATTAAAACATTTCCTCGCATCCAGCATGGTAATTAATGCGCATGTCCTTCCTACGTCCAAAAGATGGTCGATCCGTTTCTGCAGCTTAAATTCTGATGAAAGAACGTGGAAACTGGCATAGAACACAAGTAGTCAACTCACTATCCTTACAGCGTCATCTTCAACATGAAGTCAACAATTGCAAGTATAGTAACGCAACTGTATTCATTAGATGGTTGGTGTACAAACATTTAGTCGTTGTCCTGTGCCATGGTTATCCTTCACTTTCAGAGAATGAAGACACATGATTGACAGCAATCGATTGAGTTCAGGATCAAATTGATGCACCATAATGCTTACATACATCTGCGTCGATTCTATTTCGAGAAATATGTTCTCATTCCTTCTATGATGTTTTCAGAAACTCAAAACTTGTCAAATATTTAGTATGACTGGCATTGTGCATCTCTTAACAATTACTCTGGTTTGCATCTCGTGTAAATTAAATTTGATAAAGTGTGAATCAGTGACTTCTTAGAAGCTTGCAGTCTGAAGCATTTCTAAGAATATCGATCCGATGTAAAAGACCATTAATAGTAAGTAAACAGTAAAGCTGTTTTACTTTACCTTAAATCATCATGAAAAGTACATACTCTGGTCAAATTGTCTACATCTGTTTTTGTTGATATCTAAAGCAGAATTGTTAAGATTTTGTATACAGTTTTCATACACATGATTGTAAAGAAGTAAAACAACGATTAATTTTTATAACAGTTTTCGCCAACCTATTAACTGCTTGATATGATACTCCTCACTGCATTTTTAGTATTCTATAACGCTTTACTCTTAATATATTAATTTAAAACAAATTAATAGGCCAAATTAATATTAACAAATTATTAGATAATTTTACTGAGATATTTATTTCAATCTACCACTGAAAATTAATAGTTCTGAATAACATTTATTCTATTTTATTGAATGACAAGTAACTCCTTTTGTCTACCTTGCTGCTGTTCATGCATTGTACTTGCTCGCATTCTAAACTTTTTCCAAGTTGGAAGCTCTCGGCTGCCACCATGCCAAACCCACAACATCATCAAAACACAAGAAAGAAATCTCCAACCTAAATCTCCTCAAATCTCCTTTTTCTACTTTGCTGTTTCATGCACTGTATATTTTTCCTCATTTGAAGTTTTCCCAGGATAGTAGCCTGCGGCTGCCACCATACTATATCATCAGCATAACCAATGCTAAAGAAAGAAAACGCCACCACAAAGAGCAATTTTCTTTTCTACTTTGCTGCTATCTCATGCACTGCATTTATCTCCTCATCTGATGTTTTTCCCTGATAGAGGCTTGCTGCTATCTTGTAGTCAAGGAGCCTCGTTAAATACAAATTTGTTGTTGTCTTGTGACAAGTAAGTTGCAATTAATTAGTTACATATCTGAGAAACACCAGCACTTTGGAACTTGTTATAATTTTTAACATGCATAATGTTATTATGTTTCTTTAAATTTTTTTTTTTTTTTTTTTTTTTTTTTTTTTTTTTTTTTACGTTTAACAAATGAAATGTTTTAGATTTGGTGATCTTGTAACAGGAGAGTAAATAAAATATAAAAATATCAGATTTAGTTCTTTCCAATTTTTGGTTATTTTCAAAATACACTTCGGACATCTTGAGATAATTAATTAGAAATAAATAAATTTCATCTAAAGAATGGATAGTTATTTATTACTGTCCGTCTTAGGAACCTTTAGGACAAAAATTGTCAAGTAGTAGAACATAAGAGAAAACTGTCCCCAGAAAACCAAATATGAACTTTCTCCTGATAGGAACAATCTTCCATACTGTGAGACATATTTCTTCCTCAATGCAGGAAAGAAATTTCTGAGACGGATTGTGGAAAAATTCTCGCGCTTTAGTTGAGAGCAACTTGGATGCCTCCGAAACTAGTGACGCGCAAACAGTGGTCTCGCAGAAACATGTAATGTGATGCAAAAAAGCCATGCCATCAAATATGAAAAGGATTCTAAGTGAAGGGCAGACGAAATCACGTAATATAAATCAATACTTGTGAGAATACTTTTTTTCTTTTTTAATGTACTTTGTACATTAAAAAAGAAATTTTTTTATCTATAAACTCGACCTTTCGTTTAATGCATAAAAAAGCGATCCAGAATCCTTAACGTTCATCAATATTTTTAGAGATTTTTAGACTATTTTCCCTTATTTGTTAGCATACAAGAGAATAAAACATTGCAAATGACGATGCAGGAAATTCGTAAAATGCATGAAATATAAATGTGATCATAATATTAAAAATGTGTACGAACCATCTACTATACTCTGTACTTCCAAAATATATTTTATACAAATTTTGAAGTGGTATGAAACGAAAAACAGCTATATGGATCAAATGAAAATGGCAATAAAAAAAACAAAATGTACCCAAACAACATAAAGCCACGTTTTTCCTCTTTATGCATAGGATTCAAAATATAAACAATTATTTTCATTTCAATCCACATTACTCCTATATGACAGCGAAACAGAAACTCAACTGCATTCTCCAAAACAATAACTGCAATAAATACAGAATTCTTGTATAAAAAATAATTTGCCGAAAATAATGTGTAAACGAATAAACAAATAATTTGAGCATTGAAAGCTATGTTTATGATCCATATTGCAATTTTGAAATGGTTGATACTTTTTGGAAAGTTGATGATAAAACTGCATCGGAATAGAAGAAAAAGACTTTTATAGACGAAATTCATTTTTTAACTATAATTTTTGATAGAAATTTTTTATATATTTCAAAGAATCTGAAATTTGTTTATTTCTATATTCATTAATCATCAACGAAATATTATTCAGATCGAAATGGCTTTTCCAATTTAAAACAGCACGTAAGACTTTTGAATTTTAAAGACATAGCAGTGGCATTAACACACATAAACAATCGTATGACAGATTGCTATTCATGAATATATATTAATTATAAACATCTGCGAAAACCTAAAACACATTCTATTTTCTTCTTCTGATATAATGAAGCTTATCCAGTTTTTAATTTTTCTTAATTTTGAATTTCGTTCAAATACATGTTAATGACAGAAAGTTCTATTAAAACACCTTCATATTCGTTCTAACTTTAGAGTGCTTTATATAGTGGGAAATTAATCAAATGACAACAGTACAAAACATTTAAGTAAAAACCGCATGATCTTATCATGGACCTATTTCTGAAATGTGTGAAAAATTTCTGCAGATCATTTGTGAGACGTGGTAGATGGGAATGAAATTATCATTGCAATATTTTTATGAACGTAATGGATTAAACACGCAAAAAATCATTTTTCGAAATAATGCTTTATTATTACGTTTTATAATACATTATTATCCTTTATTTCATTTGAATAAAAGCTCCTCTGGAAAACCGATATTTTTTTTTAAAAAATATGGCTTATTATTATAATGGCACTACCATTAGAATAATGTCGATGGTAACATATGTTTTTCAAAAATAAAATGAAGAATATTTGTATTCAGTTTTTTACAACTTAAAATTGTTTTTGTTTACTTCAGAATAATGGAAAGGGGAACATTTCTGAGAATTTTTTCAAAGTTAAATTTTATTCTTCTTTATTTATTTTATTTTTAAATTGAATTTTTAATTTCTAATAAAGCACGATACTTTGAACTAAATATTGAATATATTTCGTTTCAGTGCAATTAAAATGTAATAATTAAATAATATAGTAACATTGAAAGACTTAATGAGAATTGAATTTTGTTTTAATGAAAGAGATCTTAACGAAATTATATTCTTTTTATATATCTCACAAATATTTAGTTTAAATTATATTTGTATAACTGTTTCCTATATTTATTAAACAGTGATGCTTTTATTCAGTCGTAAGAAACTTTCAAATCAAATGCGTTTTACACTTGCATTTCTCTTACACGTCTTAGAAATCATGAAAAAATCCGCCATAACTCGTTGTATAAAATGTTTTTATAAATAATCAGAAAATATTGTTTTCAAAGGCTCAAAGACCTTTTACAGTATAGTATTTATACTAAGAAAAAATTTATGGATTTACAGATTTTATATTTAGATCATTTTGAACCATCAATAATTCAAAAGATGCTTTATGGCATATTATGACAATACATCGTCATATTGTTTGATTGTAGTAAAGCAATCCTCTTTCTATGACTAGCCACCAAATTAATAAAACACACCTGCAGTATACTATTAGTCTATGTGCAAACAATACATTGTTTGAAAAAATAAACTGATGACTATTTATTGTTATAAATATAAAAACATTAAAATATTAATTAAATTTTTATATTCGAGATTGACATCGAAAAATTCAAATGAGAGAAATGCAATTATTTGAGAGATAAATCCTCAATATAAATCGATGCATCTAAAATAATTAGTAATAATTTTTTATTGATGCCCCAAATGGAATCACAAATTCCTCTATGAAAATGAGAAGTATCAAAGATGTAAAACCCTATTCTGTATTATTAAAGATGAATTAACTAATAAAATGCAGCAATGAAATTTCTCTAGGGTTGTCAAAATAATGAAAATGTTTTTTAAGTAAAATCAAATCGTCTAATACTTTTACCACAAGAGAGATAGGTAAAATCTTTTTCCACCTAATTAAAATGAATTTTCCGTTTTTTGAGTCATAAAGTTGTTCAAAACTTTTTTATTGTTTAAGGTAAAAAGAACTCTAAATCCATGGAACTGTGATAAATGGACTCAAATATGAATCCAAATTGCATCACTTACTATCTAATATTTACTTTAAATTTTTTCTGCATTTCATGAAATATGTGCTCAGATATTTTTTGGTGGCATTCAATTTGAAAGGTGTTTTTGAGTAATGCATTTTCTAAACTTTTTAAAGATGAATTTCATTTAAAGAAAATATTTTGATTCTCTAATATTCTGCATGTTGTTGTATTCGAACTATTCACTCTTGGACCTAAACCTTCACCCCTACTACGGAAGATGTGTAATCGAATCAGCATAATCCAGAGTATGTTTGGAAATAACTGCCACATTGTACACATATTATTCAACTTCTTACTTTAACGAACGTATACGAGGCAGAAAGGGAGAAGATGTTCTCATCTTCTTCCACTCTGTATCGAAATAAAATATTATTCCAGCCGAGAGATTTATCTTACAAAATGCCAACATGCAGGAAAGCTTGCAGTTCGGCATCGATTATATTTACGATTATATACAATACATGTACATGTATTCCTAACTACGATCCAGAAATCTGAATCTCATATGTTAACTAAACTCTAAAATATCCTAATAATCCAAGAAAAGTGCTCAAAAGGATAATATTGAACATGTTATTTACTCTACTGAAGTTAAACATTTTCTTTTACATTTAAAATCAATTTTACGATTAAAGTCCTATTCTGTAAAGCCATCTGTTCTGCTGTTTACTCTTTATACCATAATCACGGGTTATCGATACTCGAAGTTGCTAATCAACCACCCATTTTTGTAAGAGTTAGATTTTTATCGGCAATTGAGCTCCACGTAAATCCTATCTCGCGCTCGGTACCACAGGTTTCGGGTTCGAGTCCCGGCGGTGCCAAGAATGTTTGTAGTGGTTCGGAATACACTTTAAATTGTAGGTCCCGGTCTGTTAAGCCCTCATGCGCAGAAGATGACCGTAGAGCGACAAACCAAACCAAATCCTAATTTTATAAAATTCCTTTTGTAATAAAAATGTAATCTGGCTCTATTATTTCGTTGGCGCATTGATAATTTTAATAGTGAAATGAACTGAAGCTATTATCAGACAGAATTTTATATGAATGCATTTAAAGCAAATTCTTCAAGTCATTAGGAAAGTCGGCTCTATTTCTGATTGCATTGTTTTTCCAGGCTAAGCAAATATATTTACGAACATTTTAAACTATGTCTGAAAATGGTGCCTCAACTGCGAATGAAAATACCTTTTTGTGTGACGGATGCGGGAAAAGATTCGCTCAAAAAAGAAAATTGGAACAGCACATGATCTGCCACTCAGGATTGAAGCCTCATGAGTGCCACATATGCGAGAAAAGATTTCTGACAAAGGGGGAATTAAAGACGCATATGCTAATACATGATGGGATAAAATCCCACAAATGTGAAATATGTGATCGAGAATTTGTTCATAAGAAAAGTTTGCAACGCCACATGTTTACTCACACGAAAGAGAAGCCTGAGAAATGCTCTTTGTGTGGAAAGGCTTTTGCCTGTAAACCAAATTTACGTGCACATTTGAGAACCCACACGGAAGAAAAGCCCTATTCATGTGAGTTATGCAATGCGAAATTTTCTCATAATCATAATTTGCAAGTACATTATCGCATCCATACCGAAGAAAAACCGTACGTATGTGAGATATGCCAAAATGGTTTCTCGCTAAAAAGAAATTTAAAAAGACATTTGCTTACTCACACCAAAGAGAAACCGTATGTGTGTGACACATGTCAAAAAGGATTTTCACAAAAGGGGAATTTATCTCGTCATATAAAAACTCATAAAAATAAAAATGGTAAAATTTTTGTTGTTCATAGAAAATAGAATTTTAATGACAATTACAATAAGAATTAATTATTTGTATGCATTTGTCTTATTTTATTACTTTTATAATTGAATTGTGAAACGACGTTCATTCTAAATATAAATGTGACTTTTTATTGAATTGATGTGCATTACGTTTTTAAATTTTAAAAATATTTTTACTTCATACTATTGACACTTGAGTGAACGAAATAACCTTTTAGGTTATAGGAAGAATCGATAAAAAACAGTATTCAGTTTTCTTCTATTATTGAACAATTTTGAAATGAACAAAAAATTGTATATAAAGCAGAAATGAATTTATGAAACTGGAAACCTTTATGGTATTCATATATTTTATTAAATTTGATAATTGTAATAATAATTTTAAAATGTTATGTGTGAGTGCAATTTTAAACTTAAGCCTTTTATAATTAATGATATTTAATTTAAGTGTTTACTTAATTTTTTTTCCATTTGAATGTTTTTGTGTATAATTGTTTTACTAAGCAAATTTATAATATTTGAAATGGGAATATTGCCAAACATTTCGAATGAACATGTTTATTCTATGACTATAAATTTATTTCGTAATTTGGACGAGTCTTTTCATAAGACAGTGTGTAATTTGCAGAATAGTGTGCATTTGTAAAGAATTTTATTGATTGTCTGTAAAATACAAATTCAAATTTTATTTGTAATCAAATGTTAAAAGAAAACATTGAAATAAAATTTGATTTCAATTTCTTTCGCCTATTTTTTCATTTTAAATGTTGATAGAATTTTATTCATGCGAAACTAAAGCTATTTCACTTAGGTATATGTACAGAAAAGTGTTAACGATTTCTGCTTGAAACAGCTGAAAAGTATGGCCCACAGGGCCACTGTTTTTTCTAATAATTTTTGTGATTTTTTTTTCTTGTTCGTACATGAGGTTCTTGTAACTCCCAACTTGTGAAATGGATTATGGGTGGGATGATATCTTAGGTTAAGACCCTGATCGATTTATTACGGTTAATTTTCGGAGCTTCATGTTGGTAAATAAATTTATTTTATAATTTGAGAGAAAACCCTGTAGGTTTTACAGGCCCAAAAGGAAACGCATCCAACAAGTAAAATGTCATTAGTGATTGCGCGGAATTCACATTCCTTGTAGATGTCACCCCGGTGCCTAAAGAAATTGAATCTTAATTTGCGGAAACACCAACAATTGAACCAGGCAGTTTGCACTGAATTTCCATCAGAAAATTCTAATTGTAAATATTTATTTTCCAAAGGTCATTTCTACGTAGAATTTTTTTGCTGTTATTAAATCAAAATTATCTGTATTTTCTGCCTGTCTTCTGTGTTATACTATACCAATTTTTTCAATTAATAATATGTGGGTTAATTTATCTTCAAAAAGTTGCTCAAAATCGCTTGATCATTAGAACTTTAATAAGAATGTAAGCCTCACTTATACACAAACTTTAACAACTTTATTTACTTCAGTCAAACTTATTGTCCCCACCATTTTAGCCGAGAAATTTCCTCCAGAAATAACATTTTTGTAAATGAAGATTTTTGCAGCAGTAATCCTTTTACAATACAATTGAACAGAGAATCAAGAAATTTTTAGACGATCTATCATAGGGTCTGAAGTGAAAAAAAAAAATTCCAACGAATATCAAAACCTGTGGAAATTTTTCAATAACTATTATAACAATAAAAGTTTCTATAGTGGAATGCAGCATTTTATAGCAAAAAGTTTCATTTTAAATACGAAAACAGTTGTCTCGTGTATTATGGATCGAATTTAGAAAACAGCGGTTCATCCAAAAAAGTCTAATAGTACGGCTGAAATTAAGTGCGATATTGTTGATGGTTATGACAAAATTTACAATATCAAAACTCATTAACAAAGCCTATATTCGAGCAGCTTAAATTACATTGTATATACCTCACACATTAATTTTACTCTTCCACATATTCAATCCACATTATATGCATCTCATTTTAATCTTGTTTTCAACAATGTTCCATTCTCCAACATAACCAGCTAGTAAAAGAATTGCGACAAAACTTTAAAATGTTCTTTTCATTACAATTTTTAACAATTACAAAATATATGTAACAACAGTACTTTGCTCAGGGGTGACAGGTACCATCGTTTCATACACCATACACAAAAAAAATATAATCATAACTGATGTAAATTTTGTATAAGGATAAAATTGATAAAAGGCATAAAACTCAATAGAAATCACTTTTTTTATAGAAGAAAAATTAAACATTAAAATACAGTAGTCATGACTATTAAATATTTGTTTTCTCTTTTCGCATACTATAATTATTTAGTCTGTCATAGAAAAATTCGTAAAGAAAATTAAATTATGTTAGTTCACACTTTCTTAAAAGAGGATGTTTTGTAGAGGATATTCACATAGTCTATTCTGGGATGTTATCTCATTCGAGCAGAAATTTAACAAAGAATTTTGAAAAGAAAGAGACACCACTCCCAAAAAAAATTGAAATAGAATTTGAAGTTTGATATATTTGATTTGTTATATACATGACGTTTAAAATTAGTTATTTGAGTGCACACTGATGACACACTGCTTAAACAGAATTGTATTTTAAATTAAGTCAAATATACGTACAAATATTAACGTAATTGCATATTAGTTCAAAACCAAACGATCATTATCTTTATACTAGTCAAATGGAGAAAAACATGTTTATTTTTGGCCAAACCCTACATCCATCTAAATCAAGACATCTAAGGTTATTAGTAATCATTTATAATCGATTTATCAAATATAATCATCATTGATCTAAATTCTATGTAAGGATAAGATTGATCAAATGTATAAAACACAATAGAAACCATATTTTATTATTGTAAAAAATAGTAATATAAACTAATCAAAATCACTTACAATTGTATAAATATTGAATATGTTTTCCAAGTCAAAGCAAGTCTTTTAATATTTTCCAAGTAAGATTGCTAGTTTAAAATTTTATCTCTATAAAGCTGGAGATTTAAAACCCTTAATAAATGAATCTGTTCGACTATACATTGATTGAGTAACCTAAAAAGAACAATCAAACAAGGGACTGAATGAAACGCACTCAGATATGCATCCAATTAATGTAACTTATTATTGAAATATACATTATTTCCCTTTCTTATGTAATGCTTGAAATGTGGACTCAGATTAAATATAGACAGAATCAATTTGAAGGGTGCTTTAACGAAAAAATTATTCTCTAAAATTTTTGCCGATGAATTTGATTGTTTAAAATTCTATTTCTATAATTAAAGCAAGAATTTTAAAATTCTTAATTAATTAAATTGTTCGAAATACCTTCATT
>BPLQ01005892.1:0-145672 GCA_021605075.1 Caerostris darwini
TTTGTAAAATTTGGCTTTCAAATTTTTGTATTTCCCTTTGCATTATGTATATTTTCTAATTATTATCATTATTGACGGAACAGTCCCATGGTTGGCCACGGTCGTCTGCCTACTGGCAATTTTCTGGGACCAAAAATTCCAAAGGACACTAAATAAAATGTCCTCTCTTTTGAGATAAATACATGAAAGATCGAATTTAAAATGTTCCAAAAAAAAAATGACAGGAAAAAGGATTAGCAAAATGAAGGATATTTAAAATGCGAATGGACAAAAATGAACCGTGTGTTATTATTTAGTGAAGCTATTATTTATTTGGCATAGATGGAAACTATTTTATGCTTTTTTTATAAGTTTATTTTATAAAACATCAACTTACGTGACATATTTTTTGTTTCTCTAAAAAAAGAATTTCTTGATAATTGGAAAGAATGGTTGACATATTTCGGATTTTAAAATGCATAATACATGGAGAAATAGGAATAATATATTATTATAAATTCATAATAGCATTATGTAGTTGAACGATAATCATACTTGTCTTCATTTTTGTTGATAAGTTCCGAAATAATTCCAAAGTACACAAAAAAAGTCATATCTGTTTTGAGATAAACAGATCAAAGATCGATGCTAAGATGTTTACAAAAATTGCTATCATCGTGATTGGTTTGTCGCTCTACGATCATTTTGTGCACAGTTTAGGCTAATTAGATCGGGACCTATAGTTTAACGTGGATTTCAAACCACTTACAAACATCCATGCCACAGTCAGGATATGAATCATATTGAAGAAGAAAAAGAAGAATTGAGGTTTCTAGAACATCATGTTATGTAAACAGCAAAATTGTGACTGTTATTTTGAAATAAAATTATATTTTAAAGTAGATTAAGAGAAAACTGACATTACAATTTCAATGATAAAGTAATGTGTTCCTGAAGTGTGTTAGAAATTAATTGAGATATAAGGCCAGAGCATCGGACTCTAAAGATTTGCTGAATGCTTTTTTTTAACTTATTTAAAATTTTATTATATATTTTAAAAGAAATGAATGAATTTTACAAACTAATTTGCAAGTTCAGTTGTTGGAATATTAAAAGTACTGTAAAGTAGGGAAATCATTTCAGCCTTTTTTTAAATTCGAAATTGAAGAAAAAAAAAGGATGTATAAAAAGTATTATCATTAGCTTTTGACATATGATAATGCAACTAATTGAAATAGAACTGGTATCATTTGTTTTATTTTTTGTTCTTTAACTTCAAATTCAATTTTTCGAATCCTCCTTTTCCTTTTCATAGTGCATTTCAGAAAATATTATGTTTAAAATTCCTTATTGTAGAAAAAAAAGGAGCCATTTTGCTGCAGATTCAATTATTCCTTCAGAATTTTAACCTAAAATCTTTTAGAAAATCCTTTCAAGATTTTAATAAATTTCAACTCGTCATAACGTCTAGATGCATTTTTGGCGTTCTTTAGAATTTCTCCGAACATTTACATTAAGCCTTCTCAAAAAATCTCAATTTGGGATATTCTTTTTTGTAAAAAAACCCCAAAAAATCGTTCTTAATGTCTATGGCGGTGTAGCATCAAGCCTAAATCGATGAGAACATCAGTAAAATCATAGAGGAAGAAATATCAAGCGAAATAAAAACAGAAGGTTTTATCTAGAATAAGAATTTGATGTCTTCATTCCAAATTCTTTTCCAAGAAATTTCTAGATTTATTAAGGATTAAAATGACAAGAAGGCACAGAAACATTTCCATCTTCGCTAAAAAAAACCTCAACGAATTTAATTTTTTCCTCTAAAATAATTCCAAAGGACACTAAAAAAAAATGTGATCTCTGTTTTGAGATAAATAAATGAAAGATGGATGCTAAGATGTTCCCAAAAATGGTAAACCTACAAAAAAAGGATTAAGAAAATGAATAGTGAATATTTAAAATCCGAATGGACAAAAATGAACAGTGTGTTGTAAAAAATTTTTAGTTATTATTTATTCGGTTTAGCGGGAAAATATTTTATGCTTTTTTTGGCTTGTTTTAAAAAAAAAAACGACTTCCGTGGCATATTTTTGCTTCTTTAAAAAAACCTTTCTTGTTAATTCGAAAGTTTTATATATTTCGGAATTTACCAGAGCCAGAGAACATGCTAAAATAAAAAGCACATATTATTATTTGTTCTTAAAAGCATTACTCAGTTGAGATGTAATCATAGTCGTCTTCATATTTGTTGAAAGTTCCAAAATAATTCCAAATTACACTAAAAAATAAGTCATCATTGTTTTGAGATAATTAGATGAAAGATCGATGTTAAGATGTTTACAAAAATTGTGATCCTGGTGATGGTATGTCGCTTTACGATCTTTTTCTGCACACTTTAGGCTAATTTGACCGGGACCTACAGTTTAATGTGGATTCTGAACCACTCACAAACTTTCTTGCCACCTCCAGAATACAACCCTGAAGCCTGTGATACCAAAGACCAGAGAACTATCCAATTGGCCATCAGGCCGCCTTGAAGACGAAGAATTATAGAGGTTTCAGGTAAAAAAGCAAAAAAAATTCGAAATTTAGATTCAGTTCAATTATTCAGAAAAAGATTGAAAAGCGTTACTTACAAAAACTATGAAACCTCATGATAAGTAAATAGTAAAATTGTGATGCTTAATTTGATATAATATTATATTTTTAGGTAGATTATGAGAAACGATTTCAATAATTTAGTAGTGTGTTAGACTAAATTTATAAGCCCAAAATAATGAACTCCACAGTTTCGGTGAATGTTTTATTAAATTAATTGAAATTTTATTTTATATTTTAAAAGACATTAATAAATTTTCTCAACTTATTTGCAAGTTCAATTGTTAGAATATCAAAAGAGTAATAAATTACAAAAATATTTCAACTTTATTTTAATTCAAAATTGAAAAATAGGTATGTATACTATAAAAAGTATTAGCCTACGTTTGATGCATTAATAATGCAAATAGGTGAAATAGAATTGATATCATTTGTTTTACTTTTTGTTCTATAATTTAAAATTCAATTTTTCGAATCCTGCATTTCATTTTCGTAGAGCATTTCAGAAAATATTATCTTTAAAATTCCTTATTGTATAAAAAAAAAAAAAAAAAAAAGCATTTTAGCCACGGATTCAATTTACTCCTTCAGAATTTCACCTAAAATCTTTCAGAAATTCCTTTCAAGATTTTAATAAATTTCATCTCGTCATAACGTCTTGATGCATTTTTTGGGTTCTTTAGAATTTCTCCGAACTTTTACATTAAGCCTTCTCAAAGAATCTCAAATTGGGATACTCTTTTTTTGTAAAAAAATGGAGAAAAATCGTTCTTAATGTCCACGGCGATGTAGCATCAAGCCTAAATCGATGAGAAGCATCAGTAAAATCATAGAGGAAGAAATATCAAGCGAAATAAAAACAGAAGGTTTTATCTAGAATATGAATTTGATGTCTTTATTCCAAATTCTTTTCCAAGAAATTTCTTGATTTATTAACGATTAAAATGACAAGAAGGCACAGAAACATTTCCGACTCCGCTACAAAAAAAAAACCTCAACGAATTTAATTTTTTCCTCTAAAATAATTCCAGATTACACTAAAAAAATTGTCATCTCTGCTTTGAGATAAATAGACGAAAAATCGATGCTAAGATGTTCCCAAAAATGGCAACCCTACAATAAAATAGGATTAGGAAAATGAAGAGTGAATATTTAAAATGCGAATGGACAAAAATGAGCCGTGTGTTGGAAAAAATGTTTAGCTATTATTTAATCGGTCTAGGGGGAAATTTTTTATGCCTTTTTTTGGTATGTTTGTTTTATAAAGCATTAACTTTCGTGACACTTTTTTTTTTCTTTAAAAATATTTTTTTTGCTTAAAAAAAAACGTCTTGTTAATTGGAAAAAATTGTTGACGTATTTTGGAATTTAAATTGGCAGAGAACATAATTACAAAAATAGGAAATTTATGTTATTATGTATTCTTAATAGTATTATTTAGTTGAGATGTAATCGTCTTCATTTTTGTGGAAAAGCATTAAATAATAATTGTAAAATTTGCCTGTAATTGTAGTGGTTTTTGTTTCTTTCACTTGAGTTAAATTCATTTTTTTGTCTAAAAATGTAACACTTTTTCACATTTGTAAAATTTGGCTTTCAAATTTTTGTATTTCCCTTTGCATTATGTATATTTTCTAATTATTATCATTATTGACGGAACAGTCCCATGGTTGGCCACGGTCGTCTGCCTACTGGCAATTTTCTGGGACCAAAAATTCCAAAGGACACTAAATAAAATGTCCTCTCTTTTGAGATAAATACATGAAAGATCGAATTTAAAATGTTCCAAAAAATGACAGGAAAAAGGATTAGCAAAATGAAGGATATTTAAAATGCGAATGGACAAAAATGAACCGTGTGTTATTATTTAGTGAAGCTATTATTTATTTGGCATAGATGGAAACTATTTTATGCTTTTTTTATAAGTTTATTTTATAAAACATCAACTTACGTGACATATTTTTTGTTTCTCTAAAAAAAGAATTTCTTGATAATTGGAAAGAATGGTTGACATATTTCGGATTTTAAAATGCATAATACATGGAGAAATAGGAATAATATATTATTATAAATTCATAATAGCATTATTTAGTTGAACGGTAATCATACTTGTCTTCATTTTTGTTGATAAGTTCCGAAATAATTCCAAAGTACACAAAAAAAAAGTATCTGTTTTGAGATAAACAGATCAAAGATCGATGCTAAGATGTTTACAAAAATTGCTATCATCGTGATTGGTTTGTCGCTCTACGATCATTTTGTGCACAGTTTAGGCTAATTAGATCGGGACCTATAGTTTAACGTGGATTTCAAACCACTTACAAACATCCATGCCACAGTCAGGATATGAATCATATTGAAGAAGAAAAAGAAGAATTGAGGTTTCTAGAACATCATGTTATGTAAACAGCAAAATTGTGACTGTTATTTTGAAATAAAATTATATTTTAAAGTAGATTAGGAGAAAACTGACATTACAATTTCAATGATAAAGTAATGTGTTCCTGAAGTGTGTTAGAAATTAATTGAGATATAAGGCCAGAGTATCGGACTCTAAAGATTTGCTGAATGCTTTTTTTTAACTTATTTAAAATTTTATTATATATTTTAAAAGAAATGAATGAATTTTACAAACTAATTTGCAAGTTCAGTTGTTGGAATATTAAAAGTACTGTAAAGTAGGGAAATCATTTCAGCCTTTTTTTAAATTCGAAATTGAAGAAAAAAAAAGGATGTATAAAAAGTATTATCATTAGCTTTTGACATATGATAATACAACTAATTGAAATAGAACTGGTATCATTTGTTTTATTTTTTGTTCTTTAACTTCAAATTCAATTTTTCGAATCCTCCTTTTCCTTTTCATAGTGCATTTCAGAAAATATTATGTTTAAAATTCCTTATTGTAGAAAAAAAAGGAGCAATTTTGCTGCGGATTCAATTATTGCTTCAGAATTTTAACCTAAAATCTTTTAGAAAATCCTTTCAAGATTTTAATAAATTTCAACTCGTCATAACGTCTAGATGCATTTTTGGCGTTCTTTAGAATTTCTCCGAACATTTACATTAAGCTTTCTCAAAAAATCTCAATTTGGGATATTCTTTTTTGTAAAAAAACCCCAAAAAATCGTTCGTAATGTCTATGGCGGTATAGCATCAAGCCTAAATCGATGAGAACATCAGTAAAATCATAGAGGAAGAAATATCAAGCGAAATAAAAACAGAAGGTTTTATCTAGAATAAGAATTTGATGTCTTTATTCCAAATTCTTTTCCAAGAAATTTCTTGATTTATTAAGGATTAAAATGACAAGAAGGCACAGAAACATTTCCATCTTCGCTAAAAAAAACCTCAACGATTTTAATTTTTTCCTCTAAAATAATTCCAAAGGACACTAAAAAAAAAATGTGATCTCTGTTTTGAGATAAATAAATGAAATATCGATGCTAAGATGTTCCCAAAAATGATAAACCTACAAAAAAAGGATTAAGAAAATGAATAGTGAATATTTAAAATCCGAATGGACAAAAATGCACAGTGTGTTGGAAAAAATTTTCAGTTATTATTTATTCGGTTTAGCGGGAAAATATTTTATGCTTTTTTTGGCTTGTTTTAAAAAAAAACGACTTCCGTGGCATATTTTTTCTTCTTTAAAAAAAACTTTCTTGTTAATTCGAAAGTTTTATATATTTCGGAATTTAAAAGGCAAGCCAGAGAACATGCTAAAATAAAAAGCACATATTATTATTTATTCTTAAAAGCATTACTCAGTTGAGATGTAATCATAGTCGTCTTCATATTTGTTGAAAAGTTCCAAAATAATTCCAAATTACACTAAAAAATAAGTCATCATTGTTTTGAGATAATTAGATGAAAGATCGATGTTAAGATGTTTACAAAAATTGTGATCCTGGTGATGGTATGTCGCTTTACGATCTTTTTCTGCACACTTTAGGCTAATTTGACCGGGACCTACAGTTTAATGTGGATTCTGAACCACTCACAAACTTTCTTGCCACCTCCAGAATACAACCCTGAAGCCTGTGATACCAAAGACCAGAGAACTATCCAATTGGCCATCAGGCCGCCTTGAAGACGAAGAATTATAGAGGTTTCAGGTAAAAAAGCAAAAAAAATTCGAAATTTAGATTCAGTTCAATTATTCAGAAAAAGATTGAAAAGCGTTACTTACAAAAACTATGAAACCTCATGATAAGTAAATAGTAAAATTGTGATGCTTAATTTGATATAATATTATATTTTTAGGTAGATTATGAGAAACGATTTCAATAATTTAGTAGTGTGTTAGACTAAATTTATAAGCCCAAAATAATGAACTCCACAGTTTCGGTGAATGTTTTATTAAATTAATTGAAATTTTATTTTATATTTTAAAAGACATTAATAAATTTTCTCAACTTATTTGCAAGTTCAATTGTTAGAATATCAAAAGAGTAATAAATTACAAAAATATTTCAACTTTATTTTAATTCAAAATTGAAAAATAGGTATGTATACTATAAAAAGTATTAGCCTACGTTTGATGCATTAATAATGCAAATAGGTGAAATAGAATTGATATCATTTGTTTTACTTTTTGTTCTATAATTTAAAATTCAATTTTTCGAATCCTGCATTTCATTTTCGTAGAGCATTTCAGAAAATATTATCTTTAAAATTCCTTATTGTATAAAAAAAAAAAAAGCATTTTAGCCACGGATTCAATTTACTCCTTCAGAATTTCACCTAAAATCTTTCAGAAATTCCTTTCAAGATTTTAATAAATTTCATCTCGTCATAACGTCTTGATGCATTTTTGGGTTCTTTAGAATTTCTCCGAACTTTTACATTAAGCCTTCTCAAAGAATCTCAAATTGGGATACTCTTTTTTTGTAAAAAAATGGAGAAAAATCGTTCTTAATGTCCACGGCGATGTAGCATCAAGCCTAAATCGATGAGAAGCATCAGTAAAATCATAGAGGAAGAAATATCAAGCGAAATAAAAACAGAAGGTTTTATCTAGAATATGAATTTGATGTCTTTATTCCAAATTTTTTCCAAGAAATTTCTTGATTTATTAACGATTAAAATGACAAGATGGCAAAGAAACATTTCCGACTCCTCTACAAAAAAAAAAAAAACCTCAACGAATTTAATTTTTTCCTCTAAAATAATTCCAGATTACACTAAAAAAAATGTCATCTCTGCTTTGAGATAAATAGACGAAAGATCGATGCTAAGATGTTCCCAAAAATGGCAACCCTACAATAAAAAAGGATTAGGAAAATGAAGGGTGAATATTTAAAATGCGAATGGACAAAAATGAACCTTGAGTTGGAAAAAAATGTTTTGCTATTATTTATTCGGCTTAGCGGGAAAATATTTTATGCTTTTTTTGGTATGTTTGTTTTATAAAACATAAGCCTTCGTGACATAATTTTTTCTTTAAAAAAATAACTTTTTTGTTAATTCGAAAGAATGGTTGATTTATTGCGGAATTTAAAACGACAGAGAACATGCAGAAATAGGATATTATGTTATAATATATTTTTATGGAATTATATATATTTCCTAATTTTATATTATTATATATTATTAGGAGACATATTATTTATTATATATTCTTAATATCATTATTTAATTGAAATGAAATCATACTAATGTGCCCACAAAGTAAGACCAATTATTTTTTTTTCAAAAACACTTTATTTATTCTCAAAAACTTATTTCATCGCCTTCAAAGTAATCTCATCCGGACACAATGCACTGATGGCAACTTGTTTTCCAATCCTCAATCCATTCTAAAAAGTCATCGGCAGGGATGGCCTTCAAAGTACTCGCCGATTAACATTGAATCTCTTCAGTCGTCTTAAAAAGGTGTCCCCGGAGTGGTCTTTTGTGTTTAGGGAATAGCCAGAAGTCGCACGGTGGGAATACGGTGGTTGTGGAACGATATGGGTTTCATTTTTGGTGAAAAAGTCCCGAAGAACCAATGCAGTGTGAGGTGGCGCATTTAGTGTTTTCGGTACCAATCGAGATTTGACGCGTTTGAGGCCAGAAATGTAATTGACAGATCCTTTTCAAATTCACACAAATGTCAAGGACAGTGCCGACAACCTAAAAAAGAAAAAAAAATTGAAATACCATATGCACGGGAAATTTAAATTGAAAACTGGTCTTACTTTTTGGACCCCAATGATATATAGCGTATTTCAGAAATAAGCAGCAATAAAATTAAAAAAAATTAGTATATATATATATATGTTAGATTTTAATTTTATTGCTGCTTATTTCTGAAAGTTAATAAATTGATGAATTAAATAAAATATGTTTAGAGCTTATAACATGAGAGTAATGTAATAACCACAAAAATTTTAAGATTAGTTTTCCAAAAAATGAAAAAAAAAAACAAAAGCAATTAACATTAACTGCAATAAAGAAAATAGAAGAATGAATTAAAAAAAGTATTTTTGTGCATAATAAACAAGAAAAATACTGAGTAATTAAAATTATTTTCACTACTTACGCAAGGAAGACACGAAATCAAGCAAGAAAAAAACATACACATACATATATATTTGCATTTTTTTAAACGAATATAATTGTTTACTATTTTTTTTTCCAGTTTTTATTTCCATTTTAATTGCCTGCACTTAATAGACATATAATGATCCCTGAGACACATTATACTAATTAAAAGATAAAATAACCCTAACAAACTAGTTATCTGACTTGGTGCACACCAGCAAAGAGAAAAGAAAGTTAAATAAAAAAGAAAGATATGGCTTTCCATCTCCCTCTTGATGATGCATTAAACAAAGAGCATTCCTTGTTGCATTATTCTGAATGGCGACCATTAGATTAAAGAGGTGAGGAAAGCGTAGTAAAGGAGTTCAGTTTAGAATTATAATTGACAAAGAGGAGCAATCTGCGGAATATTTCATAATGGTAACGAGCCATATTATCCTGTAAGGTTGCGGCACACAGCAAGAAATGCTTTATGGGTGGATTACGGTATTCATTGCTGTGAAGTTAACTAGATCTTGAAAAATGCCATTTAAAAGTAACTTTAAAATGTCCATTGATTTTGTGACTTGACTAATCAGTCGATTATTTCTGAAGTGTGAAGAATTTTTAAATTATTCACAGTCAGAAAGTCTGATGTTACGCCCATGTGAGGATGAAATTATTAAAAAAAATCTAAATTATACTTATTTCTACGCCTGATGCATCAGAGATGCATAGATTACTGAAACCCTTGTATCGGGTAAATTTACCGTAACTTATCTATGGGCAGCACAAAAAAATGAATGTTTTATACTCATTGATATGCAAACACTATAATAAACAATAAATAAAATATATAATAACACGTCGGCTGAAATATTCATAGGCTGACACATAGATGGCGCTACTAGTATTAAATTCATATGATTTTCAGTTAGTTCTAACCTTCAAAAGACAGGTGTATAAATTTGACAGCTGTTGCACTATTAGTATGGGTGTCAGAGCATTTTTAGTGAAGCAACTTTTGTTAGTT
The DNA here is from genome assembly GCA_021605075.1 of Caerostris darwini. NCBI lineage: Eukaryota > Metazoa > Arthropoda > Arachnida > Araneae > Araneidae > Caerostris > Caerostris darwini. The sequence continues at coordinate 10,118 of BPLQ01005892.1, forward strand.
TGAAATAATGGATAAAAAGGAATTTCGTGTGTTAATAAAGCATTGAGTTGTGGCGAAAAAAATACTATTGAAGCCAAGGCTTGGCTTGATAAACATTATTTGGACTTTGAAGCAGGAAAATCAGCCATAGAGAAGTGGGTTGCTAAATTTAAACTAGGCGAAATGAGCACCGAGGGCGATGCACGCAGTGGACGCCCCAAAGAGGATGTTACCGACGAAAACCTCAAAAAAGTCCACAAAATAATTTCTGATAACAGTAAATTGAAGTTGATTGAGATAGCTGTGACCCTAAAGATATCAAAGAAACGTATTGGACATATCGTGAATGAATATTTGGATATGCGAAAGGTCTGTTCATAGTGGGTGCCGCGCAGAGCTCACAATCCACCAAAAACAACAACCAATTGATGATTCTAAGCAGTGTTTGGAGCTGTTCAATCGTAATAAACCCGAATTTTTGCGTCGATATGTGATAATGGACGAAACATGACTCCATCATTTCACACCGGAGTCCAATCGACAGTCAGCCGAGTGGACTGCACGTGATGAACACTAAAAACTTAACTAAAAATGCTAAAACTCACATAATAATAGTGCAACAGCTGTCAAATTTATACATGTGTCTTTTGAAGGTTAGGGCTAACTAAAAATCATATGGATTTAATACTAGTAGCGACATCTATGTGTCAGCCTATGAACTGTTCAGACCACCTGTTAATAAGGCATAGATGTCTGTTTGTGGTTTGTAATCCACATTAAGGTGTAGGTTCCGGTCTAATTAGCCTGAAGTGTGCAAAAGATGAGAGAGAGCGTAGATACCTACCAAAACAAATCTATATCACCCAAACCAGCGTAGAACGACAAACCAAACGAAATCTAAACCAACCAAAGCAGTGTATAGCGACAAACGAACCGAATTTACCTACGATTGCTCAATCAGAACAAAAGCTACTCTCTTTTTTTTCATCCATGAGTAGATGCAACTACACAACCAGGACACCAGCGGATTCAAACCTCAGCCCTCCTGCACGCAAGCTACGCACGTTGCCATTGGGCCTCGAATCGGCCGAAAATAAAATAATAGATAAAAAATATAATAATAATAAACCTCAATTGGGTTAGGAGGAGATTGCGCAGACTCTTCAATTGAGGCACCTGGACATATCAGTTTCCAATTGCGTTAGCACCAGAGTTCCACTTTGATTTATGGGATTGGTTATTTCAAGGGACAAACATGCTATATATTTGGGGATTGGAAAGTACCTAGTCATATAGCATTACTTACATTCACCTGTGTTGAAAGTGTTACTTAGAAACAGAAAGGAAACTATTTTTTCTATCTTAACAATAAAAATTTGTTTCAGAAAACCCAGATCTTCTTTTTAAAGTCATTACATTGTCAGCAAGGCTTAGAAATTGTACAGACGAGTTTAAAACTCAGAAAAAGGTTTTAAAAGAACAAGAAGAAAAGAAAACGAATCACAGATAGCTCCAGCTGCTTAAAGAAGTATTTTCCCAAGTGCTTTTCCGGCATTGGAACGAAGTCATTATTCCTTAAGAACCCCCCAAGGATCACAAAATTCCGGATTGAATGGATCACATCGAGCTAATCGCATCTTCGATTCCTTTCGATGGATGAGAGCGGACCGGTTTCCATTGGTTTCAGTTTTTTAGCATCTCTTGAAGCTTGGGTTTTCGACTGAGACTTGTGATGTAAACTCCTTTCATTGGATTGCAACGCAGTGTAATGGATTTTAAAGAACAGGTTTTTTCCCCATTGTTATTGGGTGTAGAATTTAAGAAGATTCCAAAAACCTGCGTTGAAAGAGATTTAAATTTATTTCCTGCATTAAAAATTTTATGAAGACCTGTAATTTGAAGTATGTTAGGTCTACTTGAAACATGTTATTTCTATTTGAAGTTTGAAGTATGTTATGTCTATTTGAAGTATGTCATATGTATTTGAAGTACATTATTTCTATTTGAAGTTTGAAGTATGCTATGTCTATTTGAAGTATGTCATGTGTATTTGATGTACATTATTTCTCTTTAATTTCAAGTCTTTGAAGAGTGTTAGATGTCTTTTGAGGTATAAAGAATGTTAGAAGTCTTTTGAAATATGAAGAATGTTAGATGACTTTTGAAATATGAAGAATGTTAGAAGACTTTTGAATTATAAATAATATTAGAAGTCTTTTGAAGTATGACGAATGTTAGAAGTCTTTTGAAGCATGCAGAATATTTGACGTTTATTATGTTAAATGTTAGTTTTGAAGTCTGTTACCACTATTTGAATTTTGTTAGAAATATGTTTTTAACACTAGTATGAAGTATTAAACATAATGAAGAAAGAAAAAAAAGGAGTATTATGTTGTAAATTCATCTTCTATTGAGTTAATCTTTTCATTCGATGTCAGTGCTAACATTAAAAACAATTACAGCAACATTAAAAATTTGTCTAAGTAAACTCAGATCTTTTTTTTTTTCAAATGGCAAGTTTAAAGTCATTAAATTGTCAGGAAGGTTTAGAAATTCTGTAGAGAAGAGTTTAAAACTCAGAAAAGGCTTTAAAAGAACAAGCAAAAAAGTTAAACGAATAAAAAAAAAATAACTCCAGCTATTTAAAGAAGTATTTTCCCAAGTGCTTTCTCAGAATTGAAAAGAAGTCATCATTCCTTAAGACCCCCCAAGGATCACAAAATCCCGGAGTGAATGGATCACATCGAGCTAATCGCATCTTTGATTTCTCCCGATGGATGAGAACGGGCCTGTTTCCATTGCTTTTAATTTTTCAGCATTCCTGGGAGCTTGGTTTTTCGACTGAGACTTGTGATGTAAACTCCTCTCGTCGGATTGCAATGCAGTGTAATGGATTTGAAAGAAGAGATTTTTTCCCCATTCTTATTTTAAGTAGAATTTAAAAAGATTCCAAAAGCTGCATTGAAAGAGGTGTAAATTTATTTCTTGCATCAAAAATTTAATGAAGGCCTATAATTTGAAATATGTTATATACATTTGATGTATGTTACCTCTATTTGTAGTATATGTTTATTTGAAATATGTTACGTCTATCTGAAGTATGTATTTATAATTGAAATACGTTATGTCTATCTGCAGTATTTTATTTATAATTGAATTGTTATGTCTGTATAAAGTTTGTTATCTCTTTTGAAGGATGTTATGTCTATTTGAACAATATTAATCCTATTTCAAGTATGTTATCTGCATTTGATTTGAAGTCTTTTGAAGTAAGAGAATTCTTGAAGTTTATTATGTTATATACTAGTTGAGTATGTTAGACTTAAATTCTGTTATCGCTTTTTGAATTTCGTTAGAAGTAGTTTATTAATATTAGTATGGAGTATGAAGTATTGAACAAAGTAGTCTTTTTTTCCATTGTTATTTGAAGTAGAATTTAAGACTTTTTCAAAAGCTGCATTGAAAGAGGTTTAAATTTATCTCTTGCATTAAAAATTTAAATTAAAGACCTGTAATTTGAGGTATGTTATGTCTATTTGAGGTATGTCATTTCTATTTGAAATTTGAAGTATGTTATATTTATTTGAAGTATTTTATTTCACTTTGATTTGAAGTAGATTTGAAGAATGGCTTTTGAAGTATAAAGAATATTAGAAGTCTTTGGACGTATGAAGAATATTTTACTTTTATTATGTTACATGTTAATTGAGTGTGTTAATTTTGAAGTCTGTTATTTGAATTTTGTTAGAAGTAGGTTATTTACATTAGTATGAAGTATAATGAAGAAAGTAAAAAAAAAGGAGTCTTGTATTGTAAATTCTTTTTCTATTGAGTTAACTTTTTCATTCTATTGCATTAAAAACAATCACGACAACATTAAAAATTTGTTTTAAAAACTGAGATCTCAGATTCTTTTACAAATGGCAATTTTAAAGTCATTAAATTGTCAGGAAGGTTTAAAAATTCTGTAGAGACGAGTTTAAAACTCAAAAAAATGAACTAGAATAAGAAGAAAAAAAAAGCGAATAAAATAAAAACTTCAGCTGCTTAAAGAAGTCTTTTCCCAAGTGATTCCCTGCCATTGAGACAAAGTAATTATTTCTTAAACTCTCCCCCTTCCCCAAGGATTACAAAATTTCGGAGTGAATGGATCACATGGAGCTAATCGCATCTTCGATTTCTCAACATGGATGAGAGTGGGCCGGTTTCCATTGCTTTTAATTTTTGAGCATCTCTGGAGGCTTGGGTTTTCGACTGAGACTTGTGATGTAAACTCCTTTCATCGGATTGAATGCACTGTAATGGATTTAAACGAGGAAGCTTTTTTTTGTTCCATTGTTATTTGGGGTCGAATTTAAAAAGTTTCCAAAAGCTGCTTTGAAAGAGGTTTAAACTTATCTTTTGCATAAAAAATTAAATGAAGACCTATAATGAGAAGTAAGTTATTTCTATTTGAAGTTTGAAGTGAATTATTTCTATTTGATCTATGTTATATTTATTTGAAATATGTTATTTCTATTTAAAGTTTGAAGTATATTATTTCTACCTGAAATTTAAAGTGTGTAATGTCTATTTGAAGATTGAAGTATGTTATGTATATTTGAAGTTTGAAGTATGTTATCTATATTTGAAGTTTGAAGTATGTTATGTATATTTGAAATTTGAAGTTTTTTTTTCTATTTGAAGTTTGAAGTTTGTTATGCCTATTTGAAGTATATAATTTCTCTTTGATTTGAAGTCTATTTAAAGAATGTTAGAAGTCTTTTGAAGTATAAAGATTGCTAGAAGTCTTTTGAAATATAAAGATTGTTAGAAGTCTTTTGAAATATAAAGATTGTTAGAAGTCTATTTGAAGAATGTTAGAAGTCTTTTGAAGTATATTGCTAGAAGTCTTTTGAAATATATCGATTGTTAGAAGTCTATTTGAAGAATGTTAGAAGTCTTTTGAAGTATAAAGATTGCTAGAAGTCTTTTGAAATATAAAGATTGTTAGAAGTCTATTTGAAGAATGTTAGAAGTCTTTTGAAGTATAAAGATTGCTAGAAGTCTTTTGAAGTATAAAGATTTAGAAGTCTTTTGAAAGTCTTTTATAAAGATTGTTAGAAGTCTATTTGAAGAATGTTAGAAGTCTTTTGAAGTATAAAGATTGCTAGAAGTCTTTTGAAATATAAAGATTGTTAGAAGTCTATTTGAAGAATGTTAGAAGTCTTTTGAAGTATTTGCTAGAAGTCTTTTGAAATATAAAGATTGTTAGAAGTCTATTTGAAGAATGTTAGAAGTCTTTTGAAGTATAAAGATTGCTAGAAGTTTTTGAAGTATAAAATTGCTAGAAGTCTATAAAGAATGTTAGAAGTCTTTTGAAGTATAAAGATTGCTAGTCTTTTGAAATATAAAGATTGTTAGAAGTCTATTTGAAGAATGTTGAAGTCTTTTGAAGTATAAAGATTGCTAGAAGTCTTTTGAAATATAAAGATTGTTGAAGTCTATTTGAAGAATGTTAGAAGTCTTTTGAAGTATAAAGATGCTAGAAGTCTTTTGAAATATAAAGATTGTTAGAAATTTGAAGAATGTTAGAAGTCTTTTGAAGTATAAAGATTGCTAGAAGTCTTTTGAAATATAAAGATTGTTAGAAGTCTATTTGAAGAATGTTAGAAGTCTTTTGAAGTATAAAGATTGCTAGAAGTCTTTTGAAATATAAAGATTGTTAGAAGTCTATTTGAAGAATGTTAGAAGTCTTTTGAACTATAAAGAATGTCAGAAGTCTTTAGATGCACGAAGAATTTTTGCCGTTTATTATGTTACATATAAGTTGTGTATGTTAGTTTTGAAGTCAGTTATCGCTATTTGAAATTAGTTAGATGTAGATTATTAATATTAGTTTGAAGTATGAAGCATAGTAAAGAAAGAAAAACAAGGGGTCTAGCATTGTAAACTCTTTTTCTGATGAGAAATTTTTCTTGCGATTGCATTACTAGCATTAAAAACAATCACAACAACATTAAACATTTGTTTAAGGAAACTCAGATCTTCTTTTTCCAATGGCTATTTGAAAGTCATTAAATTTTCAGGAAAAAATGAAACAAGGTTTAGAAAATCTGTTTAGAAATTCGACAGCTATAGAAAATCTGGAAAGATGAGTTTAAAACTCAGAAAATGTTCTAAAAGAACAAGAAGAAGAAAATGAAAACGAATAAAAAAAAAAACTATCTCCTAGACTCTGCTTAAAGAATTATTTTCCCAAGTGCTTTTCCGGCATTGAGACGAAGTCATCATTCCCTAAGAACCCCCCAAGGATCACAAAATCCGGGAATGAATGGATCACATGGAGCTAATCGCATCTTCGATTCTTCCCGATGGATGACAGCGGGCAAGTTTCCATTGCTTTTAATTTTTCAGCATCTCTGGAAGCTTGGTTTTTCGACTGAGACTCGTGATGTAAACTCCTTTCATCGGATTGCAATGTACTGGAATGGATTTCAACGAAGAGGTCTTTTTTTTCCCATTGTTATTTAAGAAGTTTCCAAAACCTGCATTGGAAGAGGTTTAAATTTATCTCTAAAAATTTAAGAAAAACGTATAATTTGAAGTATGTTATGTCTATTTGAAGTATGCTATGTCTATTCGAAGTTTGTAGTTTGTTATTTCTATTTGAAGTCTTCAGGTGTTTAAAGAATTTTTGAAGTTTATTATGTGATATACTAGTAATGTACGTTAGTCTTGAAGTCGGTTATCGCTTTTTGAATTTCGTTAGACGTAGGTTATTAATATTAGTATGAAGTGTAAAGCAAATTAAAAAGCATTTCGAGGAAATGTTATTATTATTTGGAGTATAATTTAAGAAGTTTCCAAAAGATGCATTGAAAGACCATTAAATTTATCTCTTGTATTTAAAATTTAATGAAGACCTGTAATTTGAAGTATGTTTTGTTACCTTGAAATATGTTATCTCTGTTTGAAGTAGGTTATTTTTATTTCAAGTATGTTATTTATATTTGAAGTATGTTATTTCCATTTAAAGTTTGAATCGTTACCTACAATTTATCCTGGATAATGAACTATAATGCGAACGTTTTTATTGATTTTATTATTAATTGAAAATAAAGAAAGAAAAAAACAGAAAGTGAAAGAAAAATAAAAAAAATAAATAAAGAAAGAAAGAAAGTTAAAGAATAAATTTCGAATTCGAAACCATGGATATTTGTTTATTAAACCTATTGCAAATAGCTCGCTGAAGATTAATACATTGATAGTAGTACACCCAGTTAATCCTTGTCATCATTATTTTAATGTAATTTCTTATATATATTTTTTGTCACCTTAACTTGCTGTGTGAAATGCAAATTTTACCATGGTTAATTTTCATCAATAATGTTATATATTCAAGCTTCAAGGTGACTTATTTACAGCATCTTCATTTACAAAGTTTAAGACGTAGTTAATGATACAAATAAACACGAATTTTTTATAACATCTATCTTTTTACAGAAGGTAGATTTCCAAAGTGGAAAAACGCTGAACAACTTTTTTCCTCAACAGAGAGAAGTAGGGCAAATTAGTTTGGAATCACCGAAATAGACTAGGATATTTAAATAGATTGAAATAGTTCCACTTTCATTCGTTATATTTTCTTTGAGTAAACACATCTATTCGATGGTTTATTTAATCTCAGTTCAGGTAGATTTGCTTTTAAAGGGTAAAAGTTAGCGTATTTATTTTATTGACCTCTCAGAAAAAAAAGCAACTGCAACCCTCTGCATTTTTGGGTATCCTTGTTTACAATGGCGCTTTTTCGAAGCGAAACACGATTCCCTCTTGTTTACCAGACTGATTGAAGAACTCCGTCGAGTGAACAACTTCGTGGAAAGGGAACATCGTTTCGAATTCGAAAGGGTGCAAATTTATGTAAATCTAGAGTTACTCTCGGCAACCTTGAAAGTTATTCTGCAGATCGCTGTTGCAAATTCTTCGAGTTTCTCTTCGTGGCATAATGTGTTTGCTCGAGGAGTTGTGCACTTTTTTCTTTATTTGGTGTTTGTTTCTTCCGAGGGTTACCTGTACCGGGCGATATTATATTGTATGCCCTGATCACGAATTTAACTTGTCAAAGCGGATAGAGAGTAAGCATGTAAAGTAAATATTTGGTTCCCCAAAACTAAATGCTCGAGAATAAATGAATTTTCTCCTTTTGCTTATGACAGGCTTAGATGAAATACATAATATAGCAAGCAACAGAGATGTGTTTAAAATCTTACAGAGATGTGTTTTAAAATCTTAGAATCTCTGCATTCTGTTTGTAGAACATGCGAATGTTTATGAATCCATAAAGTGTAATGTATATTTATCCTCTTGTCATTTTAATCATATTTTTAATACTAGTTTGGTCAAATTTGTGATCAACATTCGTAAAAAATTATTTGCGTAATCATTTCTTTTTAAGTAAATAAGTGTTTGAATTGTATACTATACTAATAATATTCAATTGCATTACTGATAATATTCAATTGCATAAGATACTAATAATACTCAATTACATACTATACTAATAATAGTTAATCACATACTATTCTTTTTTACATGTTTTTAATATTAAAGTCCTTCCTTTTTTATTTATTTTATAAATGCCGTGCATTGACACATACGCCATTGTTTCACGGGCTATTCAGTACTTTTTGACTTTCTGCTCATACAGAGAAAGTTCATAACAATTATTTAAATGTTTAAAAGCCCAACTAGAGTCACAAAACACAGTTTGGGGAATTCGCGACTCCAGTTCTATAGAGGGGGTCACGTAAACAGTCATGACGAGTCAAAACATATAAATAATGTCGCAGCTGTCTTTCTTTTGAAGACTGTGATTAGTTCTCTCTTTCCAAAAAAAAAAAATTCCATATCTTATCTATAACGAATTGAATTATATCCAAGTTTGGTCAAATTTTTGATATTTATCCAATAAAATGAATTCGAGGTGTCAAAAAATAAATTCAATATTCAAGGTGTCTTATTTTTAACATCTTCGTTTGTTATGATTTAAAAGTAGGTATTGATAGAAATAAACACGAATTTCTTACAGAATCTTTCTGTTTACAGAAAGTAAATTTCCAAAGAGGAAAAACGCTGAACAACTTTATTCCTTGAAAGAAAGTAGGACAAATTAGTTTGGGAATCACTGTAATAGACTAGGATATCTAAATAGATTGAAATAGTTCCACTTTTATTCGCTCTTTGAATAATCACATATATTACCCGGTTTATTTAATCTCAGTTCAGGTAATTTGCTTTTAAAGGGTAAAAATCAGTGTATTTATTTTATTTACTCCGCTGAAAAAAAAAAAAACTGCAACCAACCTTCTGCCTTTTTGACTAGCTTTGTTTACAATGGCGCTTTTTCGACGCAAAACACGATTCCCTTTTGTTTACCAAACCGATTGAAGAACTCCGCCGAGTGAACAACTTCGTGGAAAGGGAACACCGTTTCGAATTCGAAAGTACGCAAATTTATGTAGATCTCGAGACCCTCTTGGCAACCTTGCAAGTTATTCTGCAGATCGCTGTTGCGAATACTTCCGAGTTTCTCTTTGTGGCATAATGTGTTTGCTCCGGGAGTTGTACTCTTTTTTTTTATTCGATGCTTGTTTCTTCCGAGAGTTACCTGTACGGGCTGATATTCTATTGTGTGCTCTGAGCAAAAATTTAAACTTGTCTAAGCGGAAAGAGAGTAAACAAGTAAAATAGATGTTTGGTTCCCCAAAACAGAATGCGCTAGAATAAATGAATTTTCTCTTTTTTGCTCATGACTGGCTTAGAGGAAATACGTAATGTAACAGGCAACTTAGAGAGATGCTCTTTAAAATTTTAGAATCACTGCTTTCGGTTTGTGGCACATTCAAATTTTTATGAATGTATATTAATCCTCTTGTAATTTTAATCAAATTTTTTTTTAACTTTCATGAAAAATTATTTACGTAGTCCTTTTTCTTAAGTAAATAATTGTTTGGAGAGTATGCTTAATTGGATCGTATGTTAATAATACTTAATTGCATGGTAGACTAATAAAAATTAATTACTGCTATAATAATACTTAATACCATACTGCATTAATAATACTTAATTACATACGATACTCAATTACATATGAAACTAATTATACTTAATCACATATTTTACTTTTCTACATGTTTTTCAAATTCAAGTACTTTTTGTGGCATGATGTGTTTGCGGGCTTAGATGACAGGCTTAGATGAAATACATAGTAATATAGCAAGCAACTTACAGATATCTGTTTTAAAATATTAGAATCACTGCGTTCTGTTTGTAGCAAATTCAAATCTTTATGAATCCATAAGGTGTAATGTATATTTATCCTCTTATATTTTTAATTTTGCTTTTAAAGCAATGTTGGTCATATTTGTGATCAAATTTCATGAAAAATTATTTGCTTAGTCATTATTTAAGGCAAATAATATTATTTATAATACATACAATTTTTTTACATGTTCTTCATATTTAAGCCCTTAATTTTTATTTATCTTACAAATACCGAATATTTGCATCTACGCCATTCGTTCACCGGCTCGCCAGCACTTTTTTACCAAGTCCTTATACCGCAAGAGTGCATTAAAATTATTTAAATGTTCAAAAGTCATAGGCCAACTAGAGTCACATAAAACACAGTTTCGAGAATTCACCACTTCAATTCCATAGAGTTGGTCACGTAAACAGTCATGACCAGTCAAACGTCTAAATAGGGGGCCTCAATAACCGAGTGTGAGTAAATACTTTATGAGTTTTTCATCTTCTGAAATCCCCCCACATTAAATGAGTGTAACTAATTTAAGAATGCAATTTCCCGACAGTGTTTAAAATTAATGGTATAAATATTTGAAACTAATTTAATCAAAATTGCTTTGTGTTTAATTTCATTACTACAAATAAACTCATAAGTCATTTAAAACACTTCAACACAATGTGATCTGAGTTTCCGTGCTTTTAAAGTAATTAAGTCTCACATTAACTGTAAACACATAAATTTTCCTTTTTAAACGACATCATACTACTTTGAATTTTTTTTTTCTCTGGCGATCTCCAGAGATAAAAAAAGAAAATTAAAAAAGAAAGAAACTAAGAAATTAAAAAAAATAATAACTGAATGAATTTTATTAATCATAAACCTTTTCTCATTTCACACTTAAAGTAGTTCAAATATTTTGTCATCCGAATAAATCTATTATTTACCTTTAATCACACGTGCTTAAAGACCGTAGAAGGAATAAACAATGGAGCAGAAATAAACCGCCATATTAATTAAAAGAGCAACACCATATAAAAAGACTTAAAAATTTCCTTTTTCAGATGGCAATTTTAAAAGTAGAAAAAAAGTTCAATTATTTCCTAAATTATTAAAACCTAATTTGATTAACGAAAAAAAAAAATGGAAATTGTTTATTATTTCAATATAATTAAAAAAAGGCCACGCATATTAAAATCCTCATCCACACAATTGGAGCTTTAAAAAATTGAGTAAGAACAACAAAAATAAAATCCGTCAACAAAATTTACCCTTTTTTTTGTTCAGTTCTCATCAAAGTTAATGTTAGCATTCTAACGCTTAACGTAAGAACGAACGTGCCAAATAGCTGTAGATAGAGGAGCTTTCGCGAATCGTAAAATTTTTTACGACTTTGAAAAGGATAACCCGCGCAGGACCGCTCTATCTGATAAAACACAGGAGGTAATTTCACTTTTTGAAACACTTTCCTCACTTTTTTAAGTTCGTAAATCACTTTTACTACAAGCAATTACGTTTCAACAGCAAAATTGTGTGGTTCTATATATGCAATTTTTGCTGTGGCAATACCGGCACCACTAATAAAATGGTAATATTGCCTAAAAATTCATGGTAAAGGTTATTACGGAGCAGTTTTGCAAAAATGAGAGGTCAAAATTAAATTTAAAAGGAACATCGGAAGTGTCATTAAAATTTATGCATTTGTTTTTTTAGTTCAACATCAGAGAGCTTCAACATAATGTTCATGAGTTTCATTATTAGTGGAGAAAGTTCTTCTAAACTTCATATAGGTTATGTGGACAGTGAGTGACCTTGCGCGTTCTGGATTTGCATGTTTTAAATTACTCTTTTTATGGTTAAAAAAAGGTCATGGCAGTTAATTATTCATAGTGTTATGCCATAATAAGCATGAGACTGTAATAATTCGAAATGGGCAAATGGACTATTCCTTAAACTCAAGAAACCACGCCGGGGATGTCGTTTTGAGTCGATTGACGAGATTCAACGTGATTCGCCGAGCGCTTTGAAGGCCATCACTGCGGATGGCTTTTCAGCATGGATTGAGGATTGGAAAAAAAGTTGGCATAAGTGTATTGTGTCCGGAGGGGATTATTTTAAGGCGATGAAATAAATTTAAAAGATTAAATAAATAGATTTTGAAAAAAAAAATGGTCTTACTTTCTGGACACAGTAGTATGTCATCTACTTAACTGGGGATGGTTCGGAATATATCAATTTAAAAATTTAAAAAAACAAACAAATTTAATAACAACGGTAAGACAATAAATAAATAGATCGACAAAATTTCAATACAATTTGCAACGCCCTCTCGAGTTACGTCTGAAAATACATTATTGTTCATGAATATATTGAACGTTTGTCATTTGTTTACATTCGAAATCCTTTTATTTCTGCAGTCGAGGCAACATTTATTCAATTTGTCGGTTTAATCGCTGTGCAAAATATGGTCTTGCCTTCAGAATTTTATTTCGCCGCTTTTTGGAGCCATTTTGTTTCCGAGTTTCGAACGCAAATTCCGCATGAATTATTTATGAGCTATAAATGTCACCTTCCTTCGATTTACGTTTTGAAGAACCTTTACTTTTGTGAAGACAAAATAAAAAGAATATGAAAAAAAAAGTTTTTATTTTTTTAGCTGCCACTTCCTGTTTTTGAAGACCGGAAAACAAAAAGAAAAAAAAAAAAAAAAAGTTCTAGTTTCTGGTTTCTTCGTTTTTGCTTTGAACTAGAAGAAGAGAGAAGTAAATATATGTATATAAATTGCATTATTCAAAATAGTGTTTTCTCTTTGGAGCATTTTCTTTTGATGTTCTGTGTAAGATTTTCTTCCCAAAAGTTTACCACACGGAATGTAAATGCTTTTATCATCGGATTCGCATTAGCATTTTCGAATTATTTCGAAACTGAACGTCGTTAATAATTATGTACAAAGGAAAATAAATTCAATTTTCCTACTAGCACTCAAAACTATATTTCTTTCAGTTTGCAAATTTATGCTTGTTTTAAGAGAGTACTTAAGCAAAAACAAATTTCAAACTACTTACTCGAATCCATTTTATGCTATTGCTGAAACTTTTAACATTACTAAACTCAATTTTTCATTTTAAATGAATATCGTCTTTATCGGGTTTATTATTTTTTTCCTTTTAAATTTCAAAAGAAAAGTTATACTTTATGAGGATTATTATTCATTTTAATATAATACTAGCAAAATCCAGCATATGTTGTAATGACAAAAAAAGCTTTGTAGAAAATTACATATCGCTAATATGTTCTCCATGCTCACACAAACAAATTTTATCAAAATCGGTCTAGCCGTTTAGGAGTAGCTCAGTGGCAAACACATGTACTCAACAATTGTATATTTAAAGATAAATTGCATATATTCACATAAAATTCATTAATATTTATTTTATAATAATATAAATATTCATAAATTTTGCGATATTTTCCTGTCTGCAATGAAACACTATCGTGAATGGGATAAATAAAATTAATTAGAGTTCGGATCATTAAAATTCTTCTATACCTTTCTGGAAAATACTATACTATTATTAATTCTACTGTAACTATTGGACAAATGTTACTGTACCTATTGGGGTACCAATTTAAACTGGAAAATTAGCTGTAGTACGAAAGTTTTTGTTGCTATTCTTATTTACTTAAATTAAAAAAAGAAACTTATAGCAAATAGCGAGCAGAGAATTAATACATTTATAGCAGCGCAGCAAGTTAATCCTTGTCATTATTATTTTAATGTCATTTATTATATATATTTTCATTTTCCATTTTGTCATCTTAACTTAATATATGTAATACGAATAATATTAATATAATGTTTGAATAATTGATATAATTATAATTAATTGATATAGTTTTTCTAAATAATTTTTTAAATTCATTCTTCAAGGAGTCTTATTTGGAACGTACACATTTGCTATGTTTTAAGGCGTAAGTAGTGATACAAATAAATACGAATTTTTTTTTCTTCTTCTTTCTGTTTACAGAATGTAGATTTCCAAGGAGGGTAAGCGCTGAGTAACTTTATTTCTTGAAAAGAGAGAAGTAGAACAAATTAGTTTGGGAATCACTGAAATAGACCGGGATATCTGAATAGACTGAAATAGTTCCACTTCGATTCGTAACACTTTATTTGAGTAAATACATCTATTCACCGGTTTATTTAATCTCAGTTCAGGTAACTTTGCTTCTAAAGGGTAAAAGTCAGTGCATTTATTTTATTGACCCCTATAAAAAAGGAAACTGTAGAAACCTACCCTCTGCATTTTTGGATAGCTTTGTTTAGAATCCGCTTTTTCGACGCACAGCACGATTCCCTTTTGTTTACCAGACCGATTGAAGAACTCCGTCGAGTGAACAACTTCGTGGAAAGGGAACAGCGTTTCGAATTCGAAAGTGTGCAAATTTATGTAGATCTCGAGGCCCTCTTGGCAACCTTGAAAGTTATTCTGCAGATCGCTGTTGCAAATTCTTCTTCGAGTTTATCTTTGTGGCATAATGTGTTTGCTCCACGAGTTGTACACCTTTTTTTTATTCGAGGCTTGTTTCTACTCATGGTTGCCTGTACCGGGTGCTATTCTATTGTGTATTCTGAGCAAGAATTTAAATCTTTCTAAGCGTGAAGAGAGCAAACATGTAAAGAGAGATATTTCTTTCCCCAAAACTGAATGCGCGAGTATAAATGAATTTTCTCCTTTTGCTTATGACAGGCTTCGATGAAACACATAATGTAACGAACTTACAAAGATATGTTTTAAAATCTTAGAATCACTGTGTTATGTTTGTAGATCTTCTGCGTTCTGTTCTGGGTTCATTAAAATCTCTATGAATGCAGATGATGTAATGATTAAAACGAAAGAGGATAAATGTACAAGTTTTTTCAGCTAATTTCAACTTTCATGAAAAATTATTTGCGTAGTCCTTTTCTTATGTAAAAATTTTTTGTATAGTATACGTTATTACAAACTATGGTGCTAATACTTAATTACATACTATACTTATAATACTTAAATACATACCATACTAATAATACCTAATTACATACTGTACTAATAATACTTACTGATATATTATACTAATAACACTTAATTGCATACAATACTAATTATGCTTAATCACATACTGTACTAAATGCTTATTACATGCTATACTTTTTTTACATGTTTTTCATATTCAAGTCCTTGTTTTATATTTAATTTACTCATACCGAACACTGGCGTGTACGCACTAGTTCACGGGCTATCCAGTGCGTTTTGACCATGTTCTCATACCGAGAAAGGGCATTACAATTATTTAAATGTCCGCAAGTCGCAGACCAGTTAGAGTCGCATAAAAAAAAGATTTGGGGAATCCACCACACCAATTCTATAGAGGAGGTACATAGAGGTACATAGAGGAGGTAATTCTACAGTATTTATATTGTCATATATCCTTTTGTCAACTTCACTTGATGATATAATGCCAATTTTATCACTGTTAATTTTCATAAGCAATTTTTTAAATTCAAGCTTCAAGGTGTCTTTTTTATTAACATCTTCATTTACTATGTTTTAAGACATAGGTAGTGATAGATATAAACACGAATTTTTTACAGCATCTTTCTGGTTTACAGAAGGTAGATTTCCAAGGAAGGAAAACGCAGAACAAAGTTTTTCCTGAAAAGGGAGAAGTAGGACACATTGGTTTTTGAATGTCTGAAATAGACTAGGATATCCAAATAGATTGAGATAGTCCCACTTTGATTCGTTACATTTTCTTTGAGTAAACACATCTATTCCTCGGTTTCTTTAATCTCAGTTCAGACAACTTTACTTTTAAAGGGTAAAAGTCAGTGTATTTATTTTATTGAGCAGCATAAAAAAAATAGCAACTGCAACCCAACCCTCTGCATTTTTGTGTAGCTTTGTTTACAATCGCGCTTTTTCGACGCAAAACACGATTTCCTTTTGTTTACCAGACTGATTGAAGAACTCCGCCGATGGGATGACTTCTTGGAAAGGGAACAGAGTTTCGAATTCGAAAGTGTGCAAATTTATGCAAATCTGGAGCCCCCCTTGGCAAGCTTGAAAGTTATTCTGCAGATCGCTGCTGCAAATTCTTCGAGTTTCTCTTTGTGGCATAAAGTGTTTGCTCCGGGAGTTATAGATTTTTTTTTATTTGGTGCTTGTTTCTTTGGCGAGTTACCTATACGGGGCGATGTTCTATTGCGTGTTCGGAGCAAGAATTTAAACTTGTCTGAGCGGAAAGAGAGTAAACAAGTAAAAGAGATATTTACTTCCCCAAAACTGAATGCTGGAGAATAAATGATTTTTTTTTCCTTTTTGGTCATGACAGGCTTTGATGAAACACATAATATAACAAGCAACTTACAGAATTTTTTTTTTATATCTTACAACCACTGCGTCCTGTTGGTAGAACATTAAAATCTTTATGATTCCTTAAGGTGACATGTATATTTATCCTCTTGTCATTTTAATTTTGCTGTTAAATCAATTTTGATCATATATGTGATCAACTTACATATTATACTAATAACACTTAATCACATACTATGTTAATAATACTTAATCGCATACTATACTAATAATACTCAATTATATATTATAATAATGATACTCAATTGCTTAATACGATACAAATAATACTCAATTTCATACTATACCAATAATAATTCAGCACATACTTTACTTTCTTACATGTTTTTGATATTCAAGTCCTTTTTTTTTTTTTTTTTTTTTTTTTTTTACAAATGCCGTGTATTGGCACCTCAGCCATTGGTTCACGGACGATCCAGTACCTTTTGACTATGTGCTCATATCGATAAAAGGGCATTACAATTGTTTCAATGTTCAACATTCACAGGTTGACTAGTCCTACAAAACACAGTTTGGGGAGTCCACCACTCCAGTTCTATAGAGGTGGTCACGTCAACTGTCATGACCAGCCAAATCGTCTAAATAAAGCAAACTCTTTCTTTCCTGGGAAAACTGGGTATAGTTCTCTCTTTCCCCAGAATTCTCCATTTCTTATTTATAGTGCATTGAATTATATCCAAGTTTGGTCAAATTTGTGATATTTATCCAATAAAATGAATTCAAGATGTCAATAAATGAAATCAATCTTCTTATAACATCTTCATTTGTTATGTTTTAAGACGTAGGTAGTGGCATAAATGAACACGAATTTTTTGCAGCATCTTTCAGTTTATAGAAAGTAGATTTCCAAGGAGGGTAAACACTGAGTAACTTTGTTTCCTAGAAAGAGAGAAGTAGGACAAATTAGTTTGGGAATCACTGAAATAGACTAGGATATCTAAATAGATTGAAATAGTTCCACTTTAATTCATAACATTTTATTTGAGTAAACACATCTATTCACCGGTTTATTTAATCTCAGTTCAGGTAACTTTGCTTTTAAAGGGTAAAAGTCAGCGTATATATTTTATTGACCCCCACACAAAAAAAAAAGCAACTGCAACCGAAACCTTTGCATTTTTGGGCAGCTTTGTTTACAATCGCGCTTTTTCGACGCCAAACACGATTCCCTCTTATTTACCAGACTGATTGAAGAACTCCGCCGAGTGAACAACTTCGTAGAAAGGGAACAGCGTTTCGAATTCGAAAGTGTGCAAATTTATGTAGATCCCGAGACCCTCTTGGCAACCTTGCAAGTTATTCTGCAGATTGCTGTTGCGAATTCTTCCGAGTTTCTCTTTGTGGCATAATGTGTTTGCTCGAGGAATGAGTTGTGCACTTTTTTTTTATTTGATGCTTGGTTTCTTCCAACAGTTACCTGTACGGGATGATATTTTTTTGTGTGTTCTGAGCCAGAATTTGAACTTGTCTGAGAGGAAAGTGAGTAAAAATGTAAAAGAGATATTTGTTTGCCCAAAACTGAATATGCAACAATAAATGATTTTTTTCTTTTTGTTCATGACAGACTTAGATGACATAAAATAAGCTACTTACACAGATGTATTTGAAAATCTTAGTACCATTGCATTCTGTATATGGCACATTCAAATCTTTAAGAATCCATCAGGTGTAATGTATATTTTATCCTCTTATCGTTTTAATCTTGCTCTTAAAGCAATTTTGGTCAAATTTGTCATCAACTTTTATAACAAATTATTTGCGTAGTCATTATTTAAGGCAAACAATATTATTTGAAATACATACAATTTTTTTTACATGTTCTTCATATTCAAGTCCTTTATTTTTTATTTATTTTACATTGCCGAACATTGGCGCCTAAGCCATTAGTTCACGGACTCTCCAGTACTCTTTGATCATGTCCTCATACCAAAAACGGGCATTACAATTATTTAAACATTTAAAAGTCATAGGTCAATTAGAGTCACAATTTTTGTAGAATTCACCACTCCAATTCTATAAAAGTTCATGTAAATAGTCATGACCAGTCAAACGTTTAAATAGGAGACCTGAATGACCGAGTTTGTGTAAACACTTTATAACTTTTACATTTTCTTAAGTTCCCCCACATTTAAAAAAACTCATTCAAGAATGCAATCTCCTATCAGTCCAACTTCCACAAATATTTATAATTTAAAACCAATTTAATCAAAATTGTTTTTTATTAAATTTTATTACTGCAGATAAACTCATAATTCATTTAAAACATTTCAACAAAAAGTGGTCTAAATTTATGGGCTTTTAAAGTAATTAAGTCTCACATTAACCGTAAACACATAAACTTTCCTTTTTAAACGTTATCATATTACTTTCACATTTTTTTTCTCTGCCAATCTATAGAGATAAAAATTCTTACGCTAAGAAATTAGAAAAAAAATAATTGAATAAATTTTATTAATCGTAAACCTTTCCTATTTCACACCTGAAGTAATTTTAATTTTTTGTCATCCGAATAAATCTGTTATTTATCTTTAATCACACATGCTTAAAGAACGTAGGAGGAATAAACAATGAGCAGAAATAAATCGTCACATTAATTAAACCAGCAATACCAAATAAAAACAGTTAAAAATTTTCTTTTTCAGATGGCTATTTCAACAGTAGATAAAAAAATTCAATTATTTCCTAAATGATTAAACCCTAATTTGATTAACGAAAAAAAAAAGAAAATCTGATTATTATTTAAATACTAATTAAAAAAAACCACGCGTATTAACACCCTCACCCACACAATTGGAGCTTTAAAAAATTGAATAAGAACAACAAAAATACAATTTTACTTTTTTAGTTCAGATCTCATCAAACTTAATGTTAACATTCTAACGCTTAACGTAAGAATGAACGTGCCAAATTGCTGTACATAAAGGAGCTTTCGGGAATCGTAAAAATTTTCACGACTTTGAAAAGGATAACCCGCGCAGGACAGCTCTATCTGATAAACACAGGAGGTAATTTCACTTTTTGACACACTTCTCTCACTTTTTAAGTTCGTAAATCACTTTTAGTACAAGCAATTACGTCACGCCAACAAAAATTGCGTGGTTCTATATATACAGTTTTTGCTGTGGCAATACCGGTCCCCTTAATAAAACGGTAATATTGCCTAAAAATTCATGGCAAAGGTTATTACATGAGATATGAGGTTAAACATGAGATCTGTAACATGAGAAATAGAAAAAATATGTTTTTAAATCACCCCATAAAAGGCTGCAAAAAACACTTTTGAATTTATTTGTAATTTTTAAATACTTGTTTTTTTTTTAAATATTGGCCATTAAACTCAATAAATTGAGCATAATGTCAGAGTACCATACTCTAATTACAATAAATTGAACTCAGAAATTTTAATCAGTTAATCACAGTAATATTAATTAGTATATTAAATCACAGTATACTACCATAACAACAAATTAAGCACAGTAATCTTAGTCATTGTCAATCACAGTAATCTTAACTTGTACATTTAAGAACAGTAAATTCCCATTACAAAAACTGATGTTAATCACAACTAAACGACATTATATAGATATTCATTTTCAATTAATGCCGTTTCTCTTCAGTTTAAAAATAGCAAAAATGGAAACTTACTGTGCTTAGAAAACAATAGAAATACGAACATAAATTATACGTTTTCTTTTAAAAATTGATAATTACGATATTATTAAGAATTTTCTTCTCTAACTACATTAAAAGAGTGAAACTCATTGAAGAATGCAATCCCCAGCACAGTTTTAAGATAATGTATATAAATATTTGAAACCAATTTAATCAACATTGCTTTTTTTTAATTTCATTACTACAGATAAGTTCATAATACATTTAAAACTTCACCACAAAGAGATCTGAGTTTTTACGCTTTTAAAGTAATTAAGTCTCACATTAACAGTAAACACATAAATTTTCCTTTATAGTCGTTATCATATTAATTTCAATTTTTTTCTGACACACTCTAGTGATAAAAGAAAAATTCTTACGAGTAAGAAATTAAAAAAAAAAAAAAAAATACTAATAACTTAATAAATTTTATTAATCATAAACCATTTCTCATTTCACACTTAAAGTAATTTAAATTGTTTGCCATCCGAATAAATATATTATTTACCTCTAATCACAAAAAAAAAAAAAAAAAAAAAAGTGCTTAGATGGAATAAACAGTGGAGCAGAAATAAACCATCATATTAATTAAACTAGCGACACCGAATAAAAACACTTAAAAGCTTCCTTTTTAAAATGACAATTTTAAAAGCAAAAAAAAAAAAAAAAAAATCAATTATTTCCCAAATGATTAAACCCTAATTTGATTAAGGATAAAAAATATATATAAAGAGAAAACTGTTTATTATTTAAATAATAATTAAAAAAGACCACGCGTATTAAAACCCTCACCCACACATTTGAGGCTTTAAAAAGTTGACTAAGAACAACAAAAAAAATCCTTCAACAAAATTTTGGGGTCTTTTTGTTCAGTTCCCATCAAACTTATTAATGTTAGCATTCTAACGCTTAACGTGAGAACGAACGGGGCAAATTACTGTAGATCAAGGAGCTTTCGCGAATCGTAAAATTTTTTACGACTTTGAAAAGGATAATCCGCGCAGGACAGCTGCATCTGATAAAACATAGGAGGTGATTTCAGTTTTTGAAAGACTTTTCTCACTTTTTAAGTTCGTAAATCCGTTTTAGTGAAAGCAATTACGTTTCACCAGCACAAATGCGTGGTTCTATTTAGGAAGTTTTTGCTATGGCAGTACCGGTTCCCCTTAATAAAATGGTAATATTGCCTAAAGGTTATTACGGAGCAGTTTTGCAAAAATGGAGATGTCAAAATGAAGTTTAAAAAAAACATCGGAAGGGTCATTAAAATTTATGCAGGTGCGTTTTTAGTTAAACATCAAGAGAAATTCAACATAATGTTCATGAGTTTTATTATTACTCGAAAAAGTTCTTGTAAACTTCATAATGATTATGTAAACATTAACCTTGGGCATTGTGGATTTGCGTCTTTTAAATGACAATTTTCATGGTTAAAAAAGTCTTCGCAGTTTATTATTGACACTGTAATGTTCTAATAAGCATGAGACCTGTAATATTCGAAATGGACAAAATATGTTCTTAAATCACCTCATAAATGATTGCGAAAAATTTTTTTTGAGATTTATTTGTAATTATTAAATACTTATCATACTGTGGTTTTACAATATTGGACATTAAACCATGGACATTGCAATCATTATATTCTCTCGAAAATCATCATCTCGATAGTTATCTCTCGAAAATGTATTGCAGCGAGATAAAGAGATAAACTTTCATGGAAAAAAAATACATAAAATTTAATCTTTTTCTATAGTTATTGAGTACTCAAAAACTTTCTTTCTTCTATTATTGCTTTTACTAAAGGAAAAACAATATATATCATTTACTTAACTGCGGATTTTTTCGAAATACGTCAATTGAAATATTTAAAAAAACAAAACAAATGTAATAACAACGGCAGGACAATAAATAGCTCGACAAAATTTCAATACAATTCGCATCGCCCTCTCGAGTTACATCTGAAAATACATTATTGTTCATGAATATATTGAACGTTTGTCATTTGTTTACTTTCGAAATCCTTTTATTTCTGCAGTCGGGGCAACATTTATTCAATTATCCGATTTAATCGCCGCGCAAACTAAGGCCTTACCTTCGAATTTTATTTCGCCGCTTTTTGTAGCCATTTTGTTTCAGAGTTTCGCAAATTCCGCATGAATTATTTATGAGCTATAAATGTCACCTTCCTTCTATTTACGTTTTGAAGAACATTTACTTTTGTGAAAATAAAAAAAAGAATATATGAAACAAAAAAGTTTTTTTTATTTTTTCAGCTGCTACTTCCTGTTTTTGAAGACCGGAAAACAGAAAGAAAACAGAACAAAGTTCTAGTTTCTGGTTTGCTCATTTTTGCTTTGAACTAGAAGAAGAGAGAAGTAAATATATATATATATAAATTGCATTATTTAAAATACTGTTTTCTCTTTGGAACATTTTCTTTTGATGTTCTGTGTAAGATTTTCTTCCCGAAAGTTTACGAGCACGGAATGTAAATGTTTTTGTCATCGGATTCGCATTAGCATTTTCGAATTATTTTTCGAACGTAACGTCATTAATAATTACGTGCAAAGGAAAATAAATTCAATTTTCCTACTAGCACTCGAAACTATTTATCTTAGAGTTTGCAAATTTATGCTTGTTTTAAGCGACTACTTAAGCAAAATTCAAACTACTTATTCGAATCTATTTTATGTTATTGCTTAATATTTTAACATTACGAAACTCGTTCTTTCATATTCTATATACACGAACGTCGCTAACGTTATCATTTGGTTATTTTTTTTTCTTTTAAATTTAAAAAGAAGAGTTATCATTTATCAGAAAATGTATGGTTATTTATTTTAATGTAATACTAGCAGAACTCGGCATACGTTGTCCTGCCAAAAAATGCATTGCAGAAAACTACATATCGCGAATAAACTCTTCATGTTTATATATATGTGCATAATAATTTTCATGGACATCGTTTGAACGGTGTAAAGATGAAATGCGGCAGCACCCTTTGGTGGAAAGTAACAACAAAGTGGATAGCTAGAACCTATTTTCCATACTCGAATACATATTGTTATCATTTTCATACCGATTTGTTGAACGGTACGGAAGTTAATATACTGAAGCACCATTTGGTGGTGATTTACAACAAAGGCAGAAAGAAATTTATTCGAATTTATGCTTGTTTTAAGCGAGTACTTAAAAAAAACCCCTTCAAACTACTTACTCGAATCCATTTTATGTTATTGCTTAAACTTTTAACATTACTAAACTCGGTCTTTCATTTTAAATGAATGCGAATGTCGCTAACGATATTCTTTTTTTTCTTCTTTCAAATTTGGATGGAAAAGTTATGATTTATCAGAAAAAGTATGATTATTATTCATTTTAATATAAAATAAAATTCATTAAAATTTGTATTATAATATAAATATTTGTAAACTTTGTGATATTTTCCTATATGAAGGGAAAATATATCGCGAATGGATAAATAAAAGTATCTTGATAAACAAAACATAAAACGGAGGTTTGGTTTGGTTTGGTTTGTCACTATTCGGTCATCTTGTGCACACGAAGGTTAATCAGACCGGGAATTAAAGTTTAAAGTAGATTTCGAACCGCTAACAAACATCCATGCCATATCCAGGATTCGAACCTGGAATCTATGGTATCAAAGGTCAGAACGCAAGCCAATTTGAAAACCAGGTCGCCATAAATCTGAGGAGTTTCATCAGTGTTTGGTTTGTCGTTGTACGGACATTTTTTGCATACTTTAGACTAATTAGACCGGGAACTACAGTTTAACGCGGATTCCGAACCCCCAACAAACATCCATGTCACCGCCAGGAATCGAATCTGCTTAGAGTTCGGATATTTAAAATTCTACTGCACCTTTCTGGACAATACAATAATATTATTAATTATATTGTACCTAATGGACAAGTATTATTGTACATATTCTGGTAACAATTTATCTTTGATAGTGAGCTATAATACAAAAGTTTTTATTGATAATTTTATTTATTAAAATTAAAGAAAGAAATGTATTGCAAATAGAGCGCTGAGGATTAATACATTGAAATCAGTACACCAAGATAATCCTTGTCATTATTATTTTAATGTCATATATTGCATATATATTTTCATATTTTCTTTGGTCATCTTAACTTACTGTGCGCAAAGAGAACTAATGCGGGTTAATTTTTATAAATAATTTTATAAATTAGAGCTTCAATTCAAGCTGTCTTATTTATAAAACTTTAATTTACTATGTTTTAAGACATAGATAGTGGTACAAACAAACACGAATTTTTTTACAGTATCTTTCTGTTTACAGAAGGTAGGAAAAAAGCCGAATAGCTTTTTCCTGAAAAGAGAGAAGTAGGACAATATTAGTTTGGGAATCACTGAAATAGACTACCATATCTAAATAGATTGAAATGGTTCCACATTGATTCGTACAATTTTCTTTGAGTAATCACATCTATTCGCTGGTATATTTAATCTCAGTACAGGTAACATTGCTTCTAAAGGGTAAAAGTCAGTGTATTTATTTATTGACACATCAGAAAAAAAAAAACTGCAACCAACCCCTGCATTTCTGGGTAGCCTTGTTTACAATCGCACTTTTTAGACGCACGACACGATTTCCTTTTGTTTACAGACTGATTGAAGAACTCCGTCGAGTGCATAACTTCATGGAAAGAGAACAGCACTCCGAATTCGAAAGTGTGCAAATGTATGTAAATCGCACACCCTGTTGGCAACCTTGGAAGTTATTCTGCAGATCGCTGTTGCAAATTCTTCGAAGTTTCTCTTTGTGGCATAATGAGCTTGCTCCGGGAGTTGTTCACTTTTTTGTTTTTTTATTTCATGTTTGTTTCTTTCAAAGGTTACCTGTATTCTATTGTGTGTTCTGAGCAAGAATTTAAATTTGTCTAAGCGTAAAGAGAGTAAACAAGTAAAAGAGATATTTGGTTCCCCAAAACTGAATGTGCGAGAATAAATACATTTTCTTATTTTTGCCCATGACAGGCTTAGATGAAATACGTAATATAACAAGCAACTGACAGAGATGTGTTTTATTATTTTAGAATCACTGCGTTCTGTTTGTAGAATATTCGAATCTTTATGAATCCATAAGGTGTAATGTATATTTATCCTTTTGTCATTTTAATCCTTTTTTTTAAAACAATTTTGGTCAAATTTGTGATCAACTTTCATGAAAAATTATTTGCGTCGTCCTTTTTGTAAGTAAATAATTGCTTGCGATACTAATAGCACTCAATTACATACGATACTAATAACACTCAATTGCATACGATACTAATAATACTCAATTGCATACGATACTAATAATACTTATTACATTTTATACTATTTTGCATGTTTTCAATATTCAATTCATTTGTTATCACGTGTGAACATGATGTTGTCCTGCTTAGGGGTTCGTGGTGCAATCCAAAAAGTACAGCTAGCAAATATAACTCCATTCCGAATTTGCAAAATTTGGCGGAAAAATGCTAGTTTGGGCCCCTTAACCCTTGAAATATTTCATGAATAACTTTAATCCTCAGGAATTTTCAGGAGAATTTGGCTTTTACTTGAAGTGTTTTGTAGTATGGTTTTGAGACAATTTTAATGTTTTGGGTTGGTATTTTAAACATTGGTAGATCCAATGGCTATAAGTACTCGTAGTGCGTTGATCAATTCTTTTTTTTTTTTTTGAAGTTTCATATTTATCATTTTTGGCGTTTTTCCATGCCTGTTGAGCTGTATAACGCTTATTATTGTATTTGGAATAGAATTGCTTATAGCTCATTCTTAATTTATGCCTAGAATTTTCAAATTTCAATATATTCACTTGACTATTGAATGTGATAATGATTCTTGTAAAATTTGGAATAATTCATTTTTCATTTATGCCTAGAATTTTCAAATTTCGATATTTTCTTTTCGGTATTGTATGTGATAACGTTTCTTGTAGAATTTGGAATACTTCATTCTTCATTTACGACTTCTTTTTTCTTACTTTTGTATATTCTTTTAGAGATTCTTGAACAACTCATTCTTCATGAAGTTCCTGATCTATTTAACATTGCTATGGCTATTGAATTTGGCTATTCTTGTACTCTTCCAATCAATTACTTCCTATATCTCTTGCATACTTAAACATTGGCATATTCCTCTGTTTATATATCTGTTCTCGATTGTTCACACATGATAAGTTGACATTTGACGAGCAGATTTGTTTTTTTATTTTTATTTACTTTACAAATACCGAACATTGTCGCTTAAGCCAGGCTCTTCACGGGCTATCCATTACATTTTGACTATGGCCTCATATCGAGAAAGTGCATTACATTTATTTAAATATTAAAATGTCCTAGGACGCCTAGAGTCCAACAAAATACAATTTCGGGAATCGACCACTCCAATTCTATAGAGATAGACACGTGAACAGTCATGGCCAGTCAATCGTCAAAAGAGGGCGCCTCAATGGCCGAGTGTCCGATTTTGAAGAAATACTTTATGAGTTTTTCGTCATCTCATATCCCCCCCATTAAACGATCCAAAACTGTGGTTAAAAATAATATGTATAAATATATGAACCCAGTTTAATCAAAATTGTTTTTATTAAATTTCATTACTATGGATAAACTCGTAATTCATTTAAAACACTTCAACACAAAGTGATCTGAATTTTCGTGCTTTTAAAGTAATTAAGTCTCGCATTATCCGTAAACATATAAATTTTACTTTTTAAATGTTATCATATTACTTTCAAATTTATCTCTCTGGTAATCTCTAGAGATAAAAAAGTCCTATGCTAAGAAATTAAAAAAATAATATTAAATGAATAAATTTTATTAATCATAAACCTTTCTCATTTCACACTTAAAGTAATTTAAATTTTTTGAAATCCGAATAAATCTTATTTCCCTTTAATCACACGTGCTTAAAGAGCGTAGGAGGAATAGATAGTGGAGCAGAAATAAGCCATCATATTAGTTAAAACAGAAACACCCAATAAAAACGCTTAAAAGTTTCCTTTTTTAAGATGGCACTTTTAAAAATAGAAAAAAAAAATCAATTATTTCCCAAATGTTTAAACCCTAATTTGATTAACTAAAAAAAAAAAAGAACAAAAAATTATACTTTAAATAATAATTAAAAAAGACCACCCATATTAAAACTCTCACCCGCACAATTGGAGCTTTTACAAGTTGAGTAAGAACGACAAAAATAAGAACCTTCAACAAAATTTTACTTTTTTTTTTCAGTTTTCATCAAACTTAATTTTGGCATTCTGACGCTTAACGTAAGAACGAACGTGCCAAATTGCTGTAGATAAAGGAGCTTTCGTGAATAGTAAAATTTTTTACGACTTTGAAAAGGATAACCCGCGCAGGACAGCTGTATCTGATAAAACACAGGAGGTAATATCTTTTTTGAAGCACTTTTCTCACTTTTTAAGTTCGTAAATCACTTTTAGTACAAGCAATAACGTTTCACCAGCAAAAATGTGTTCTATATATGCAGTTTTTGCTGTGGCAATATCGGTCTCCCTTAATAAAATGGTAATATAGCCTTAAAATTACTGGAAAAGGTTATTACGGAGCAGTTTTGTAAAAATGGAGAGGTCAAAATAAAGTTTAAAAGGAACATCCGAAGTGTCATTAAAATTTGTGCAGTTGCGTTTTTAGTTAAACATCAGAGAACTCCAACATAATGTTCATGAGTTTTATTATTGGAGAGAAAGTTCTTCTGAACTTCATGATGGTTATGTAAACATTAACCGCGTTCTTTCTGGATTTGCATCTTTTAAATGACTCACTTAATGGTCTTGGCAGTTAGTTATTGATAGTGTTATATTCTAATAAGTATGAGATTTGTAATATTCGAAATGGACAGGATATGTTCTTAAATTATCTCATAAAATGATGCTGGAAAAAGAACCAAAGAAATGCCCTTCTTTTTTATTCGTAAAACTTCAATTTTTAAATACTTATCTTCTGTTTTTTGAAAGAATTGACATTAAACACAATAAATTGAGTATAATGTTACAGTGTACTCACATAGCAATAAATCAAGCACAGTAATTTTAGTTAATTAGTACACAAAAGGATCGCAGTGCAACAAACCAAACCAAATCATGTTCTACATTGCGTCTTGTTTCTTTATGGAAGCGGTATTCAATTGCCAGACTTAAATTGATAGATTAAATGATGTCATTTGTTAATATTTGTTAATATTGTTTTTTTAGGACATATGTTTTCCTGTAAATTTGCCATTGGAAATCAAGAAAACCTTAGAAATATTAGCCAAAACATTTACTAAAATCTTAGTTATATTTTCATATAGATTTCGAAGAGATAATATTGTAAAAACAACTTCCATTTAAAAAGATCTACCAAAGCATAAATGCTTTTCTCTCTTTTTCATCTCTTAGAATCATGGACAATACAATCATTGAAAAACTTTCGAAAATGCAAATAAAGAGATATAAACTTTCATGCAAAAATATATAAAATTATTTTTTATATAGATATTGATTTGCTGAAAACTCTTCTTCCATTATTACTTTTACTACATGAAAGTTCTATACTACTGTGCACAAAAAGTAAGACAAATTATATTTTTTTTCCAAAAACTCTTTATTTATTCTACCATATCTATTTCATCTCCGTCAAAGTAATTCCTCCGGACACAATGCACTTATGACAACTTTTTTTCCAATCATCAATGCTTAAAATTTCCAATCCTCAAAAGTCATCGGCAGGGATGGCCTTTAGGGCGCGCGCCGATTCACTTTGAAGCTCTTCAATCGACTCTAAATGGTGTCCCCGAAGTGCTCTTTTGAGTTCAGGGAATAACCAGAAGTCACACGCTGTGAATGCGGTGGTTGTGAGACGATATGGGTTTCATTTTTGGCAAAATGTCACGTAGAATCATTGCATTGTGAGCTGGCGCATTCAGTGTTTTTGGTACCAATCAAGATTTGACGCGTTTGAAACCCAAAATGGAATTGATCGATACTTTTGAAATTCCAACATCACCAGAAAGATCTCTAATTGTAAATCGACGGTTTGCAAGCACCAAACCTTTAATTTTTGGGCGTGAGCTTCGTCGTCTATGGTTCATGGTCGACCAGAGGACAATTCAACAACAAAGAAGGCATTCTCTGCCTTCTTTGAACTGTTTATACCACTTCTAAACATTTCTTTCCGATAACGGAAGGCTCACAAAATGCCTTCTGCAACATTCAAAGAGTTTCCGCGAAAAAAATTTAATGCAAGTTATTTGCTCAATTAATTCAGACATTTCAAAAATCCGGATTTGCCGGAATCACTTTTACCGTCTCACAAGGCCAAGCGTAACTCAAACACTAATGAAAATTTTGACGTCAAATTTCACACAAATGTCAAGGACAGTGCCCACCAGCCCGGAATTTTCAATTGAAAATGTGTCTTACTTTCTGAACATAATAGTATACCTTCTACTTAACTGTTGATGATACGGAATCCGTCAATTGAAATATTCAAAAAAATATTTAAAAACAAATGTAATAACAACGGAAAGACAATAAAAGCTCGACAAAATGTCAATGCAATTTGCAACGCCCTCTACAGTTACATCTGAAAATACATTATTTTTCATGAATATATTGAACGTTTGTCATTTGTTTACATTCGAAATCCTTTTACTTCTGCAGTCGGGGCAACATTTATTCAATTTCCCGGTTTAATCGCCATGCAAACTAAGGCCTTACCTTCAGAATTTTATTTCGCCGCTTTTTGTAGATATGTTGTTTCCGAGTTTCGAACGCAAATTCCGCATGAATTATTTATGAGCTATAAATGTCACCTTCGTTCGATTTACGTTTTGAAGAACGTTTACTTTTGTGAAAACAGAACAAAATAAAAAAATATGAAACAAAAAAGTTTTTTTTTTGTTTTTCAGCTGCTACTTCCTGTTTTTGAAGACCGGAATACAAAAAGAAAACAAAACAAAGTTCTAGTTTCTGGTTTCTTCTTTTTTGCTTTGAACTAGAAGAAAAGAGAAGTAAAAATATATATATATATATAAATTGCATTATTCAAAATACTGTTTTCTTTTTGGAACATTCTCTTTCGATGTTCTTGTGTAAGATTTTCTTCCTGAAAGTTAACAAGCACTGAATGTAAATGTTTTTGTCTCGGATTCGCATTAGCATTTTCGAATTATTTCGAAACGTAACGTCGTTAATAATTATGTACAAAGGAAAATAAATTCAATTTTCTTACTAGCACTCAAAACTATTTTTCTTTCAGTTTGCAAATTTATGCTTGTTTTAAGCGAGTACTTAAGCAAAACAAATTTCAAACTACTTACTCGAATCCATTTTATGTTATTGCTTAAACTTTTAACATTACAAAACTCAGTATTTCATTTTAAATGAATGCGCATGTCGTTCACGATATTATTTTTTTTTTTTTAAATTTCAGTAGAACAGTTATGATTTATCAGAAAATGTATGATTATTATTCATTTTAATATAATATAAAATTCATAAATACATTTAAATTTATACTGTAATATAAATATTCATAAATTTTGCGGCATTTTCCTATCTGCAGCAAAAATTTACCATGAATGGATAAATAAAATTGTTTTGAGTAACAGAAAATAAAATTGAGGAGTTTCATCATCTTTCGATATTAGGTTTGATTTTTTAACTTTTGATATTAGGTTTGGTTCATCATTACTTAATATTCATCAGCTTTTGATATTAGGTTTATTCATCAGCTTCCGATATTAGATTCCAGCTTCCGATTCCGATCCGATATTTTGATATTAGGTTTGATTCATCAGCTTTCAATATTTGGTTTGGTTCGGTTCATCAGCTTTTGGTATATTTAGAACCCACTTTAAACAGTAAGTCCCTGTCTAATATGAGAGTAGAGCGTTGGGTATATGGTTGACAATCCTATCCTTTAAAAAGGAATATCTCCTATTTCGAAGCCTGCCAATAGCTAGACGACTTTGGTCCACCATGGAGCTGTTGCGCCAATGAAGAGGAAAATTAGTTATGTACTGCAAGTACTGATTAGTCAAAGATATTTGGTTTGTTTTGCCTCTCAATGGACATTTTGTGCACACTTTAAGTTAATTAGCCGGGTTCTACAGTTTAACGTGCATTCCGAACCACTTACAAACATCCATACCAGATGCCTAAAACAGATGTTTTTGAAGAGTGGTAACTCTTATATCCAGAACTGCAGGAACATTTGGTGTTAAATATGAACAGACGGTGTTGTGCAATCATTGCAGTTAGACTGAGGTCATATCCCTTAATAAGGGATTTGGATTTGTTGTTCAGCTTCATGGGGATGCAATATTTTTAATAGAACCAATCTGTCAATAAAGCCATTTTCTGCTTTGTTCCAAAATGTATGCGTACAATTCCTTTTTTTTTTGGCTGGAATACTTTCTACATCCTATAAGTACAGTATTGTGCCTCTGTAATATGAATTTCATGTCTCACTCTTGAGTTTTGAGGAATTATGGCAAAATCAAAAAGTTGCTGAATTTTGCACACTAGTATCTAACACTCCCAAGTCGTT
Organism: Caerostris darwini; assembly: GCA_021605075.1. NCBI lineage: Eukaryota > Metazoa > Arthropoda > Arachnida > Araneae > Araneidae > Caerostris > Caerostris darwini. The sequence goes on from BPLQ01005892.1 coordinate 42,046, forward strand.
TGAGTAAATACTTTATGACTTTTTCATCATCTCAAATCCCCCACATTAAGCGAGTGTAACTCATTTAAGAATGCAATCCCCGACAGTGTTTAAAAACAATGTGCATAAATATTTGAAACCAATTTAATCAAAATTGTTATTCAATAAATTTCACTACTACAGCTAAAGTCATAATTCATTTTCAACACTTCGACACAAAGATATCTTAGTTTTCGTACTTTTAAAGTCATTAAGTCTCACATTAAACGTAAACATTTAAATGTTCTTTTTTAAACGTTACAAAATGAGTTTCAATTTTTTGTTCTGGAAATCTATAGTGATAAAAAAATTCTTACGCTAAAAAAATAAAAAAAATAATAAGTGAATGATATTTATTAATCATAAACCTTTCTCATTTCACACTTAAAGTAATTCAAATTTTTGTCTTCCGAATAAATCTATTATTTACCTTTAATCACACGTGCTTAAAAGCGAAGAGGAATAAACAGTGGAGCAGAAATAAACGTTTAATTAAAACAGCAACACCAAATAAAAACACTTAAAATTTCCTTTTTAAAATGGCACTTTTAAAAGTAGAAAAAAAATTCAATTATTTCCCAAACGATTAAACCCTAGTTTGATTAACGAAAAAAAAAAAAAATTATAAAACTCTTTATTTAAATAATAAATAAAAAAAGACCATCAGTATTAAAACCCACACCCACACAATTGGAACTTTAAAAAGTTCAGTATCAACAACAAAAATAAAAAAACTTCAACAAAATTTACTTTTTTATAGTTCTCATCAAACTTAATGTCAGCATTCTAACGCTTAACGTAAGAACGAACATGTCAAACTATAGATATGCACTAATGTAAATTTTTTGCTTTGAAAAGGATAACCCGCGCAGGACAGCTATCTGATAAAACACAGGAGGGTTCCTTTTTGAAACATTTTCTCACTTTTTAAGTTATAATAAAATGGTTTCGCCAGCAAAAATTGTTCTATGTATATTCATGATAAAGGTTATTATGAAACAGATTTACAAAAATGGAGAGGTCAAAATTAAGTTTAAAAGAAACATCTAAAGTATCATTAAAATTTATGCAGTTGCGATTTTAGTTAAACATCAGAGAACTTCAATATAATGTCATGAGTTTTATTATTAGTGGAGAAAGTTCTGAACTTCATAATGGTTATGTAAACATTAACCTCGTGCGTTCTGGATTCGCATCTTTTAAATGACTCTTTTTATGGTTAAAAAAAAGTCTTGGCAGTTATTTATTGATAACGTTGTGTTCTAATAATCATGAGATCTGTAATATTCGAAATGGACAAAATATGTTTTTAAATCACCCCATAAATGGATGCAAAAAACATTTTTGTGTTTTTTTTGTAATTATTAAATACTTATTTTATGTATTTTTAAAATATTGGACATTAAACTATGCACAATGCAATCATTGAAAAAACGTTAGCGTTATATACTTTCATGCAAGAAAACATGTAAAATATTTTTTCTATACTTATTGATTGCTCAAAACCTTTCTTCCATTATTGCTTTTACTAAATGAGATATTCTATATATATCATTTGCTTAAATGTGTATGATCCGGAATACATCAATTGAAATAATTTTATAAAAGCAAATAAGTGCAATAAGAACGGCAAGACAGTAAATAGCTCGAACAAAATTTCAATGCAATTTGCAACGCCCTCTCGAGTTACATCTGAAAATAAATTATTGTTCATGAATATATTGAACGTTTGTCATTTGTTTACATTCGAAATCCTTTTATTTCTGCAGTCGGGGCAATATTTATTCAATTGTCCCATTTAATCACTGTGCATGCGAAGGCCTTTACCTTTAGAATTTTATTTCGCCGCTTTTTGTAGCCATTTTGTTTCCGAGTTTCGAACGCAAATTCCGCATGAATTATTTATGAGCTATAAATGTCACCTTCCTTCGATTTACGTTTTGAAGAAACTTTACTTTTGTGAAGACAAAAATAATATGAAACAAAAAAGGTTTTTTATTTTTTCAGCTGCTACTTCCTGTTTTCGAAGACCAGAAAACAAAAAGAAAGCAGAACAAAAATTTCTAGTTTCTGGTTTCTTCGTTTTTACTTTGAACTAGAAGAAGAGAGAAGTAAATATATATATATATATAAATTGCATTATTCAAAATACTGTTTTCTCTTTGGGACATTTTCTTTTGATGTTGTTCTGTAAGATTTTCTTCCTGAAAGTTTACAAGCACGGAATGTAAATGTTTTTGTCATCGGATTCGCATTAGCATTTTCGAATTATTTCCGAACATAACGTCATTAATAATTATGTACAAAGGAATAAATTCAATTTTCCTAGTAGCATTCTAAGCTATTTTTCTTTCAGTTTGCAAATTTATGCTTGTTTTAGCGAGTACTTAAGCAAAAACAAATTTCAAACTACTTACTCGAATCCATTTTATGTTATTGCTTAAACTTTTAACATTACTAAACTCGGTCTTTCATTTTAAATGAATGCGAATGCAGTCTCTATCATTTACCTGATTTATTATTTTTTGTTTTAAATTTCGATAGAAAAGTTATGATTTATCAGAATAAGTATGATTATTATTTATTTTATTATAATATAAAATTCATAAATTCAAAATATATATAATCCATTAACATTTATTATAAATGAATTGAATACGCGTCCTTCAGATCGATGTATCATCTTCATAAAATACATTTCTCGACTACAAGTCTCAATTTGTTTTTGAAAATTATTGTGAGATGCGTCCTACTTCTTTGTTCAATGAACGTCTCAATTATAATTATATACGTCTCAATTATAATGAGTTCGAATCAAATCACTAATGGATAGGTCGTGGCCACTCCTGGAGTTCATTTTGTTCGATAAATATCACAAATTTGACAAAATTTGGATGTGATTCAAAGCGTTACAGATGAGAAATGGAGAATTCTAGTAGAACAGGTTTCCACAAAAGAGACTGATATGTCTTTTAGATGTTTGACTGTCTATGAGTGTTTACATGACCACCTCTATAAAATTGAAGTGGTGGATTCCCCAAACTGTGTTTTGTGACTCTAGATGGTCTATGACTTTTGAACATTTAGATAATTGTCATAAACTTTCTCTGTATGATGACATGGTCGAAAAGTACTGGACGGCACGTAAACTAATGACTTAGGTGCTCGGCATTTGTAAAAAACGAAGGACTTGAATATGAAGAACGTATGTATTCCAAAGTAAGTATTCCAAATAATGTTATTTACCTTAAAAAAGGGCTACTCAAATAATTTTTCATAAAAATTGATCACAAATTTGACCAAAATTTATTTAAAAGCAAGATTAATATGAGAAGAGGATAAATATACATTACATCTTAAGGATTCATAAAGATTTGAATGTTCCACAAACAGAAAGCAGTGATTCTAAGATTTTAACACATATATCTGTTGTAAGTTGCAGGTTATATTATGCATTTCATCTGAACATGTCATAAGCAAAAGCAGAAAATTCATTTATTTTCGCGCATTCAGTTTTGGGGCACCAAATATCTCTTTTTACTTCTTTACTCTCTTTCGCACAGACAAGTTTAAATTCTGGCTCAGAACAGACAGTAGAATACAGGTAACCCTTGGAAGAAACAAGCATCGAATAAAAAAAGTGTACAATAACTCCTCGAGCAAACACATTATGCAACAAAGAGAAACTCGAAGAAGAATTTGCAACAGCGATCTGCAGAATAACTCTCAAGGTTGCCAAGAGGGGTTCGAGATTTGCATAAATTTTGCACACTTTCGAATTCGAAACGCTGTTCCCTTTCCACGAAGTTGTTCATTCGACGGAGTTCTTCAATCAGTCTGGTAAACAAAAGGGAATCGTGTTGTGCGTCGAAAAAGCGCCATTGTAAACAAAGCTACCCAAAAATGCAGAGGGTTGGTTGCAGTTTCTTTTTTTATGGGGGTCAATAAAATAAATACATTGACTTTTACCCTTTTAAAGCAAAGTTACCTGAACTGGGATTAAATAAGCCACTGAATAGATGTGCTTACTCAAAGAAAATGTTACGAATCAAAGTGGAACTATTTCAATCTATTCAGATACCCTTGTCTATTTCAGAGATTCCCACACTAATTTATCCTACTTCTCTCTTTCAAGGAAAAAAGTTACTAAGTGTTTTTCTTCCTTGGAAATCTATCTTCTGTAAATAGAAATAGGCTGTAATGCCGACAAGATTCATACGACTTAAAATATATAAATGAAGATGTTTTAAGCAAAACACCTTGAAGCATGAATTTATAAAATTATTTATAAAAATTTAACCCTCATTAATTCGCATTGCAAACAGCAAGTTAAGATGACAGATTGAAATATGAAAATAGAAATAATATTTGACATTAAAATAATATTGACAAAGATTAACGTGATGTACTGCTTTTAATGTGTTAATCTCAGCTCGTTATTTGCAATAAGTTTCTTTCTTTAATGTTAATAATTAAGAAGTATCAATAAAAATTTTCGTATTATAGCTCATTGTCCAAGATAAATTTATAAAAGAATATGTACAGTAATATTTCTCCATTAGGTACAATAGAATTAATAATAGTATAGTATTGTCCAGATAGGTGTAGTAAAATTTTAATATTCAGTACTCTAATCAAGTTCGATTTTTGGCGGTGGCATGGATGTTTGTTGGTGTTTCGGAATCCACTTTAAATTGTAGGTTCCGGTCTAATTAGCCTTAAGTGTGCACTAAATATCCGTAGAGTGGCAAACCGCACTAAACCTAATATCAAGGACTGATGAAACTCCTCAATTTTATCTTCTATTACACAAAATAATTTTATTTATCCATTTATGCTAAATTTTCGCTTCCGACAGAAAAATGCCACAAAATGTATGAGTAATTATATTACAATATAAATTTTAATGGATTTGTGAATTTTATATTATATTAAAATGAATAATAATCACACTTTTTCTGATAAATCATAACTGTTCTACTGAAATTTAAAAGAAAAAAAATAATACCGTTAACGACATTCGCATTCATTTAAAATGAAAGACTGAGTTTTGTAATGTTAAAAGTTTAAGCAATAACATAAAATGGATTCGAGTAAAGTAGTTTGAAATTTGTTTTTGCTTAAGTACTGGCTTAAAACAAGCATCAGTTTGCAAACTGAAAGAAAAATAGTTCTGAGTGCTACTAGGAAAATTGAATTTATTCCTTTGTACATAGTTATTAACGACATTACGTTGCGAGATAATTCGAAAATGCTAATGCGAATCCGATGACAAAAACATTTACATTCCGTGCTTGTAAACTTTTGGGAAGAAAATCTTTAGAGAGAACATAAAAAGAGAATGTTCCAAAGAGAAAACAGTATTTTGAATAATGCAATTTATATATATATTTACTTCTCTATTCCTCTAGTTCAAAGCAAAAACGAAGAAACCAGAAACTAGAACTTTTTGTTCTGTTTTCTTTTTGTTTTCCGGTCTTAAAAAACAGGAAGTAGCAGCTGAAAAAATAAAAAAAACTTTTTTGTTTCATATTTTTTTTTATTATTTTGTCTTCACAAAAGTAAAGGTTCTTCAAAACGTAAATCGAAGGAAGGTGACGTTTATAGCTCATAAATAATTCATGCGGAATTTGCGTTCGAAACTCTTAAACAAAATATCTACAAAAAGCGCAAAATAAAATTCTGAAGGTAAGGCCTTAGTTTGCATGGCGATTAAATCGGACAATTGAATAAATGTTGCTCCGACTGCAGAAATAAAAGGATTTCGAATGTTCGAATGTAAACAAATGACAAACGTTTAATATATTCATGAACAATAATGTATTTTCAGATGTAAGAGGGCGATGCGAATTGTATTGAAATTTTGTCGAGCTATTTATTGTCTTTCCGTTTTTATTACATTTGTTTTTTAAAAATATTTCAATTCTCGTATTCCAGATCATCTGCAGTTAGTTTAGATATAAAGAATATTTCATTTAGTAAAAGCGATGGGAGTACACTTAATTATACTAGTTAAGATTACTTTGATTAATTGTAAGTAAGATTACTGTGAATAAGACAGATGGGCTTAATTTGTTGTTATACTCAATTTATTGATTTTATTGCGAAATCTTTCGGAAAAACAGAAGATAAGTATTTAATAATTAATGCTTTACATATAAACAAAAAGGGGTTTTTGTAGCCTTTTATGATGTGATTTAAGAACAAATTTTGTAAATTTCGCATAATACAGATCTCATGCTTATTAGAACACGATAATATCAATAATTAACTGCCACGAATTTTTTAACCATGAAAAGAGTCATTTAAAGATGCAAATCCACAATGCCCAAGGTTAATGTTTACATATCCATTATGAAGTTTAGAAGAACTTTCTCCAGTAATAATAAAACTCATGATCATTATGTTGAAGTTCTCTGATAACAGTTTTTTCATTTTTTTTGTTAATCAAATTAGGGCTTAATCATTTGTGAAATAATTTGTTTCTACTATTAAAATTGTCATCTTAAAAAAGGAAATTTTTAAGTGTTTTTATTTGGTGTTGCTGGTTTAATTAATATGACGGTTTATTTCTGCTCCACTGTTTATTCCACCTACTGCTATTTAAGCATGTGTGATTAAAGGTAAATAATAGATTTATTGGGATGACAAAAAAAATTGAATTAGTTCAAGTGTGAAATGAAAAACATTTATGATTAATAAAATTTATTCAGTTATTATTATTTTTTTTTTAATTTCTTAGTCGTAAGAATTTTTTTATCGCTAGAGATTGCCGGAGAAAAAAATTTGGAAGTAATATGATAACGTTTAAAAAGGAAAATTTATGTGTGTATGGTTAATGTGAGACTTAATTACTTTAAAAGAACTCTCATTACTTTCTCTCTCGAAAACTCGGATCACTTTGTGTTAAAGTGCTTTAAATGAATTATGAATTTATCTGTAGCAATGAAATTTAAAAAAAAATTAGATTAAATTGGTTTCAAATATTTATATACATGATTTTTAAGCATTGTTGGGTGGTTGCTTTCTTAAAAGAGTTCCATTCTTTTAATGTGGAGTGATATGAGAGGAAAATGATGATAAATTATAAAGTATTTACTAAAACGAGTTAGAGCTATTGAATATACACTAGTGTGCAAAACTTAAGTAATATTCCTGATTTTGCTGTAATTCCGCAAAAAAATCAAGTGGGAGACATAACATCTATACTACAGAGGCACAATACAGTATGTAGATTATGAAAAACGTATTGAAACCAATAAATGAATCGTATACATACATTTTGGAACAAAAAAGACTTTATGGACAGTAGCGTTAATAAAAATCATTGTATAGCCATGAGGAAGAACTATAAGCCAAAATCACTTAGTAAGGGACTTCCTCTAACTGCAATGGTTACAATGTTGCTTGTATCCATATTCAATACCAAACTACACAGCATTTCTGGAGGTAAGAGTTGCCACTCTTCAAGGAGCATCTGTTTCAATTGTCTGGTGTTCTCGAGAGGGTAGAATCTTGCTGCCAGGCGTCTACCTGAAGTATCCCACACATGTTTGATGGAATTTAAATCAGAGGAGATCGCTGTCCACTCCATTCTACATATATCCTCCCTTTCTAGAAGCTCTTCAACAGCAGAGGTCCTGTGTGGACGTGCGTCGTCGCCCACAAAAATAAAGTCTGGAATAGTAGCACCTCGGAACAAGTGTAAGAGTGGGAAAATAATTTAATCGCAGTGAAGATCTCCGGTAAGAGAGCCACTGTCAAAAATATCAATCTCTGTTCGTCCATTCAACACAATGCCACCCCACACAAGTACTTCAGGACAACTCCAACGGTTTCTTTCCCTGATGTTGGTGAGATGAAACCGTGTCCTTACCTCGCTCCATATCGACTGGCTCTGAGAATCATTGCTCTGACTGAAACGACACTCATCTGTAAACATAACACGACTTCATTGATGCGATGTCCTGTCTTTGTGTCCTTTCCCCCACAGTAAATGATTCAGCCGATGGGATGCTGTAAATGATATGCAGCGTTCAGGACGACGGCAAATATACCACCTTTATGCTGATGTCTGGCCACAGTAAAAAGTGATACCTGTCGTCCGGTTCCCGTAAGCAGATGTTAAGCAATGTTGCCCGATATTCCGGTCTCTTTTCGTTGGCAGAACGTTATACCGGACATCCTTTACTGTGCTTACTTATAACAGTTAAGATTACTGTGATTATGATTACTGTGCTTAATTTGTTGTTAGATTATACAATGCTTAATTATTCTATTTAAGATTGCTATGTTTAACTGTGACTAAGATTACTGTGCTTAGCTATACTAGTTCAGATTATTGTAATTAATTGTGACTAAGATTACTGTGTTTAACTTGTTTTAATGTCAGTATATTGCGATTAGTTATACTAGTTAAGATTTTTGAGATTGTGTGACTAAGATTACTGCGCTCAATTTGTTGTTATGTGAATGTGAGTTAGGAGTGACATAATACTCCTTGCATTTCATGTTCAATCTTTTAAAAAACAGAAGATAAGTATTTAATAATTAATGTTTTACAAATAGACTTGAAGGGTTTTACAGCATTTTATGAGGTGATTTAGGAAGATATTTCGTCCATTTCGAATGTCACAAATAACATGCTTATTAGAACATAAAACTATCAAAAATTAACTGCCAAGACATTTTTTAACCACAAAAAGAGTCAATTTAAAAGATGCGAATCCAGAACTGTTAAGGTTAATGTTTACATAACCATCATGAAGTTCAGAAGAACTTTCTCCCATAATAAAACTCATGAACATTACGTAGAAGTTCTCTGATGATTAACAAAAAGCGCAACTGCATAAGTTTTAATGCAACTTCCGATGTTCCTTTTAAACTTAATTTTGACCTCTCCATTTTTGCAAAACTGCTTCGTAATAACCTATATCATGAATTTTTAGGCAATATTACCATTTTATTAAGGGGAACCGGTATTGCCACAGCAAAAACGGCATATATAGAACCACGCATTTTTGCTCGTGAAACGTAATTGCTTGTGCTAAAAGTGATTTACGAACTTAAAAAGTGAGAAGAGTGTTTAAAAAAGTGAGATTACCTCCTGTGTTTTATCAGATGCAGCTTATCCTTTTCAAAGTCGTAAAAAATTTTACGATTCGCGAAAGCTCCTTTATCTACAGCAATTTGGCACGTTCGTCCTTACGTTAAGCGTTGGAATGCAAACATTAAGTTTGATGAGAACTGAGCAAAAAAAGTAAAATTTTGTTGAGGGGTTTTATTTTTGTTGTTCTTGCTCAACGTTGTAAAGCTCCAAATGTGTGGATAAGGGTTTTAATAAGCGTGATCTTTTTTAATTATTATTTAAATAATAAACAATTTTTCTCATTTTTTTTCGTTAATCAAATTAGGGTTTAATCGTTTGGGAAATAATTGATTTTTTCCCCCTTGTTTTAAAATTGCCATCTTAAAAAGGAAAACATTTAAGAGTTTTTATTTGATGTTGCTATTTAATTAATATGACGGCTTATTTCTGCTCCACTGTTCACTCCTCCTACGATCTTTTAAGCACAAGTGATTAAAGGTAAATAATAGATTTATTCGGATCTCAAAAAAATTAAATTACTTTAAGTGTGAAATGAGAAAGGTTTATGATTAATAAAATGTATTCAGTTATTATTTTTTAAATTATTAGCGTAAGGATTTTTTATCTCTAGAGATTGTCAAAGAAAAACATTTTAAAAGTAATATGATAATGTTTAAAAAGGAAAATTTATGTGCTTACTGTTAATGTGAGACTTAATTACTTTAAAAGCAAGAAAACTCAAATCACTTTGCGTTGAAATGTTTTAAATGAATGATGAATTTATCTGTGATAATGAAATTAAAAAAAAAAACGATTTTGCAATTTTAATCAAATTGGTTTCAAATATTATTATACATTATTTTTAAGCATTATTGGGAGATTGCAATCTGTGTAAAAATGTTTAATGTGTGTAAAAAAGTAGATTCATAATAATATAATAATCATCAATTTTTAACAGAGAACGTATTATTTATATTCATATTTCTATTGTTATCTAAACACTGTATGTTTCCCTTGTTGCTATCTTTAAATTGGAGTAAAATGTCATCAAATGAAAATCGATATTGATGTAATGTAATTTACTTACTATTGTGATGAACATCAGTTTGTTGTAATGGGAATACACTGTGCTTAATTACACTAGTTAAGATTACTGTGATTAGCTGTGACTAAGATTACTGCACTTAATTTGTTGTAATGGGAGTATACTGTGACATTATACTCAATTTATTGAATGTAATGTCGCATATACAGAAAGATAAGTATTTAATAATTACAAATAAGCTCAACAGTATTTTTTCTGAATTTTATGTGGTGATTTAAGAACATATTTTGTCCATTTCGTATATTACATATCTCTTGTTTATTAGAACATAACACTAAAAATAATTAACTGCCAAGACCTTTTTTTGACCATAAAGAGTCATTAAAAAGATGCAAATCCAGAATGTCCATGGTTAATGTTTACATAACCATTATGAAGTTTAGAAGAACTTTCTGCAGTAACAATAAAACTCATGAACATTATGTAGAAGAAGTTCTCTGATGTTTAACAAAAAACGTTACTTTATAAATTTTAATGACACTTCCGATGCTCCTTTTAAACTTAATATTGACCTCTCCATTTTTGCAAAACTGCTCCGTAATAACTTTTTACTAAGAATTTTAAGGCAAAATTACCGTTTCACTAGCAGCATCGGTATTGCCACAGCAAAAAAAAAAATGTATATAGTACCACGCATTTTTGCTGCTGAAACGTAATTGTTTGTACTAAAAGTGATTTACGAACTTAAAAAGTGAGAAAAGTGTTTCAAAAAGTGAAATTACCTCCTGTGTTTTATTAGATACAGTTGTCCTGCGCGGGTTATACTTTTCAAAATCGTAAAAAATTTTACGATTCGCAAAAGCTTCTTTATCTACAGCAATGTGGCACGTTCGTTCTTACGTTAAGGGTTAGAAAGCTAACATTAAATTTGATGAGAACTGAACAAAAAAAGCAAAATTTTGTTGAGGATTTTATTTTTGTTGCTGAAACTGAACTTTTTAAAGCTCCAATTGTGTGGGTGAGGCTTTTAATACCCGTGTTATTTTTTAATTATTATTTAAATAATATAAGGTTATCTCTTTTTTTTTCGTTAATCAAATAACGATTTAATCATTCAGGAAATAATTAATTTTTTTTATCAAATTTAAATTTTTCATCTTGAAAAAAATAATCTTTTAAGTGTTTTTATTTGGTGTTGCTTGGTGTTTGGTGTTGTTGTTTAATTAATATGACGGTTTATTTCGGCACCATTTTTTATTCCTCCTACGATCTTTAAGCACGCGTGGTTAAAGTTTAATAATAGATTTATTCGGATGACAAAAAAGGTAAAATATTTTAAGTATGAAATGAGAAAGGTTTATGATTGATAAAATTTATTCAATTACTATTTTTTTTTTATATTTCTTGGAGTAAGATATTTTTTATCTCTTGAGATTGTCAGAGAAAAAAATTTGAAAGTAATATGATAACGCTTAAAAAAGGAAAAATTATGTGTTTACGGTTAATGTGAGACTTAATTACTTTAAAAGCACGAAAACTCAGTTCCCTTTTTGTTGAAGTGTTTTGAATGAATTATGAGTTTATCTGTAGTAATGAAAATTTATAAAAAAAAACAATATTTATACAAATTACAATTTCAAATATTTATACACATTATTTTTAAACACTGTTGGGGATTGTATTGTTAAATGAGTCACACCCTTTTAATGTGGGGGGATTTGAGATGATGAAAATCTTATAAAGTATTTACTCAAACACGCACACTCGGTCATTCAGGTCCCCTATTTAGACGTATGACTGGTCATGACTGTTTACTTGACCCCCTGTATAGAATTGGAGTAGTGCATTCCCCAAACTATGTTGTGACTCTAGTCGGCCCATGGCATTTGAACATTTAAATAATTGTAATGCCCTTTTTGCGATTTGATAACGTGGTCTAAAAGCACTGGAGAACCTGTGAACTAATGACATAATCGCCACTGTTCGGTATTTGTAAAACAAATTAAAAACAAAGGACTTGAATATGAAGAACATGTAAAAAAGTATAGTATGTGATTAAGTATTATTAATATAGTATATAATTAAATATTATTAGTATAGTATGTAACTAAATATTGTTAGTATCGTATGTAATTAAGTATTATTACTATAGTATGTAAATATATATTACTACTATCGTATCTAATTAAATGTTATTAGTATCGTATGTAATTAAATATACTATCCAAACAATTATTTACTTCAAAAAAGGATTACGCAAATAATTTTTCATGAAAGTTGAAAATTGCTTTAAAAATTTGTATATTTATTCTCTTTCATTTTTATCATTACATCATCTGGATTCATAACGATTTGAATGAATTGAGAACAGAACGCAGATGATCTAAAAACAGAACGCAGTGAAGATTTTAAAACACATCTTTGTAAGTTGGTTATATTGTGTATTTCATCTAAGCCTGTCATAAGCAAAAGGAGAAAATTCATTTATTTTCGCGCATTCAGTTTTGGGGAACCAAATATCTCTCTTACTTGTTTACTCTCTTGCCGCTTAGACAAGTTTAAATTCTTGCTCAGAACACACAATAGAACATCCCCCCGTACAGGTAACCCTCGGAAGAAACAAGCATCAAATAAAAAAAAAGTGTACAACTCACTCCTCGAGCAAACACATTATGCCACGAAGAGAAAATCGAAGAATTCGCAACAGCGATCTGCAGAATAACTTCCAAGGTTGCCAAGAGGGGCTTCCGATTTACATAAATTTGCACACTTTCGAATTCGAAACGCTGTTGCCTTTCCACGAAGTTGTTCACTCGAACGGAGTTCTTCAATCAGTCTGGTAAACAAAACGGAATCGTGTTGTGCGTCGAAAAAGCGCGATTGTAAGCAAAGCTACCCAAAAATGCAGAGGGTTGGCTGCAGTTACTTTTTTTGGGGGGGCGGGGGGTCAATAAAATAAATACACTGACTTTTACCCTTTAAAAGCAAAGTTACCTGGACTGAGATTAAATAAACCGGTGAATAGATGTGTTCACTCAAAGAAAATGTTACGGAACAAAGTGGAACTATTTCTATCTATTTAGATATCCTAGTCTAGTTCAGCGATTAATAATTTGTCCTACTAATTTGTTAGTTAAAAAAAATTGTAGGACAAACTAATTTGTCCTACTTCTCTCTTTCAAGTAAAAAAGTTGTTCAGCGTTTTTCCGCTTTGGAAAATCTACCTTCTGTAAACAGAAACATGCTGTAAAAAAAATCTTGATTATTTATAACACTATCTACGTCTTAACACATTGTAACTGAAGATATTATAAATAAGACACCTTGAAGCTTGAATTTATGAAATTACTTATAAAAATTAACCCGCATTAATTCGCATTGCACACTGCAAGTTAAGAAGTTACAAATGACATTAAAACAATGACAATGATTAACTTGGTGTGCTGGTTTTAAAGTATTGATCGTCACCGCGCTAATTTTAATAAGTGTCTTCCTTTATTTTTCGTAAATATGAATAGCAATAAGAACTTTCTTATTATAGCTCATTGACTAAGATAATTTGGTACCAGAATAGATACAATAATATTTGTCTATTATGTACAGCAGAATTAATAATAGTATAGTATTGTCCAGGTAGGTACTGTTGAATTTTAATTATTCGAACTCTAATCAGATTCGATTCCTGGCTGTGGCATGCATGTTTGTTGTCGGTTCAGAATCCACATTAAACTGTAGGTCCCGGTGTATTTATCCTGAAGTATGCACAAAATGACCGTAGAGTGACAAAACAAAAAAAATTCAATTTTTCCAAATAACTTTGATGGGAAAAAAATTCCACAAACGAAATTTTCCCACAGACAAATTATCCAGATTACTTAGAAATTGAAAAAGACCGCATACGAAATTTTTTCTTGAACAATGAATATTTAAAACGACCGCCTTTGACTGTCCATGGATTTACTGAGAACCATGTGTAGCGATAACTCATACGCAGACCTCATGCTAAGTCACCGTTTCAGTCTCATTATGTATTCACGATGAGTTTAGTTTTAGGCATTCGATAATTTATTTTTTATTACGTTCTTTCTACCTTTTACTGGTATCAAAAGCTTCAGGTTAGATTCCTGGCGGTGGCATGGATTTTTGTGAGTGGTTCGGAATCAACTTTAAACTGCAGATCTTTTTAATTGTCCTTTTAATCATGTTTTAAAACAATTTTGGTCAAATTTGTGATCAACTTTAATGGAAAACTATTTGAATACTCTTGCTTTTGGTAAATAATATTGTTTGGAATACATAATAAACATTTTTATATTTTCTTCATATTTAAGTCCTTAACTTTTTTATTTGTTTGTACAATAGTCCTTAACTTTTTATGCAGACCATTGGCGCTTAAGGTCACTGGTTCTCCAGTACTTTTTGACCATGTCCTAATGTTGATAAAAACATTTACATTCCGTATTAGGTAGTGAACTCGATGATTCGCATATCAACCTTCGTCAAGTGTCCGCTCTTCTAATATCAAGGTGGATTGATGGCTAATTGACTAGCTCTCTGGTCTTTGATACCACAGGCTTCAGCTTCGAATCCTGGCGGTGGCATGGATGTTTGTTAATGGTTCGGAATGCACGATAAACTGTAGGTATCGGTCTAATTAACCTAAACCGTGCAGAAAATGTCCGTAGAGCGGCAAACCAAACCAATTCAAATCAATTTCTTTGATTAATCAGTACTTACAATACATTACTATTCTTCTTCTTCATTGGCGCAACAACTCTATGGTGGGCCGAAGTCGTCTGTATGCTGGCAGATTTCAAGACAGGAGATGTTTCATTTTAAGTGGTAGGATTGTCAGCCATATATCCATTTCTACTGTCATATTAGACAGGGGATTTACTGCTTAAAGGGAGTTTTGCATATATCAAAAGCTGATGAATCGAACCTAATATCAAACGCTGATGAACCCAATCATATATCAAAAGCTGATGAGTCAAACCTAATATCAAAACCTGATGAAACTCCTCAATTTTATGTTCTATTTCTCAAAATAATTTTATTTATACATTCATGATAAATTTTCGTTGTGATAGGGAAATGCCAAAAAATTTATGAATATTTATATTACAATATACATTTTAGTGGATTTATGAATATTATTTATATTAAAATGAATAATAATCATACTTTTTCTGATAAATCATAACTTCTCTACTGAAATTGAAAAGAAAAATATAATATCGTTAGCGGCATTCGCATTCATTTAATAAGAAGGATCGAGTTTAATAATGTTAAAAGTTTAAGCAATAACATAAAACGCATTCGAGTTAAGTAGTTTGAAAATAATTTTTGCTGAAGTACTCGCTTAAAACAAGCATAAATTCGCTAACTGAAAGAAAAATTGTTTCGAGTGCAGTGCTAGTAGGAAAATTGAATTTATTCTTTTGTACATACATATTAACGACGTTACGTTTCGAAATAATACGAAAATGCTAATGCGAATTCGATGACAAAAACATTTACATTCCGTGCTTGTAAACTTTCAGAAGAAAATCTTACACAGAACATGAAAAGAGAAAACAGTATTTTGAATAATGCAATTTATATATATATATTTACTTCTCTCTTCTTCTAGTTCAAAGCAAAAACGAAGAAACCAGAAACTAAAACTTTATTTTGTTCCTTTTTTGTTTTCCTGTTCTCAAAAACAGGAAGTAGCAGATGAAAAAATAAAAAAAAACTTTTTTTGTTTCATATTTTTTATTTTTATTTTGCCGTCACAAAAGTAAAGGTTCTTCAAAACGTAAATCGAAGGAAGGTTACATTTATAGTTCATAAATAATTCATGCGAAATTTGCGTTCGAAACTCGGAAACAAAATGGCTACAAAAAGCGGCGAAATAAAATTCTAAAGTTAAGGCCTTCAGTTTACACAATGATTAAATCGGACAGTTGAATAAATGTTGCCTCGACTGCAGAAATGACAGAATTTTGAATGTAAACAAATGACAGACGTTCAATATATTCATGAACAATAATGTATTTTCAGATGTAACTCGAGAGGGCGTTGCAAATTGTATTGAAATTTTGTCGAGCTGTTTATTGTCTCGCTTTGTTATTACATTTTATTTAAATATTACTATCGACGTATTCCAGATCATCTACAGTTAAGTTAGATAAACAGAATATTTAATTTAGTAAGGGCAATTGGAGTACACTGTTCTTAATTAATTTTGTTAACATTACTGTGCTTAATTGTATGTAAGATTACTGTTATTAATTGTAAGTCAGATTACTGTGATTAACTGTGAATAAGATAAATGTGGTTAATTGGTTATTATGGAAGTATACTGTGACATTATACTCAATTTATTGAGTTTAATGTCGAATCTTTCAAAAGACAGAAGATAAGTGTTTAATAATTACTGATTTACAATCGAAATGTTTTTTCTTTGAAGAATTTTATGGGGTGATTTACGAACATATTTTATCCATTTCGTATATTACAGATCGTTTATTAGAACATAACACTATCAATAATTAACTGACAAGATTTTTTTTTAACCATAAAAAGGGTAATTTAAAAGATGCAAATTCAGATCTCGCAAGGTTAATGTTTACACAACCATTATGAAGTTTAAAAAACTTTCTCCAGTAATAGTAAAACTCATGAACATTATGTTGAAGTTCTCTGACGTTTAACTAAAAACGCAACTGTATACATTTTAATGACACTTCCGATGTTCCTTTTAAACTTAATTTTGCCAAACGGCTTCGTAATAACTTTTGCCATGAATTTTTAGGCAGTATTGCCATTTTCTTAAGGGGGACCGGTATTACCACAGCAAAAACCGCATATATAGAACCGCTGGAATAGCTGGTGAAAAGTAATTGCTTGTAGTAAAAGTGATTTACGAACTTAAAAAGTGAGAAAAGTGCTTCAAAAAGTGAAATTATCTCTTGTGTTTTATCAGATACAGCTGTCCTGCGCGGGTTATCCTTTTTAAGAGTTGGAATTAAGTGTGATGAGAACTGAACAAAAAATTAAAATTTTGTTCAAGGATTTTATTTTTTTCTTATTCAACTTTTTAAAGCTCCAATTGTGTGGGTGAGGGTTTTAATACGTGTGGTTGTTTTTAATTATTATTTAAATAATAAACAGTTTTTTTCATTTTTTTGTTCATTAATCAAATTAGGGTTTAATCATTTGGGAAATAATTGATTTTTTTTCTTCTTTAAAAATTGACATCTTAAAAAGGAAACTTTTAAGTGTTTTTATTTGGTGTTGCTGGTTTAATTAATATGAAGGTTTATTTCTGCTCCACTGTTTGTTAATCCTACGCTCTTTAAGCATGTGTTATTAAAGGTAAATAATAGATTTATTCGGATGACAAAATGTTTTAATTATTTTAAGTTTGAAGTGAGAAATGTTTATGATTAATAAAATTTACTTATTTATTATTTTTTTAATTTCTTATGCGTAAGATTTTTTTATCTCTAGAGATTGCCAAAGAAAAAATTTGAAAGGTACATGATAACGTTTAAAAAGGAAAATGTATGTGTTCACGGTTAATGTGAAACTTAGTTACTTTAAAAGCACGAAAACTCAGATCACTTTGTATTAAAGTATTTTAAATGAATTATGAGTTTATTTGTGATAATGAAATAAAAAAAAAAAAAAGGTTTTGCAACTTTGATTGAATTGGTTTCAAATATTTGTGTACATTGTTTTTAAACGCTGTTTGGTGATTGCATTCTTAATTGAGTTACAAGCATTTAATGTTGGGGATTTGAGAGGAAATTGATGGTAAATTATAAAGTATTTATTAACACGAGTCAGAAGTATTAGATACACTAGTGTACAAAACTTAAGCAACTTTTTCTGATTTTGCCATAATTCCACAAAAAAAGAAAAAACAAGGTAAAAACGAAATACATACTACAGAGGCACAATGCAGTACTTATAGGATGAAAGAAAATAAATTATACGCATGCATTTTGGAACAAAGCAGAAAAAAGAGTTTATTCGCAGAATGCCGTCAGTAGAAAACAACAAAACAAAGTTTCTTAGTAATTGATCTGACCTCCCAATGCAATTCCTACTCAATATCAAATTATTCAGCAATTCTTGAGCTCGAGACCCAGCGGTGCCATGGATGTTTATAGTGGATCGTAATCCACTTTACGCCGTAGGTCCAGGTCTCATATGACTGAAAAAGCATCACCAGACTTCTCACTCACATTATTCCCAAACTGTAACTGTGGAAATTCAGCTCTAGGCACAGGGATGTGGTGTGGTGTGGTGTAGTAGCAGCAGCAGTAGTTCTTGAGGCAAGAGTTGCCATTCTTCAACGAATATCTGTTTCAGCTAATTGGTGTTCTCATGAGGATAGAATCTCGCAGTCATGCGTCTCCTCAAAGCATCCCACACATGCTGAATATGATTTAAATTAAGGGAGACGTCTGAAGAACGTTATACCGGACATCATTTACTGTGCTTATTTATACCAGTTCAGATTACTATAATTAACTGGGACTAAGATTACTGTGTTTAATATGCTGCTAAAGCAGTATATTATGCTTAATTATACTAGAAAAGATTACTATTATTAACTGTGACTTAGATTATTGTGCTTAATTTGTTGTTATAATAGTATACGGTGTTTAATTATGTAAGTTAAGATTACTGTTATTGACTGTGACCGAGATTACTGTTCTTAATTTGTTATGGGAGCATACTGTGATATTATACTCAATTTATTGAAATTATCTCAATTTATTGTCCAATATTATATAAACAGAAGATAAGTATTTTATAATTAGAAATAAACTCAAAAGTATCTTTTGCAGCTTTTTATGGAGTGATTTAAGAACATATTTTGTCCGTTTCAAATATTACAGTTCTCATGTTTATTAGAACACAACACTATAAATACTTAACTGCCAAGACTTTTTTTAACCATAAAAAGAGTCATTTGAAAGATGCAGATCCAGAACCCACAAGGTTAATGTTTACATAACAATCATGAATTTTAGAAGATTCTTATCCAGTAACTGTAAAACTCATGAACATTATTCTCTGATGCTTAACAGAAAACTCAACTGCATAGATTTCGATGTTCCTTTTAAACTTAATTTTGACCTCTCCATTTTTGCAAAACTGCTAAGTAATAACCTTTACCATGCATTTTTAGATAATATTACCTTTTTTATTAGCGTTTTTGGTATTGCCATAGCAAAAACAGTATATATAGAAGCACGCATTTTTGCTGTTGAAACGCAATTGCTTGTACTAAAAGTGATTTACGAACTTAAAAAGTGAGAAAAGTGTTTCAAAGAGGGAAATTACCTCCCGTGTTTCTTCAAATACGGCTATCCTGTGCGGGTTATCCTTTTCAAAGTCGTAAAATATTATACGATTCGGGAAAGCTCCTTTATCTACAGCAATTGGCACGTTCGTTCTTGCGTTAAGCGTTGGAATGCTAACATTAAGTTTGATGAGAACTGAACAAAAAAAGCAAAATTTTGTTGAAGGATTTTATTTTTGTTGTTTTTACTCATCTTTTTAAAGCTCCAATTAATACGCGTGGTCCTTTTTAATTATTATTTGAATAATAAACAGCTTTCTCTCTTTTTTTTTTTTTTTTTTCGTTAATAAAATTAGGGTTTAATCGTTTGGGAAATAATTGATTTTTTTTCCTGCTTTTAAAAATTTCCATCTTAAAAAGAAAAACGTTTAAGTGTTTTTATTTGGTGTCGCTGGTTTAATTAATATGACGGTTTATTTCTGCTCCACTGTTTATTCCACTTACGATCTTTAAGCACGTGTGATTAAAGGTAAATAATAGATTTATCCGAATGAAAAAAAATTTAAAATTACTTTAAGTGCGAAATGACAAAAGGTTTACGATTAATAAAATTTATTCAGTTATTTTTTTTTTTAATTTTTAGCGTAAGTTTTTGTTATCTCTAGAGATTGCCAGAGAAAAAAAATTGAAAGTAATACGATAACGTTTAAAAAGGAAAGTTTATGTGTTGACTGTTAATGTGAGACTTAATTACTTTAAAAGAACGAAAACTCAGATCCCTTTTAATTGATGTGTTTAAATTGAACTTAATTTTGACCTGTCCATTTTTGCATAATTGCTTCGTAGTAACTTTAACCTCGTTTTAACCATAGGCCCCGGTCTAATATGAGCGCTGGGCATAGGCTCTTCAAGACAGCATGTACTGACTCAAAATCTGCCAGTAGCCAGACGACTTGGGCAAACCGTAAAGGGTTGTTGCGCCAATGACGAAGATTAAAATTAATATAATAATTATATTTTTTAAAAGAAAACGTATAATCTATCTTCATATTTCTATTGCGTTTTAAACACTGTATATTTCCCCTGTTGCTATTTTTAAACAGGAGAGAAATTCATGTAATGAAAATAAATACCTATGTAATGTCCTTAAGCTACTATTTTCAGCATCAGTTTGTTGTAATAAGAGTATATTGCGCGTAATTATGCTAGTTAAGATTACTGTGATTAACTGTGACTAAGATTACTGTGATTAACTGTGCTTAATTATACTGGTAAATATTATTGTGATCAACTGTGGTTAAGTTTACTCTGCTTAATTATACTGGTAAATATTATTGTGATCAACTTTGGTTAAGTTTACTCTGCTTAATTATACTAATAAAGATTGTGATTAGCTGTGAAAAAAATTACTGTCAATAGCTGTGACAAAGATTACTGTGATTAGCTGTGACTAAGGTTACTGTGATTAGATGTGACTAAGATTACTGTGCTTACTTATACTAATAAATGTTACTATGATTAACTGTGACTAAGATTACTGCGCTTAATTTGTTGTTATGTGCGTTAAGTGTGACATAATATTCATTGATTTTAGTGTCCAATCTTTCAAAAAACAGAATATACGTTTTTAATAATTAATGCTTTGAAAATAAATTTGAAAGATTTTTTTCTTTGAAGCGTTTTATGAGGTGATTTAAAAAAATATTTTTGTTCATTTCGAATAATACAAATCTCGTGCTTATTAGAACATAGCACTACCCATAATTAACTGCCAAGACTTTTTTTGACCATAAAAATCTTAATTTAAAAGATACAAATTCAGAATGTACAAGGTTAATGTTTACATAACCATTATGAAGCTTAGAAGAACTTTATCCAAAAATTATAAAACTCACGAACATTATGTTGAAATTCTCTGATGTTTAACTAAAAACGCATTTGCATAAATGTTAATGATACTTTCGATGTTCCTTTTAAACTTAATTTTGACCTCTCCATTTTTGCAAAACTACTTCGTTATAACGTTTACCATGGAGTTTTAGGCAATATTAACATTTTATTAGTGGCACCTGTATTGCCACAGCATACACTGTATATATAGAACCACGAATTTTCGCTGGTGAAACGTAATTGCTTGTACTAAAAGTGATTTACGAACTTAAAAAGTGAGAAAAGTGTTTCAAAAAGTGAAATTACCTCCTGTGTTTTATCAGATACAGCTGTCCTGCGCGGGTTATCTTTTTTGAAAGTCGTAAAAATTTTTACGATTCGCGAAAACTGCTTTATCTACAGTAATTTGGCACGTTCGTTCTTACGTTAAGCGTTAGAATGCTAACAATAGGGAGTTTTTGCATACCGTAAGTTAGTTACCGTAGGACGTCCGTTAGCATTTTTTAGCGCGCATGCTCATAGGAAACTGACCATGCGAGCTTAACGGACGTCCTACGGACGGTATGCAAAAACTCCCTAATATGTTTGATGAGAACTGAACAAAACAAAATAAAAATTTTTTGAAGTTTTTTATTTTTGTTGTTCTTACTGAACTTTTTAAAGCCTTAATTGTGTGGGTGAGGGTTATAATACGCGTGATCGTTTTTAATTATTATTTAAAAAATAAACAGCTGTCTCTTTTTTTTTTTTTTTCGTTAATCAAATTAGGGTTTAATCATTTGGGAAATAATTTGATTTTTTTTTCAGCTTTTAAAATTGCCGTCTTAAAAAGGAAACTGTTAAGTGTTTTTATTTTGTGTCGCTGGTTTAATTAATATGATGGTTTATTTCTGCTCCATTGTTTATTCCTACTACGCTCTGTAAGCACGTGTGATTAAAGGTAAATAATAGATTTATTCGGAAGACAAAAAATTAAAATTACTTTAAGTGTGAAATGACAAAGGTTTATGATTAATAAAACTTTTTCAGTTATTATTATTTTTGTACCTCTAGAGAATGTTTGAGAAAAAAAATTTGAAGGTAATATAATGTTTAAAAAGGAAAATTAATGTGTTTACGGTTAATGTGAGACTTAATTACTTTAAAAGCACGAAAACCCAGATCACTTTGTGTTGAAGTGTTTTAAATGAATTATGCGTTTATCTGTAATAATGAAATTAAAAATAAGATTCTGCAATTTTGATTAAATTGCTTTCAAATATTAATGTACATTATTTTTAAACATTGTTTTGAGTTCTAAGAGGACATTAATGTGAGTGATTTGAGAGGAAAATTATGGAAACTGGTTTCAAATATTTATATTCAGCTCACCATAAAAAAAAGAACACTAACAATAAAATGTATAGTTTTATATAAAGGACAAAAACGAACTTTATGCAAAATTATGCAAAAACGAACTTTATGCAAAATTATGCAAAAACGAGAGCTACCAATTTTTTTTTCATAGAAAAAAGCGGGTATATATCAGTGAGAGAAAAATATGCAAATATTAGGCTTTCGTAATTATGCGTGTGCTTTTGTTAGCAGATTCGTTGACAAAATTGCAATTGTTGAGAGAAGCCGTTTGTCCTATTCGTTAAGGTGGCGGTTGGTCGGATGGATGAAAATGAGGTTGTCCCAGGCTGTAGCTGCTAGGCGTCTTAATGTGCCTCGCAGTGTGGTCCACCTTCTCTTTAATCAATATCAAATCGAAGCATCTGTGTCCAGAAGACATGTTGCAGGTCGACCACGAGCTAAAACACCTGAAGAAGACCGTTTTATAGCTCTTTTGGCTCCAACTCAACTTTTTAAAGCTCAAATTGTGTTTGTGAGGGTTTTAATGCGAGTGGACTTTTTAAATTATTATTTAAATAATAAAGAGTGTTATCTTTTTTCTTCGTTAATCTAATTATGGTTTAATCATTTGGGAAATAATTAAATTTTTTTTATCTAATTTTAAAATTGCCATCTTAAAAAAGGAAACTTTTAAGTGTTTTTATTTGGTGCTGCTGGTTGAATTAATATGAGGGTTTATTTCTGCTACATTGTTTATTCCTACTACGCTCTGTAAGCACGTGTGATTAAAGGTGAATAATAGATTTATTCGGATGACAAAAAAATTAAAATTGCTTTTAGTGGGAAATGAGAAAGATTTATGATTAATAAAATTTATTCAATTATTATTTTTTTAATTTCTTAAGTTTAAGAATTTTTTTAATCTCTGGAAATTGTTTGAGAAAAAAAAATTAAAAGCAATATGATAACGTTTAAGAAGGAAAATTTATGTGTTTACAGTTAATGTGAGACTTATTTACTTTAAAAGCACGAAAACTCAGATCGCTTTGTGTTGAAGTGTTTTAAATGAATTATTCGTTTATGTGCAGTAATGAAATTAAAAAAAAAAACAATTTTGATTAAATTGGTTTAAATATTTAGATACATTATTTTTAAAGACTGTTGGGGATTGCATTCTTAAATGAGTTACACTCTTTTAATGTGGAATTTGAGATGAAAATGATTGTAAATTATAAAGTATTTATTTAAACGACTTGGAAGTTCTAGATATACTAATGTGCAAAACTTAAGCAACGTTTCTAATTTTGCCATAATTCCGCAAAGAGTCAAGAGGGAGATTTGAAATTCATACTACGGAGACGCAATATAGTATTTATAAGATGTAGAAAGTGTTACAGCCATAAAAAGAATTGTACGCATACATTCTGAAACAAAGCAGAAAAAGGCGTTATTGAAGGAATGGCTTTATTAAAAAACATTGTATCGCCATGAGGATGTACCAGAAATCAAAACCCCTTATTAAGGGATATGACCTTTCCTAACTGGCATAAATGTACGACAACGTCTGTTCATATTCAATACCATACTATCCAGCAATCCTTGAGTTAAGAATTGCCACTCTTCAAGCAGCATCTGTTTCAGCTGCCCGGTGTTCTCAAGAGGGTAGAATCTTGCAGGTAGGCGTCTCCCCAAAGCATCCGACAAATATTCTGAGGGATTTAAATCAGAGGATTACGCTGGTTAATCCATTCTGCTGATATCCTTCCTTTCTAGAAGCTCTTCAACAAGAAAGGACCTATGTGGACGTGCGTTGTCATCCTCAAAAATAAAGTCTGGACCAATGTCACCTTAGAACAGCCGCATGTGTGGCAGGATAATTTCAACACAGTAAATATCTCCAGTAAATGAACCGATGTCGAAAATATCGATATCTGCTCGTCCATTCAATGTATTACCTCCCCTCCCAGAAGAACTCCAGGACAACCTCAACAGTCTCTTTCCCTGATGTTAGTGAGATGAAACAGTGTCCCTCCATATCAACTGGCTCTGCGAATAGTAGGTCAAACAGAAACCACTCTTATTAGCAAACATAACGCTCTTGAAAAGACTCACTGGTTCTTGATACCACTGACACCCTGTCTGATACCGGTCTCTTTCTGACTTTCAAATAAATATGAGCTTTCTCCGTATGACGACATGGTCAAATAGTACTGTAGAGCACGTAAACTAATGGCTTAGATACCAATGCTCGGCATTTGTAAAATAAATAAAAAACGAAGGACTAGAATTTGAAGAACGTGTAAAAAAGTATAGTATGTATTCCAAATAATATTATTTACCTTAAAAAATGATTATTCATATAATTTTTCAAGAAAGTTGATCACAAATTTGACCAAAATTGCTTTAAAAGAAAGATTAAAATTCCAAGACGATAAATATATATTACACCATAAGGATTCCTAAAGATTTGAATATTCCACAAACAGAACGCAGTGATTGTAAGATTTTAAAACACATCTCTGTCAGGTGCTTGATATATTACGTATTTCATCTAAGCCTGTCATATGCAAAAAAAGAATATTCATTTATTTTAGCGTATTCAGTTTTGGGGAAACCAATATCTATTTTACTTGTTTACTCTGTTTCCGCTCAGACAAATTCAAATTCTTGCTCAGAATACACAATAGAATATCACCCAATACAGGTAACTCTTGGGAGAAACAAGCATCAAATAAAAAAAAAAGTGTACAACTCCCGGAGCAAACACATTATTCCACAAGGAGAAGACCCGGCAGAATTTGCAACAGCTATCTGCAGAATAACTCTCAAGGTTGCCAAGAGGGGCTATAGATCTGCATGAATTTGCACACTTTCGAATTCGAAACGATGTTCCCTTTCCATGAAGTTCTTCACTCGACAGAGTTGTTCAATCAGTCTGGTAAACAAAAGGGAATCGTGTTGTGCGTGGAAAAAGCGCGATTGTTTTTTGTTTTTTTTTGAGCGGGGCCAATAAAATAAATACACTGACTTTTGCCCTTTAAAAGCAAAGTTACCTGAACTGAGATTAAATAAACAGGGGAATAGATGCGTTTACTCAAAGAAAATGTAACGAAACAAAGTGGGACTATTTCAAACTACTTATATATCCTAGTCAATTCAGTGATTCCCAAACTAATTTGTCCTCTTTCAAGGATAGGATATGTTCAGTGTTTTACCTCTTTTTTTCAAATCTACATTCTGTAAATAGAAAGAGCCTGTAAAAAATTCGTTTATTTTTATCACTACCTACATTTTAAAACATAGCAAATGACGATGTTATATATAAGGCACCTTGAAGATTGAATTCATTTATTGACCCCTTAAAATCCATTTTATTGGATAAATATCGCAAATTTGACCACATTTGGATATGATTCAATGCTCTATAGATAAGAATTGGAAAATTCTGGGGAAAGAGGGAACTTCCCAGTTTATCCAAGACAGCGGTTGCTGTATTTAAACGTTTGACTGGCCATGCCTGTTTACGTGGCCACTTCTATAGAATTGGAGTGGTGGATTCCCCAAACTATGTTTTGTGTGACTCTAGTCAGCGTATGATTTTTGAACATTTAAATAATTGTAGTGCACTTTCTCGATATGAGGACATAATCAGAGAGAACTGGATAGCCCATGAACTCATGACTTAGGAGCCAATGCTCGGCATTAGTAAAATAAATAAATAACCAAGGACTTGAATATGCAAAACACGTAAAAAGGTTTTATTAGTGTAGTATGTGATTAAGTATAATTAGCATCGTATGTAATTAAGTGTTATTAGTGTCGTATGTAATTAAGTATTATTAGTATCGCATGTAATTAAGTATTATTAGTATAATGTGTAATTAAGTATTATTAGTATCGTATGTATTTAAGTATTATTAGTGTAGTATGAATTAAGTATTAGTATCGTATGTAATTAAGTTTTATTAGTATTGTATGAATTAAGTGTTATTAATATCGTATATAATTAAGAATTATTACTATGGTATGTAATTAAGTATAATATCTAAATAATTATTTACTTAAAAAAAGGAATTACGCAAATAATTTTTCATGAAAGCTTATCACAAATTTGACGAAAATTGCTTTAAAAACATGATTAATATGACAAGAGGTTAAATATACACATTATAGATTCATATATATACCTTATAGATTCAAAAAGATTTGATTGTTCTACAAACAGAAGATTCTAAGATTTTAAAATACATGTCTGTAAGTTGCTCGTTATATTATGCATTCAATCTAAGCCTGTCATAAGCAAAAGGAGAAAATTCATTTATTCTCGCGCTCTCAGTTTTGTGGAACCAAGTATCTCTTTCACGTGTTTACTCTCTTTCCGCTCAGACAAGTTTCAGAACCCACAGAACCACCACTTGCTCAGAACCCACAATAGAACATCACCACGTACAGGTAACCCTCGGAAGAAACAAGCATCGAATAAAAAAAAGTGTACAACTCACTCCTCGAGCAAACACATTATGCCACAAAGAGAAACTCAAAGAATTTGCAACAGCGATCTGCAGAATAACTTTCAAGGCGCCAAGAGGGGCTCGAGATCTGCATAAATTTGTACACTTTCGAATTTGAAATGCTGTTCCCTCTCCACGAAGTTGTTCAGTCGACGGAGTTCTTCAATCAGTCTGGTAAACAAGATTGAATCGTGGTTTGCGTCAAAAAAGCGCGATTGTAAACAAGGCTACCCAAAAATACATTCAGTCGGTTGCAGTTACTTTTTTTATGGTGGTCAATAAAGTAAATAGACTGACTTTAACCCTTTAAAAGAAAAGCTACCTGAACTGAGATTAAATAAACCGGCGAATAGATGTGTTTACTCAAAGAAAAAGTTACGAATCGAAGTGGAGCTATTCCAATCTATTTAAATATCCTAGTCTATTTCAATGATTCTCAAACTAAATTTTTCTATTTCTCTCTTTCAAGGAAGAAAGTTGTGCAGATTTTTTCCTGCTTGGAAATCTACCTTTCTGCAAATAGAATGATACTGTAAAAAATCGTGTTTATTTGTATCACTACCTACGTCTTAAAATATAGTAAATGAATATGTTATAAATAAGACACTTTGAAGCTTGAATTTATTATGAAATTACTTATGAAAATTAACTCGCATTAATTCGCATTACACACTTCAAGTTAAGATAACAAAATAAAATTTGAAAATATAACTGATGTATGGCATTAATATAATAATGACAAGGATTATCTTGGTGCTCTGTTATCAATGTATTAATCCTCAGAGCGGTATTTGCATTAAGTTTCTTTCTTTAATTTTAATAAATAAGAATAGCAATAAAAACTTTCGTATTATAGCTCATTATCCTAGATAAATTGGTACCAGAATATATACAGCAATATTTGTATTTATTTTATCATTTGTAATTTGTAATTTTATAAGTTGTATTTATTATTTTTTTAGCAATTTTATTTTATCTTGTTTATTATTCTCGTTATTAATTCTACTGTACCTAACAGTAGAATTAATTACGAGAATAATAAACAAGATAAATGATACAGATGACATTCGCATGCATTTAAAATAAAAGACTGAGTTTAGTAATGCTAAAAGTTTAAGCAATAACATAAAATGGATTTGAGTAAGTAGTTTGAAATTTGTTTTTGTGTAAGTACTCGCTTAAAACAAGCATAAATTTGCAAACTAAAAGGAAAATAGTTATGAGTGCAAGTAGGAAAATTAAATTAATTTTCCTTTGTATATAATTATTAACGACGTTACGTTCGGAAATAATTCGAAAATGCTAATGCGAATGCGATGACAAAAACATTTACATTCCGTGCTTGTAAATTTTCAGGAAGAAAATTTTACACAGAACATCAAAAGAGAATGTTCCGAAGAGAAAACAGTATTTTGAATAATGCAATTTATATAAATAAATATATATATATTTGTTTTTCTCTTCTTCTAGTTCAAAGCAAAAACGAAGAAACCAGAAACTAGAACTTTGTTTTGTTTTCTTTTCGTTTACCGGTCTTCAAAAACAGGAAGTAGCAGCTGAAAAAATAAAAAAAAACTTTTTTGTTTCATATTTTTTTTTTTTGTCTTCACAAGAGTAAAGGTTCTTAAAAACGTAAATCGAAGGAAGGTGACATTTATAGCTCATAAATAATTCATGCGGAATTTGGGTTCGAAACTCGGAAACAAAATGTCTACAAAAAGCGGCGAAATAAAATTCTGAAGGTAAGGCCTTAGTTTGCACGGCGATTAACCGGACAATTGAATAAATGTTGCCCCGACTGCAGAAATAAAAGGATTTCGAATGTAAACAAGTGACAAACGTTCAATATATATTTATGAACCGTAATGTACATATTTTCAAATGTAACTCGAGAGAGCGTTGCAAATTGTATTGGAATTTTATCGAGCTGTTTACTGTCTCGCCGTTTGTTTCTTTTTTTAAATATTTCAATTGACTTATTCCGGATCATCTAAACTCACGTTTGTGAAAATTGCAACACCATGAAGAATAATAAAATTAATGAAATAATACGTCATAATTAAATGAAATTTAATACACAGTTGAGTGATAGTGGTACAAATAAATGATTAAATTTTCAAAGCAAACAAACAATAACAAGAGATCGGAATCAGTATTTTGTATAGCCACCACGCGCAGCAATAAGTTCTGCTACACGACGTGGCATGCAGTCAAACAAATTTTGAATGTCTGCCTGAGGAAGAGCCTTCCATATTGTTTGTATGCGCACCCAAAGTTCGTCTGCAGAAGCAACAGGACGAGGATCACGAGCGAGACGCCGACCAACGAAATCCCACACATGTTGAATCGGCGACATATCCGGGCAATACGCAGGCCAGGGAAGAAGCTGTACCTGCCGCGTTGCAAAGAAGGATTGAACAGTCCTAGCGATATGAGGGCGGGCATTGTCCTGTTGAAATACAGTGCCTGGCAAGCTTTGAAGGAAGGGAACAGCTTGGGTCTGTAGAACTTCTCTGATGTACCGGTTGCTGTTCAGATTGCCCACAATTCTTAGCAATTGAGATCGTCCATGATATGCTATGGCACCCCAGACCATAACTCCGGGTGTTCGTCCACTGTGGCCTTTCGATAATGCACTCCGGAAGGTGGCGTTCACCAGCATAGCGTCTGACACGAATGCGGCCATCATGGTACCACAAATTAAAGCGGGATTCGTCAGAAAACACGACATGCTGCCAATCAGCACGCCAGTCTCTATGCTGAGCGGCCCATTGTAGCCGCAGGTGGCGATGGTTTAGCGTGAGAGGGATCCTGTATAAAGGAGTCCTTGCGTGCAGTCCACGCTGCAGCAGACGTCTACGAATTGATGAAGCACACAAGGAAACACCTGTAACTATTGACCACTGTGCTGCCAATTGTCTAGAGGAAGCTGTACGGTCCGTCAGCGCCATGCGGACCAGGTGTCTATCATCGTGAACTGACGTCACATTTCGGGGTCCACTCCCGGATTTCCGAGTTGTCCAACACTCGTCCGTCCACTGCTTCCAAAGACGCATCACTGTGCTGCTGTTACGCTGCACACGAGCGGCTACTGCACGATAAGACAATCCAGCTTCACGAAGGCCGATGATTCTCCCCCGTTCAAACTCTGTAAGTTATTCAAATCTCGCTCTCTTTCGTCGAAGAGGCATAAGTAACGATTGAGCTAACGTTTACCACTAGCAGATAACCACCGATAACCATACACGCCTCGTTACAGCCGTCTATTTATTCGGATCCATCCGCCGTTCATAGGGCGCTTCTCAGCATACGCATGCGCTACGTATTTGAAATTCTAACCATTTGCATATCATGCGCTAATTTGCATTTCCTGAAAATTTCAGCTCACTCGCGTAAGTCCTTCATGGTGTTGCAATTTTCACAAACATGAGTTTACAACTAAGTTAGATACATAAAATATTTCGTTTAGTAAATAGAAAAAAAAAATTACATATCTCTTGCATGAAAGTTTATAACTCTTTATTTGAGTTTTTCAAGTTTTGAACTAAAATACATTTTCGAGAGTCTCTAATTCTTTTCAATGATTGTAAATTCTCCATGGTTCCATGAAATTAAAAAGTATAAAGATTTAGGGAATTCTTTTTAAAATGAAAGTGGTTTTTACAATATTATCTATTCAAAATCTATATAAAAATATAACTATGAATATAGTAACTTTATCGGCTAATATTTCTATTTTTTTCTTTAAAAGGGCAAGTTTACAGGACAACAGATATAAAAACAGTACAAAGAACAAGGTAGAAACAAATTACATCCGTTAATCCATCCAGTTATGTCTAAAAATCCAATAACGCTTCCACAAAGAAACAGGAGGCAGTGCAGAACAGGAAGCAAGGTGAGACATGCCCACTTCTTCCTGGTTATCCCACAAGGAGACAGAGAGGGCCAATTAATTCTGGGAAGATGCTTGCGGAGACAATCGTGGCCTCAAAAAAGCCTTTGTAATACCACCGATTTTTCTCTAGATCATTCAGGGATATCATGAATAGGATCTTCATTGGACTGTTTCTAGAGACAGCATCCTCAAAGAAGGTGCATTGCAGTATCTTGTGCTCCATTGCAAAGCGCAAGAAACTTATACTGAGAACTAGAACGTGATTGCAATTCATTTTGCATTGAAATATTAAGTAATAAAACTATCAATGAATTAAAATTGATAAATTACTTCCATGATAAATCATTCGCTTTCAAAAAAATTTTTTTATGTTTCCTTCTAAGTATTTAATGCTGATAGGATATTTAGAAATATGTAAAATCAGTGATATTTAAAGGTGATTCGTTGAAAAACATTCCCTATTTAGAGAATTTTATAATAATTCAATAGTTGTAGTAGTTTTTATCAATATTTTACTATTTTATCACTAGATTACTGTGATCAGCTGTGACTATGATTAATGTGCTTAATTAGATATTATGGGAGTAAACTGTAACATTATACCCAGTTAATTGAGTTTAATGTCCAATCTTTCAAAAAAAAAAGGTAAGTACTAAATAATTAATGCTTTGAAAATAAACTCGAAGGCCTTTTTTTACAGCATTTTGGGAGGTGATTTAAGAACATATCTTGTCCATTTCAAATATTACAGATCTCATGATTATTAGAACATAATCCTATCAATAATTAACTGACAAGACTTTTTTAACCATAAAAAGTGTCATTTAAAAGATGCAAATCCAAAACGCGCCAGGTTATTGTTTCCATAACCATTATGAAGTTTAGAAGAATTTTCTCCAGCAATTTTCTCCTTAGAAGAAGAATTTTCTCCTGATGTTCTCTGACTAAAAACGCAACAACATAAAGCATAATTACACTTACGATGTTCCTTTTAAACTTAATTTGGACCACTCCATTTTTGCAAAACTGCTCCGTAACAACCTTTACCATGCAATTTTAGGCAATATTACCATTTTATTAAGGGGGAGGGGGTGGTATTGCCACAGCAAAAACTGTATATGAAGAACCCCGCATTTTTGCTGATGAAACGTAATTGCTTGTACTAAAAGTGATTTACGAACTTAAAAAGTGAGAAAAGTGTTTCAAAAAGTGAAATTACCACCTGTGTTTTATCAGATAGAGCTGCCCTGCGTGGGTTATCCTTTTCAAAGTCGTAAGAAATTTTACGATTCGCGAAAGCTGATTTATCTACAGCAATTTAGCACGTTCGTTCTTACGCTAAGCTTTAGAATGCTAACATTAAGTTTGATGAGAACTGAAAAAAAAAAGGCAAAATAATGTTTTTGTTGTAATTGAACTTTTTAAAGCTCTAATTGTGTTTGTGAGGGTTTTAATACACGTATTATTTTTTTTATTATTATATAAATAATAAACATTCTCGGTTTTTTTCATTAATCAAATTAGGGTTTAATCATTTGGGAAATAATTGAATTTTTTTCTACTTTTAAAAGTGTCATCTTTAAAATTAAACTTTTAAGAGTTTTTATTCCATAATGATGGTTTAATTAATATAATTTTCCTACTCCATTGTTTATTACTCCTACGCTCTTTCAACATGTGCGATTAAATTTAAATAATATATTTTTTCGGATGACAAAAAATTAAAATTACTTTAAGTGGGAAATGAGAAAGGTTTATGATTAATATAATGTATTCAGTTATTATTGTTATTATTTTAATTTCTTACGCATAAGAGTTATTCATCGCTATAGATTACCAGAGAAAAAAATTGAAAGTAATATGTTTAAAAAGGAAATTTTATGTGTTTACGGTTAATGTGAGACTTAATTACTTTAAAAGAACGAAACTTCAGATCACTTTGTATTGAAGTGTTTTACATGAAATATGAGTTTATCAAATGTAATTAAATTTAAAAAAAAACAATTTTGATTAAATTAGTTTCAAATATTTATGTACATTATAATGAAACACTGTTGTGGATTGCATTCTTAAATGTGTTACATTCTTTTAGTATGGGGGATTTGAGAGGAAAATGCTGGTAAATTATAAAGTATTTACTCAAACGAGTAAGAAGTATTAGATATACACTAATGTTAAAAACTTAATCAACTTTCCTGATTCTGCCATAATACCCCAAAAAATCAAGAAGCAGACATTTGTTGTTTAATAGTTTAAAAACATTAAGTTGTTTTGCTTAAAAACATTGTCTTAATTTTTTTAAATATTAATATAACAAGAGGATTATTGCATAACATTATGGATTCATAAAAATGTGAATGTTCTACAAACAGAGAGCGGTGATTCTAAGATTTTAAAGCACATCTCTGTAAGATGCTTGCTATATTATGTATTTCATCCAATCCGGTCATATGCAAAAAGGGGAAAACTCATTTATTCTAGAACATTCAGTTTTGGGGATTCAAATATCTCTTTTACTTGTTTACTCTTTTGCGCTTAGACAAGTTTAAATTCTTGCTCAGAACACACAATAGAATATCACCCGGTACAGGTAACTCTCTGAAGAAACAAGCATCAAATAAACAATAAAGGTGTAGGAGTAAGAAATAAACAAATATAAATAATATATGACATTAAAATGTTAATGACAACTATTAACTTAGTGCTCTGCTATCAATGTATTAATCTTTAGCGCGCTGTTTGCATTATGTTTCTTTCTTTAATTTTAGTAAATAAGAATAGCAATAAAAACTTTCGTATTATAGCTCATCGTCCAGGATAAATTGGTATCAGAATAGGTACAGTAATATTTGTCCATTACGTACAGTAGAATTAGTAATAGTATAGTGCCCAGATAGGTACAGTAGAATTTTAATTATCCGAACTTTAATCAGGTTTGATTCCTGGCGATAGCACGGATATTTGTGGGTGGTTCGGGATCCACATTAAACTGTAGGTACCGGTTTGTTGAGCTTAAAGTGTGCACAAGATGGCCGTAGAGAGACAAACTGACCCAAAGATGCTCGGAGAATTTGAGTTTGTTTTGGCTTGTCGCTCTAAGGTCATTTTTGTTCGGAATCCACGTTAAACTGTAGGTCCCGGTGTAATACGCCTAATGTAAGGGTGAGAAATGTCGTCTGCTTAATGACAGATTTCAAGACAGGAGATATCACTATTTAAGGGGCAGGAATGTCAACCATGTACCCAACGCTCTACTGTCATATTAGACAGGAACTTACTATTTAAAGGGATTTCAATATATATAGCAAAAGCTGATGAGCCAAACATAATATCAAAAAGCTGTTGAAGCTCCGCAGTTTTTTGTTATTTTTCACAACAATTTTATTTATGGCATTCATGATAGATTTTCATTGCAGATAGGAAAATATCATAAAGTTTTTGAATATTTGTGTAATAATATAAAATTTTATATTAAAAGGAATAATAATCATACTTTTTCTGATAAATCATAACTTTTCCTACTGAAATTTAAAAGAAAAAAACAATATCGTTAGCGACATTAGCATGCATTGAAAATAAAAGACCGAGTTTATTAATGTTAAAAGTTTAAGAAATACCATAAAATGGATTCGAGTAAGTAGTTTGAAATTTGTTTTTGTTTAAGTATTCGCTTAAAACAAGCATAAATTTGCAAATTCAAAGAAAAATAATTTCTAGTGCTTGTACGAAAATTGAATTTGTTTTCCTTTGTACGTAATTATTAACGACGTTACGTTCCGAAATAATTCGAAAATGCTAATGCGAATGCGATGACAAAAACATTTACATTCTGTGCTTGTAAACTTTCAGGAAGAAACTTTTACACAGAACATCAAAAGAGAATGTTCCAAAGAGAAAACAGCATTTTGAATAATACAATTTATACATATATATTTACTTCTCTTCTTCTACTTCAAAGCAAAAACGAAGAAACCAGAAACTAGAACTTTTTTTTGTTTTCTTTTTGTTTACTGGTCTTCAAAAACCGGAAGTAGCAATTGAAAAAATAAAAAAAATTTTTGTTTCATATATATATATGTATATATATATATATATATATTTACTTTTTCGTCTTCGCAAAAGTAAAGGCTCTTCAAAACGTAAAGCGAAGGAAGGTGACATTTATAGTTCATAAATAATTCATGCGGAATTTGCGTTCGAAACTCGGAAACAAAATGGCTACAAAAAGCGGCGAAATAAACTTCTGAAGGTAAGGCCTTCGCTTGCACAGAGATTAAATCGGACAATTGAATAAATGTTGCCCCGACTGCAGAAATAAAAGGATTTCGAATGTAAACAGATGACAAACGTTCAATATATTCATGAACAATATTGTATTTTCAGATGTAACTCGAGAGGAAGTTGCAAATTGCATTGAAATTTTATCGAGCTATTTATTATTGTCTTGCCGCTGTTATTACATTTGTTTGCTTTTTAAAATTTTTCAATTGATGTATTCTGTATCATCTACAGTTAACTTAGATATAAGTACAGAATATTTAAATTAGTAAAAGCAATAATGGAAGAAAGGTTCTAAGCAATCAATAACTATAAAAAAAAATTACATATTTTTTGCGTGAATGTTTATATCACTTTATTGGTATTTTTCAAGTTTTGAGATGTAATAAATTTTCGAGAGTCTCTAATTCTTTTCAATGATTGTAAGGTTTCCATGGTTCCAAGAATTAAAAAAGTATAAAGAGCCACTGATGCTTTCTTGGATGTTTTTAAATGGAATTTGTTTTTAGAATATTATGTCTTCGAAATATATATGAAAATATACCTATAATTATAACAAATTTTTCTGGCTAATATTTCTAAATTTGTCGCCAACTTTTATATTGTTGGCTATAATACATTATTGACAAATCCTTAAAAGTAAAAACATATTTCAAAGCTACTCAAATGAAATGGTGCCTGATGGCCGACTGACAAGCTCTTAAAACTTTCTAAGAAAGTCCATATAATGAATAAGAAATTTAATAATAAGTCATAGAAAAATAAATAAAATCATTGTTAACGGTCTAAAAATGTCCATGTTAATAAAAGAATATTGATATTTAAAAATTATTTAATGATAATAAGTTAATTAATTAACTTTACCTGACTTAAGTTCATTAATAAATTAAAAGTTCTTTCTTTATGTAATCATTTTGGAATTAAAATCATTTTATGAAATTAAATTAAATACTTAAAAAATTAAAATCCGTTAAATTCCTTAAAATATAATTTGCTTTGTTTACTTTAAAGGAGTTTCCTTGAAAAGGAAGAAACTCTCTTTTTCTAAAAGTTATTCCAGTGCACAGGTGAATATACTTATTCTTATACAACGTTCGCAACTGCTGCATTTTTAAGTAATTTTATTTATTCAACGAAGTTATAATATCATGAATATAATGTCCTGTAGTTACTATTGTAAAGAAAATCAATATGTAGTAATGGGAGTATATTGTACTTAATTATGCTAACTAAAATTACTGTGATTAACTGTGACGACGATTACTGTGCTTAATTTGTTGTTATGGGAGTACACTGTGCTTATTACATTGATTAAGATTACTGTGATTAAATGTGGCTAAGATTGGTGTGCTTAATTATACGTTAAAATTACTGTGGCTAAGATTGGTGTGCTTAATTATACGTTAAATTTACTGTGACTAAGATTGGTGTGCTTAATTATACGTTAATATTACTGTGACTAGGATTGGTGTGCTTAATTATATGCTAAAATTACTGTGTCTAATTATACTAGTTAAGAATACTTGGATTAACTGTGACTTAGATTATTGTGCTTAATTTGTAGTTATGGAATATACTGTGCTTAATTATATTAGTTAAGATTACTATGATTAATTGTGACAAAGATTTCTGTGCTAAATTTGTTGTTATGGGAGTATACTGTGACATTATACTCAATTTGTTGAGTTTAACGTCCAATTTTAAAAAGACAGACGATTATTTAATAATTAATGCTTTACAAATAAATTTGAAGGGACATTTTTGGCAGCATGTTATGAGGTGATTTAAGAATATATTTTGCCCATTTCGAATATTACAGATCTCATGCTTATTAAAACGTGACACTATCAATAATTAACTGCCATGACTTTTTTTTAATCATAAAAAGAGTCATTTAAAAGATACAAATCCAGAACGTGCGAGGTTAATACTTACATAACCATTATGAACTTTAGAAGAACTTTCTGCAGTAATAATAAAATTAATGAACATTAATGCTGAAGTTCTCTGATGTTTAACTAAAAACGCAACTGCATAAATTGTAATGACACTTTCGATGTTCCTTTTAAACTTAACTTTGACCTCTCCAATTTTGTAAAACTGCTTCGTAATAACCTTTACCATGAATTTTTAGGTAATATTACCGTTTTATTAAGGGCGACCGGTATTGCCACGGCAAAAACTGCATATATAGAATAACGTAATGTTGCTGGTGAAATGTAATTGCTTGTGCTAAAAGTGATTTACGAACTTAAAAAGTGAGAAAAGTGTTTCAAAAAGTGAAATTACCTCCTGTGTTTTATCAGATAGAGCTGTCCTGAGCGGTTTATCCTTTTCAAAGACGTAAAAAATTTTACGATTCGCGAAAGCTCCTTTCTCTACAGCAATTTGGCACGTTCGTTCTCAAGTTAAGCGTTAGAAAGCCAACATTAAATTTGATGAGAACAAACAAAAAAAGCGAAATTTTATTGAAGTGTTTTATTTTTGTTGATGAATCGGTATTTTTTATAAAGCTCCAATTGTGTGGGTGAGGGTTTTAATACGTGTAATTTAATCTTTAATTATTATTTAAATAATAAACAGTTTCCTCATTTTTTTTTTCGTTAATCAAATTAAGGTTTAATCATTTGGGAAATAATTGAATTTTTTTCCTACTTTTAAAATTGCCATCTTAAAAAGGAAACTTTTGTTTTTATGTGGTGTTGCTGGTTTTATTGATATGACGGTTTATTTCTGCTCCATTGGGCTATTATTCCTACGCTATTTAAGCATGTGTGATTAAAGGTAAATAATAGATTTATTCGGATGACAAAAAAATATTAAAATTACTTTAAGTGTGAAATCAGAAAGGTTTATGATTAATAGCATTTATTTAGTTAATATTTTTTTAATTTTTTAGCCTAAGAAATTTTTATCTTTAGTGATTTCCAGAGAAAAAAAATTGAAATTTATATGTTAACGTTCAAAAAGCATAATTTATATGTTTACGGTTAATGTGAGATTTAATTACTTTAAAAGCACGAAATCCTAGATGACTTTGTGTTGAAACCTTTTAAATGAATTATGATTTTATCTGTGATAATGAAATTTAAAAAAAACCGATTTGAATTGATTTTGATTAAATTGTTTGCAAGTATTTATACACATTATTATTAAACACTGTTGGGGATTGCATTCTTTAATCAGTTACATTCGTTTAATGTGGAGGGATTTGAGAGGAAAATTATTTTAAATTGCAAAGTATTTACTCAAACGAGTAAGAAATATTAGTTATACACTATTGGGCAAGGCTTAAGCAACTCTTCTGATTGTGCCTTAATACCTCAAAAAATCAACAGAGAACTTCATATTACAGCGGCACAATACAGTACATATCGGATGGAGAGAGCATTGCTACCAAAACATGGAAATGTACGCATAAAAACAAAGAAGAAAAAGATTTTATTCACAGAATGGCATTAGTAGTAAAAATTACCTAGCTATGAGGAAGAAAAATAAACTAATCTTTCTTAGTAAGGGATATGACCTCCTCTAACTGCAACTCATATTCAATACTCAATTATCCAGCAGTTCTTGAGGTAAGAGTTGCCACTCTTTAAGGCGCATCTGTTTTAACTATCTGGTATTTTTATTAGGATAGAATCTTGCAGCCAGGCGTCTCCTCAAAGCATCCCACAAATGTTCAATGGGATTTAAATCAGGAGAGTATGTTGGGCAATTCTGCAGATATTCTCACTTTCTAGAAGCTTCTCAAAATCAGAGGACCTGTGTGGACGTAAATTGTAGTAGACAAAATTAATGTCTGATAAGGTTACAAATTAATGTCTGAGGCAACTAGGAGCAGACGTACGTTTGGATAGTTTCATTGCAGCAACGATCAAGGTAAGTGAGCCGCTTTTGAAAATATGGAGCTCCATTTGTCCATTCAACATAATGCTTCCCCACCAAAGCACCCTAGGGACCGTCCCAATGTTCTCTTTCCCTGATGTTAGTGAGATGAAACCGTGTCCCTATCTCCCTCCATATTAACTGGTGTTGAAAATTGTTTCTCAGAACAGTCGTCTGAAACGACTCTCATCAGTAAACAAAACGTGACTCCATTGATGGAATGTCCAGTCTTTGTGTTCTTGACAGCATTACAAACGGTGCTGCCTATGAGCTGCTGTTAATGATTGGCAGCGTTAAGGCCAACGGAAGAATAAACCACCTTTATACAGATTTCTGGCCACAGTAAACAGTGATACCTGTCGTGCGGTTGTTGTAATTGATTCATTGATTTGTCGCTCTACTGTCATTTTGTGCACACTTTGGGCTAATTAGACCGGACCTACAGTTTAATGTGGATTATGAACCATTAACAGACATCCATGTCACCGCCCGAATTTGAACTTGAAGCATGTGGAACCAAAGGCTAGAGCGCTAGCCAATGGGCCATCAAGCCGCTACGGTTGTCATAACAGCTGCTGAGCATTGTTGCCCGATATCTGGTTCCAGTCTCTTTTCGCCTACAGAACGGTATACTGGTCATAACTTGCTATTGTTTTCCTCAACCGACCACCACCAATCTTTCTTACAGCTATATCTGTCATTTGGAAGGCATTCCAATCTCTTTAAACTACCAGAAATTGTAGCTGTTGAAAGTGCAGAACTTCCGTTGTAATTGTAACAGAAATTGTAGCTGTTGAAAGTGCAGAACTACTGTTGTAATCGTAACAGAAATTGTAGCTGTTGAAAGTGCAGAACTACTGTTGTAATCGTAACAGAAATTGTAGCTGTTGAAAGTGCAGAGCTACTGTTGTAATTGTAACAGAAATTGTAGCTGTTGAAAGTGCAGAGCTACTGTTGTAATTGTAACAGAAATTGTAGCTGTTGAAAAACAGAAAGACTGGAGTGAGAAAAGAGAAAGACTAGAGAGAGAGAGAGGGGGAAGCTACGGGGGCCAGAACATGAATTGAAGTTGAGTGAATCAGAATTAAGGCTAAAGAAAATGTGTCCATAAAAGAATACAATAGCTGAAGTTAATAAGATATACAGGAGTGATTCTGAGAAAGAAAGTCTGAATGAAGTCTGGACTAAAATAAGTAATGCTAGCTTTGATTGGGAAATTCCGAGAGGTTGAACAAATAGTAAATTTCATCGGATTGATTTAGGAATCGAAAGCCATAAATTTCAAGGGATCATCAATAGTGGTGAGGAGATTACAGTATTGCGAAAGTCGGAGATACTGGATGATTTGTTACAAACAAGCAATGGAAATATTTTAATATCTGCGATTGGACCTCTTATAGAAGGATAGCCTACCATTATATCCCTTAATCATTGCTTGAATAGGGATGATTGTAGGCCTTTTTGCCCAGGGA
Organism: Caerostris darwini; assembly: GCA_021605075.1. Lineage (NCBI taxonomy): Eukaryota > Metazoa > Arthropoda > Arachnida > Araneae > Araneidae > Caerostris > Caerostris darwini. The sequence continues at coordinate 82,770 of BPLQ01005892.1, forward strand.
TGTGCAGAGATTGCTGATAGAGGAAAAAAATATTTGGAAGAATAAAAGCAGATTGAAGTCTGTCGAAATAAATTGTGATGATATAGCAATTGATTTGGTGGAAAGGAACTCGGAAACAATCAGAAAGACAGATTACATGAATAATGCAGGTATTAAAAGTATTAACCACTCCTGTAGAAACAAGAATGACAAATGAGGAGCTAAACGAGATAGAGAAACTTAGAAACATTTATCAGTTTCTCAATGGCGGTGGCATGAGTGTTTGTTAGTGGTTCGGAATCCACTTTAAACTGTAGGTCTCGGGCTAATTAGCCTAAAGTGGGCAAAAAATGGCCGTAGAGCGAAAACCCCAAACCGAACCCAGTTTCTCAAGTAGCACGAATTTGAGATTCAGGTCAGATAATCATCGGAACCGAGAAAACATATGAAAAAGGCTGTGAAACCCATTGACGGTTACTAACTCTATCAAAGAGTCAGAAAAGCCCAGTTTTTCATTGATTAAAAGTTTTTGGATACAACTCGTCCAAGGTTGAAATTATTTAAAGAATTCTTGAAACAGAATATCCATGCGCAATTAGGGTATACTGTTGCTGTTGTTGTTGTTCCTTATCCCACTTGGCTGGCCAAGCCCACGAGCCAATACGTACTCATGATTGTAGGGGAAGGAAGAGCTTCTGTTGTGATGGAGCACCCTTAGATAGAAGACTGACTTTGGCTGCGTGACGCTCTTACAGTCATAGTAGACCGGGATCTACGGATTAAAGTGGATTCCGAACCACTACAAACATCCATGGGCACTGCCGGGATTCGAACCCGATACCTGTGGTACCGAGAGCCAGAGCACTAGCCATCAGGCCCCATGTACCTATTAAATACACCTATATAAAAGGTACCTTCAGATACCTCGGTCATCAGGTACCTATTAAAGGGGAAGCTACTGATAAGGCATTTAAGGGAAATTCCAGATCGATCATCAGCGTTTCGTAAGATAGATCATGAAGAATATATGTATTAAAGGCATTAACCACTTTTGCAGAAACATGGAAGGCAAATGAGGAACTAAACGACATAAAGAACCTAAGAAAATTACATGTCTCAGTTTCTTAAGTAGCAGGAGTAGAAGAACCAGGGACAAATCCTCTTCCAGAAACATAAGAAAAACGCCGCGAAACACATCGATGGTCATTCGTTTAATCAAAGATTCAGAGAAGCTGAGTTTTTCGTTGCCCCGATTTTTTGAATGTAACTCTTCCATGTTGAAATGATGTAAGAAGCTCTTTGAAAGAGAGTATCCATGTGAAATTAAGGTACCTATTAAGCACTTGAAAATAAAAGCTACTGATAATGCTTTTAAGGAAGTTTCAGATTGATCGTGAGCTTTTCACGATATTGTTCAAAGAAACAATTAGATATAATTCTGTGTAGCACACAGGTATGTTTAAAACAACAAAAACTTAACGTCTAAATTGAAAAATTTATCTTTTGTTGCTACAATTTTGAAAATTTTATATTTATATTTGTTTTCTATTGTTTCTAAATTTTTTTCTGGTAATTTTTATGCTATTATTATTAATTATGAGAGCTAATACTAATCTGTGTGATTGGAAAATTTACACGTACAAAAATTACACGTACAAAATGTTAGGACGTCCGTTAGCTTTTCTCCCCTAGCGCGCATGCTCATAGGAAACATTATTACAGATACGCATGCGCAATTTCCTATGAGCATGCGCGCTAGGGAGAAAAAGCTAACGGACGTCCTACGGTAACTAACGTACGGTATGCAAAAACTCTCTAATATTTTATGTTATAAGATTAATTTTGGCATAAACTAATTTCATCACAAGTAGACAATGTTAAATTAAAATTGTGAAGTTGCAAAAGTTAATTAGATAATAAGTAAATATTACTAAATTTAAAACTTGTGATATTTCTGAAGTTAATTAGATAACAAATAGACACGGAAATTACTAAATTTTCAAATTTTTTCTATAGAAGAGAAATAATAATTTGTTTGCATACTATAATTTGTTTTAGCCTATTAATGCATCTTAATGGATAAGATATCATAACAATGTAGTTGGTATTAATATAATATATATGTAGACTTTTACCGTTTCCAATAGATTCATCCCGGCCGAACGCCCAATTTTTGTAGACTTCTCTACCAGTCTAACAATGCCCGGACTTTTGCAGTGGGTGTCTAGGGTATTTGACAGACAAAATGAAGTAATGGGATGTTTCTAAATAAAGCCATTTAATTGCACGCTATTATATAATGATATTTACATTAGTTATTAATTAAGAGCGAACATATTCTCTCGCTGCTTGACGCAGCCAGCCCCAGTCTCGCCTCCTCTCTTGTTGTCGGCCAGCGTTCTTCTCTTCCTTCTTCATCTACGGGAGTCTGTGTCTCTTCTCCTGGAGTCAGAGTTCAAAGTTGAATAATCCCCCACATTTTAAACAGGCTCTGTCAAAGGCAAGCAACCGTGATGTGTCGCCGCCTACTGATTACCACACAAACAAATCCTACATATATATGCATATGTATATATGTTCAAATATTTTAATTTTTTATAAAGTGCATTTCTACTTCTTCCTTGTGTTGTATGTGTATGGTTTTTGTTTTACAAATTTACACACATGTTTCTCAGATAAAGATAGATATTGCATGGTGTGAAAATTGGAAAATAGTTTCTATGTGAGGGAAATTTTAAGTTTTAATATCCTGCAATAAAAACTGTAAGGGAGGTATGAGGTTCAGTGAAGTTAATTGTCGCCGCATCCCTTTTAGACATACTTAGCACCCCAATGAATATCGGATTTCTGACTGATGGTTCGGCTTATTTTATGGGAAGCCGTGGTACACCTGGAAATGGCTAAAAGATCTGCCTGGCATTTCTTGTTTCAGGTTTGTTGTTTATTTTACACACTTTTTTTTACTTTACATGCCATTAAAAGGAAAAATGTTTATTTTACAGACTTTACATATCTTATGCCATTGGAAGATACTTTGACAACTTTGATGGTGAATTAGCCGCCATTTCTTTGACCATTGACAAAATAAAGCGGTGTGAAAAGGAAAATATCGTATTTTTTTTTGTTTTTTCCAGGGCGGCAATTATGACCCCAACAAATCACTGTGAATGTAAGATTTATGGACGCTGTATAGTAAAGATAAATAGGTTGTTGAACACCGGGAACTCATTGCTCTGCAGTGGATTTCAAGCCATTGCGGGATATATGGAATTGAACAGGCTGATATGTTGGTCAAGAATCAATGGATCACAAATGATGCAATCTGATCCCCCTTTGCATCATATGAGGCGACACATAACTTTCTGTATTAAATCCAACAGTTTCAATCTGTATAGAGAGAAGGCTTCTGAGAAAAAGTTGAATTTACTATTGAATAAGTCAACAAGAATTCCCAGTTCATTGCCTAGAGTGGTTGACGTGGCCTGTCCCATGACTACTTACAGAGTCATCTGTGTAGAATAGGACTGGCTGCTACAGATATCTGCCAAGTTTATGACTATGGCGTGCCCATGACTGGAGAGCACCTCGTTCTATGCCATACTGTTCTTAGCTGTTTTCCTTTTTGTGTTACTGTCAATGCCTTTAGGGATTGTTTTTGTCGTTCTTTACTGTATTCAGTTGCTCGTCATCTACTAATCACCGAGAGGTCGGAGACGGGCGTAGTATAAAAAAAATATTGGATTTATCGCATCCAAGGAAGAGATCGGGACAAAGGAAAGCTAGGATGGACCGCGATGGGAGGTTTGGTTGGTCGCTCTACGGCCATCTTATGCACACTTTGGGCTAAACAGACCGGGACCTACAGTTTAAAGTGGACTCCGAACCACTCACAAACATCCATGCCCCGCCAGGATTCGAACCTGAAACACCAAAGGCCAGAGCGCTAGTCACTTGGCCACCAGGCCGCCGGTGATGGAAGGAGGTTATCGCCTGTGAACAGACTTTTGGTTGTAGATAAACCATTTAATTGTAAATATTTAAATATAATTAAATCTATAAATATGGAAAACCTTAACGTTTCCTTCAATAAAACGATTATCGCAATTAAGAATCAACATATTCTTTCATTACAACCTCAAATGATTAAATTAACTATAAATGTTTAAAATTATTGTGAGACCACCTAATAATTATCCTCTTTTGTAAGCGATTTAAATTTACAATCAGTTAAACAGAACTTAACTTAATTAAACTTAACAGGCAATCAGTTAAATTAAACTTTAATTCTATTATTAAACTAATATAAAAACTAAGATTGAGTTTTAATTATGCCTGTATATTTTTAGGAATTAATTAGCTTTGATTCAAACCAGCATTAACAAGCCTTGGTTTTTTAAATAATATTTGAATTCGAAATATGATGACTTTAAATTAAAACAGTTTTTTTATACCTAAGCTGTTTATTATTAATTGATGAAAGTAAAATTTTTTTTGCAAGAATGCGGTTTAATAAAAACACGCTGTAAATATAATTGGTAGGATTTTTATAAACGATTTTTTAATGGAATTGGATAAAAAATTAATTATTTAATTAAAATTAATTATTTTTATTATTTTAGTAAAATATTTTTAAATTCTCAATTGAAAGAATTTAAAGATAAAAATTTATAAATTGGAATTAGTAAAGGAAGTTAAGCTGAAATAAAATGGAAATAAATATGCAAAGTAACATTTGAGGTTTACATATAATAATTAATTAATAAATTTTTTTTAAGTTTATCATATGAAAGTAATTTTTTAGCAATGTCCTTTAATTACTTCAATGTTTTAATAATGGAATAATACTTTAAAATTAATTTGTATTTTTTTAAAAAATAATAAATATACTTTAATAAAAAATTTAAAAAAAGCTTTTTTTTTATTTTCAATAATGACTAATTATTTAATTTTTTTATTCATTTTAAATGTTCTTATAAGCGTCCATAATTTGCACTTCAGTTTAATGAATATAAATAAATTTATTATTTGTTTTTGTATTTTTCTGCATTTTAGCTTCTTTTTTTTTTTTTCATTTTAATTTAAATATACAAATTTATTTATTGCTTAATTAACAATCATTTTTTTAATATAATTTAAAATATTTTCTTATTTCTGATATAATGACTTTATTTTAGTTTTTTCTATATGACAACATTAGTGATGAATATTAAGTACTTTCTTTGTTTATTTAATTTTTTAATGTTTGGTGGTAAAAAATAACCCCTTTTATTCAATTAGTCACTAAAAAAAATAGTCATTAGTCAATTGTCACTTTTTTGAAATGCATATTCTACAACTTTAATTAAAAGATTCTGGAATAGAATTTCTTTTTTTAATGAAATCCAAATACTAAAGCTACATATACTAATTACTAAATCATGCATAAAAATAAAATTTAAACAGAATTAATGTCTATTTGGTTATCATACATAATTAAAAATTCATTACGAAGATGTCCTACGCCACCCATTTTTAAAGTTATATTAAATAAAAACTCGAGAACACTTGTGTAATATTATACGGAATAAATGTATATTTTATATTTTTTGTCCTGGGGCCTGAATGGCCGAGTGGCTAGCGCTCTGGTGCTGGGTACCACAGGGTTCGAGTCCCGGCGGTACCATGGATATTTGTAGTTGTTCGAAATCCACTTTAAACCGTAGGTCCCGGTCTAATAGGATCGTAGAGCGCTCTCCGCGTCCGTGGCTTATCTTCAAGTTACACGGGCCCCCTGGGTAATGTAAAGTGAGTAACGTCTGTGCAGCGCTTGCCTTAAGACCTCCAAGACCAAGCTGTCTAAGTGTTTACCCGCTGCATGAGAAAAAAATTTTTTTCCTAAATGAATAAATAGGGCCTATAGTGTCAAAATTATTAACCTAATACTTTTTTGTATTATAAACTAGAAATAATTTATGATTTTCTCAAAACAACTTCGCAAAAAAAATATTTCATGATATACATATGGGTATATGTATATAAATAAATTTAAAAAAATAATGTTTTCTGGATATCATATAATTTAAAATTCATTGTGAAGATTCCCTATGACACCCATTCTTAAAGTTATATTAAAGGAAAAAGTGAAAAAATTTCCAAACTTAACTCTATTTAATCTATTAAATATTGCATTTTATATAAGTGCTTTAAAAGAACGAAACGAATATGGTGAATAGTACATTAATTTTCCGAACTTAGAGAGTTTGGTTCAAAAATCGATAATCGAAACCAAACCAAAAATTCCTGTGTGAAATGGACGCGGTAAATTCGTAGATCGAAAAGTACTTCCGTGAGGTTCGATGAAAAGAGGGAAGATATGAACCACCAGGTACATAGCTCTTTGGATCTTTCCTAATTGAGAGAGCTTATTACAGGTGTAATATAATATTCCCACTGCGATGCAGCCTAATTAACACTGAGTCTGTTACAGATGACAAATAACCTCATATAAAAAACTCATCATTAAAAAAAAAAAAAAAAAAACATTATCTGCTTGCAAAAACTTTTCAAATGAAAACTCAATATAAGCATCAAGCGTAATATCTGTACAAATTATAAATTTAAATATATGTCTTCACTTTATTTAAAATTAAAAAAATATATATATCTATGTACTGGTAAGTAAAACTCTGGACTCAATGCCAAATTGCGCCGCTGGTGAGCATTACGGTCGAGGTTCAATGCGCTAGCGTCTTTGTTGTGGACACGATTTCAAAAACAAGGACACTTAATGGTGTGTATGATGCTTAGTATCTTGCCTCTTTGATTGGACTACTACTACTCCGACACCACACTACATCACTGGAACTAGAAATGAGTTGCCTCTATACAGTTTGGGATTGATGTGGGTGAGAAGTTTGACTAGGCTCTGTGACTCTCTTACAGTTATATAAGATCGGGATCTACGGCTTAAAGTGGATTTCGAATCACTACAAACATCCAGGGCACCGCCGGGACTCGCACCCGAAACCAGTGGCACCGGAACGCCAGCTCGTTTGTCGGACTACTTGGTGGGAGATTTCAGGGTTTTCTCCCATACCATAAGTAAAAGCGGTGTAGTTTCCCCCACAAAGTCCTCCCTGAAGACATTGCCATATTTCTTCAGCGACTCGAGTCAAGTCAGACTTCTACCTACGGGCGAGTACCTACATCTACCTACGGGCGAGTACATGAGTATATTATTCATGGGATATCCATCCCGTACTACAAGATAGTACTGATGATTACTCAAAGACACAGTTATTTTTCATTTTATTTCATCTATATGAAATTATAAAATATCTTTAATTCCAAAATACTGTTATAATGAGGGATATAATTTTAATAAAATGTAAGAAATTCACATAAAAAAAATTGCGACGACAGAAATTATTCTATTTCTATTTCTTCTTTTCTATACATTATTGGCTGTCGTGTTTCACTAAAGTCTGACAGGAACAACTCGAGAACAGGAGATGACAGAAAACCTCGTTTCCCAAGAAGACTTTTAGTAATAACTGCCTCATGTTTGCAGAAAACTCTCATCAGTCAGCTTGGCAGTTGAAGTGAAACGCTTTCAAATACCTTTATATTCGCTATTCCTTGCATTTTGATGGTTTACGTTTAGACTTTGGGGCTATTTAGTCCCTGAAGGCTCCATCTGGGGTATAACAGGAAATAAATAGTTGAAAACACTTGAATATTGCCCAGTATACATTTAAAAATGTACAAAATCATAAAAACAATTTACGGAAACATATAAAAAAAGAAAAACTTGAAGTAAATTTTTATGCGTTGGTTTGAGAATATTATTAGGAATATATGATTCAATCTCCTGGATTGCAGTATTGTTATGATTATCAATCGTGTTAAAGAATTTACTGTAAATATGTTTAAGAAAATCAAATAAAAAAGGAATGTTAATAGCTTTAACAAGTAATATATATAAAAAAAATTAAAGTCAATTCCTACTTTTTTTCACTATAGTGCAGAAAGTCCTTTACAAATAAAGTTGAAATTATACTCTTAGATCTGGCGCGATCCATTGGTAGATACATGCAACTTAAATCTTAAAAAAACTAAAATGAAAGAATTAAATTTAATTAATGAATTAATATTTAAAAAAACTGTATTAACATCGTGTCATCCACTACAAGTTCAAAAAAATCTATTTGAACTTGAGTGGGTGAATAAAAAGTATTTTATGAACGATTAAAAATTTGAACATGGCATATACAGGGAGAGTGTGAACTAATGGTAGGAATTGAATAAGATCAGAATTACTCATAAATCATTTAACAGAGGTTATTTGGCGGATAGTGATGTTTTGTAAGGTTTCAATAAATTTAAGATTATATTTAGTAGCATAGGCCCAAACCGGGCAATCATATTTTAAGATAGGACGAAGAACGCAGTATATAAAAGAAGTTTGTTATCCCTGGTCATAGTTGAATTTCTATTAATAAGAGAATATAATTCACGAAAAGGAGTACGATATTTTGTTTTAATATGCAGGAAATGCTGTTTTCCCAAGTTAAATTGTAATAATGAATAACTCCTAAATATATCCTTTGAGTATTCCAAGGAATGATAACATTGTTGACTTTGATCACAGGCTTCTTAAGTTATTTACTGGCAGAAAAAAGGACAGCTTTAATTTTACCAACATTTAAGAATTTTTCCTCGCCTCTGATATCTCCTGCATATTCTATACGAGTCAGGTAATTTATATTTTAGCATGCGGAATATAAACTTAGGATCATAACTAAACAAACATCTATTTATTTATATATATATATAAGGCAGAAAGTAAGGTGTAAATAATAGTTAATATTATATATATTGTACATGTATATGCATATATGTAACCGATGGCGTCAAAATTATAAATATGTAAATATGTAAACATCATTTACTATTATTATTATTATTATTATTATTTGAATTCTAAACTTAAAATAATTTATGTGTTTTCCAAAACAACTTATCAAATAAAATGTTTCATGATATTTTTTATCATAATTGGTAATAGTAGAATAACTCTCAGTAAATATTTTGATTTTTGATGTAAATATGCATATTAAATAAAAACATATAAGAATATTAGAAATTACTTATAAAAATGGAATATAGGCATATTATAAAAAATTAAAATTATGTTACTAATAGATGCTTAAAATTGTTGAACTACAATTTATAATTTTTAATACAATTTAAAAAAACAACATTTTACGGTTTAAATATATATATATATATATATATAATTAATGATTTATTGATTATCTTTTGTTTATATATTATTCTTTTGTTAGTCAAATAATGGCAATTTTTTTATTCTATTCAGAAAAATTATTTTAAAATATAGGAAACCTACTTCAATGTTTTAAAAAATTAAATTAAAAAGGCTAAAAGCATAATACACCATGGATCGTAATTATTCCTTAATAATTAACGAAGTTAATTATTAATTTCCCCCTTTTCTAATTACGGAAACATTACTAGTTTAATCCTTTTTGTGCAATAATTTCCAATAGAAATTTTCTTGTATACCTCGTAAACCTTTCATAAACCTCGTTAATTTTTTATGTTTTCAATACTGAAAGACAAAAAGTACAAAAATTTCATACATAAATTTAGCGTTTTTTAATAACGGTACTTGTTACTTATTATTTTAAAAGCATATTTACAGAATTTTTATTGAAATTATATTATTTTATATTGGAAAAAATGTTCTGATGCAAATGTTATGTATAAAAACATTTAAATTACATTATTTAAAACGTAAGTGCAATTGCATTTAACATTGAGAGTGTAAATTTATATTTTCTTTCATATTACTCCATAAGTCCAAAAAGTTTTGTTAAATTTCTACAAAAAATATTCTATATTTCTTATTTCATGATTCTGAATTGATTGCGCTGAAAATCCGGGGTTCCATATAGAAAAATTTTGTGCTAGCAGTTAATTGATTACGTTAATTAATTTTACGGTTCAATTATTTTAAGCCATCAGTTATTTCCCTTCAAGTCCTTTCTAGTGATACCATTTTTGAGATAATTAAATAATAATTAATTTAGTTATTAATAGTGTCTAATATTTTTGGAGCGCTGTACAATAAAAAGTTTTAATTTAATTTCAAACGACAAATTGTCGTAAAAATTTAATACGCCCATTTCAAATTCATTGATTTCTTCATTTTCAATGAATTTCGAGAATATACCATTTACGATGAATATTCTAAATTATTTATTCTTATTTGTTCCTCAGAAATCAACAAATATTGATATTTTTATTTTTATTTAACTTAACGGAAAATAAAAGATTTCAATTTCTTTTATTGTTGTTACTTATGCAAATTTTTAATATCCTTATTTAGATGTTGCGTAACTTCGGTATAAAATATTTAATTTTAATTAAATTTATTCCTTCTGATATCCTTTTTAAATATAATATGCAGTTTTTTTTTCACTTGATATTTGATTTGCATGATCGTTGAACACAATCAAATCATTTGATGAAAATTTGTAGTTTTAAGTAAACATGAAAGATATTAGAAAGTATTCATAACTGATGTTTAATTTTGAAGTTTCCAAAACTGTCTTTAATTATTAATTTTCTTAACTAATTAAAACGTGTCATCTCGTCTTAGTTAGTTATATTTCGGGCCTTGTAACTATTTTGATGGATGGGGAGCATGTAACTTGATCAAAACTTTACTAAGACGGACGACAGCAATCTTCTGTATTAAGTTCAATCTTCTGTTAACCATAAAATGTATAACAAATTCTTTGTGTAAAGCTTCAATGTTTCACTTAAAGAGTGGGAAAAGGAAAACACGTTAAAAGTATTTTGACAGATTATTAACCACGATTTCAAAACACTTAGTTTTTTAACTATGTTATTAATATACGTGTTTAGGCTTTTATTTCCCTCTAAACTATGTACATTTATTGTACAAATACCCCGGCAGACAAGAAATTTTCGACTAAAGTAAATCTAAGAAATTCGTTTCATGAATATTAAAAATATTTTTTTCTTCATGTAAATTAAAAAAAAGAAAAGATTGATGCTCTACTGGTGTGATTAGTGGCCCCACGTTGGGCATCAGGTTGCAATCTGCAGTTGGTCAACCAGATTGCAATCTGCAGTTGGTCAACCAGATTGCAGTCTGCAGTTGGTCAACCAGTTTGCAGTCTGCAGTTGGTCAACCAGTTTGCAGTCTGCAGTTGGTCAACCAGATTGCAGTCTGCAGTTGGTCAACCAGATTGCAGTCTGCAGTTGGTCAACCAGTTTGCAGTCTGCAGTTGGTCAACCAGTTTGCAGTCTGCAGTTGGTCAACCAGATTGCAGTCTGCAGTTGGTCAACCAGATTGCAGTCTGCAGTTGGTCAACCAGATTGCAGTCTGCAGTTGGTCAACCAGTTTGCAGTCTGCAGTTGGTCAACCAGATTGCAGTCTGCAGTTGGTCAACCAGATTGCAGTCTGCAGTTGGTCAACCAGTTTGCTGTCTGCAGTTGGTCAACCAGTTTGCAGTCTGCAGTTGGTCAACCAGTTTGCAGTCTGCAGTTGGTCAACCAGATTGCAGTCTGCAGTTGGTCAACCAGTTTGCAGTCTGCAGTTGGTCAACCAGATTGCAGTCTGCAGTTGGTCAACCAGATTGCAGTCTGCAGTTGGTCAACCAGTTTGCAGTCTGCAGTTGGTCAACCAGTTTGCAGTCTGCAGTTGGTCAACCAGATTGCAGTCTGCAGTTGGTCAACCAGTTTGCAGTCTGCAGTTGGTCAACCAGATTGCGGTCTGCAGTTGGTCAACCAGTTTGCTGTCTGCAGTTGGTCAACCAGTTTGCAGTCTGCAGTTGGTCAACCAGTTTGCAGTCTGCAGTTGGTCAACCATTTTCTGTCTGCAGTTGGTCAACCAGTTTGCGGTCTGCAGTTGGTCAACCAGTTTGCGGTCTGCAGTTGGTCAACCAGTTTGCGGTCTGCAGTTGGTCAACCAGTTTGCAGTCTGCAGTTGGTCAACCAGATTGCAGTCTGCAGTTGGTCAACCAGTTTGCAGTCTGCAGTTGGTCAACCAGTTTGTAGTCTGCAGTTGGTCAACCAGATTGCAGTCTGCAGCTGGTCAACCAGATTGCAGTCTGCAGTTGGTCAACCAGTTTGCAGTCTGCAGTTGGTCAACCAGTTTGCAAGTTGTTCAACCAGTTTGCAGTCTGCAGTTGGTCAACCAGTTTGCAGTCTGCAGTTGGTCAACCAGATTGCAGTCTGCAGTTGGTCAACCAGATTGCTGCAGTTGGTCAACCAGTTTGCAGTCTGCAGTTGGTCAACCAGATTGCAGTCTGCAGTTGGTCAACCAGTTTGCAGTCTGCAGTTGGTCAACCAGTTTGCAGTCTGCAGTTGGTCAACCAGTTTGCAGTCTGCAGTTGGTCAACCAGTTTGCAGTCTGCAGTTGGTCAACCAGTTTGCGGTCTGCAGTTGGTCAACCAGTTTGCAGTCTGCAGGTGGTCAACCAGTTTGCAGTCTGCAGTTGGTCAACCACTTTGCAGTCTGCAGTTGGTCAATCAGTTTGCAGTCTGCAGTTGGTCAACCAGTTTGCAGTCTGCAGTTGGTCAACCAGTTTGCAGTCTGCAGTTGGTCAATCAGTTTGCAATCTGCAGTTGGTCAACCAGATTGCAGTCTGCAGTTGGTCAACCAGTTTGCAGTCTGCAGTTGGTCAACCAGTTTTCTGTCTGCAGTTGGTCAACCAGTTTGCGGTCTGCAGTTGGTCAACCAGTTTGCAGTCTGCAGTTGGTCAACCAGTTTGCAGTCTGCAGTTGGTCAACCAGTTTGCAGTCTGCAGTTGGTCAACCAGATTGCAGTCTGCAGTTGGTCAACCAGATTGCAGTCTGCAGTTGGTCAACCAGTTTGCAGTCTGCAGTTGGTCAACCAGTTTTCTGTCTGCAGTTGGTCAACCAGTTTGCAGTCCAGTTGGTCAACCAGTTTGCAGTCTGCAGTTGGTCAACCAGTTTGCAGTCTGCAGTTGGTCAACCAGATTGCAGTCTGCAGTTGGTCAACCAGTTTGCAGTCTGCAGTTGGTCAACCAGTTTGCGGTCTGCAGTTGGTCAACCAGTTTGCGGTCTGCAGTTGGTCAACCAGTTTGCGGTCTGCAGTTGGTCAACCAGTTTGCAGTCTGCAGTTGGTCAACCAGTTTGCAGTCTGCAGTTGTTCAACCAGATTGCAGTCTGCAGTTGGTCAACCAGATTGCAGTCTGCAGTTGGTCAACCAGTTTGCTGTCTGCAGTTGGTCAACCAGTTTGCAGTCTGCAGTTGGTCAACCAGTTTGCAGTCTGCAGTTGGTCAACCAGATTGCAGTCTGCAGTTGGTCAACCAGTTTGCAGTCTGCAGTTGGTCACCAGATTGCAGTCTGCAGTTGGTCAACCAGATTGCAGTCTGCAGTTGGTCAACCAGTTTGCAGTCTGCAGTTGGTCAACCAGTTTGCAGTCTGCAGTTGGTCAACCAGATTGCAGTCTGCAGTTGGTCAACCAGTTTGCAGTCTGCAGTTGGTCAACCAGATTGCGGTCTGCAGTTGGTCAACCAGTTTGCTGTCTGCAGTTGGTCAACCAGTTTGCAGTCTGCAGTTGGTCAACCAGTTTGCAGTCTGCAGTTGGTCAACCATTTTTCTGTCTGCAGTTGGTCAACCAGTTTGCGGTCTGCAGTTGGTCAACCAGTTTGCGGTCTGCAGTTGGTCAACCAGTTTGCGGTCTGCAGTTGGTCAACCAGTTTGCAGTCTGCAGTTGGTCAACCAGATTGCAGTCTGCAGTTGGTCAACCAGTTTGCAGTCTGCAGTTGGTCAACCAGATTGCAGTCTGCAGCTGGTCAACCAGATTGCAGTCTGCAGTTGGTCAACCAGATTGCAGTCTGCAGTTGGTCAACCAGTTTGCAGTCTGCAGTTGTTCAACCAGTTTGCAGTCTGCAGTTGGTCAACCAGTTTGCAGTCTGCAGTTGGTCAACCAGATTGCAGTCTGCAGTTGGTCAACCAGATTGCTGCAGTTGGTCAACCAGTTTGCAGTCTGCAGTTGGTCAACCAGATTGCAGTCTGCAGTTGGTCAACCAGTTTGCAGTCTGCAGTTGGTCAACCAGTTTGCAGTCTGCAGTTGGTCAACCAGTTTGCAGTCTGCAGTTGGTCAACCAGTTTGCAGTCTGCAGTTGGTCAACCAGTTTGCGGTCTGCAGTTGGTCAACCAGTTTGCAGTCTGCAGGTGGTCAACCAGTTTGCAGTCTGCAGTTGGTCAACCACTTTGCAGTCTGCAGTTGGTCAATCAGTTTGCAGTCTGCAGTTGGTCAACCAGTTTGCAGTCTGCAGTTGGTCAACCAGTTTGCAGTCTGCAGTTGGTCAATCAGTTTGCAATCTGCAGTTGGTCAACCAGATTGCAGTCTGCAGTTGGTCAACCAGTTTGCAGTCTGCAGTTGGTCAACCAGTTTTCTGTCTGCAGTTGGTCAACCAGTTTGCGGTCTGCAGTTGGTCAACCAGTTTGCAGTCTGCAGTTGGTCAACCAGTTTGCAGTCTGCAGTTGGTCAACCAGTTTGCAGTCTGCAGTTGGTCAACCAGATTGCAGTCTGCAGTTGGTCAACCAGATTGCAGTCTGCAGTTGGTCAACCAGTTTGCAGTCTGCAGTTGGTCAACCAGTTTTCTGTCTGCAGTTGGTCAACCAGTTTGCAGTCCAGTTGGTCAACCAGTTTGCAGTCTGCAGTTGGTCAACCAGTTTGCAGTCTGCAGTTGGTCAACCAGATTGCAGTCTGCAGTTGGTCAACCAGTTTGCAGTCTGCAGTTGGTCAACCAGTTTGCGGTCTGCAGTTGGTCAACCAGTTTGCGGTCTGCAGTTGGTCAACCAGTTTGCGGTCTGCAGTTGGTCAACCAGTTTGCAGTCTGCAGTTGGTCAACCAGTTTGCAGTCTGCAGTTGTTCAACCAGATTGCAGTCTGCAGTTGGTCAACCAGTTTGCAGTCTGCAGTTGGTCAACCAGATTGCAGTCTGCAGTTGGTCAACCAGATTGCAGTCTGCAGTTGGTCAACCAGTTTGAAGTCTGCAGTTGGTCAACCAGATTGTAGTCTGCAGTTGGTCAACCAGATTGCAGTCTGCAGTTAAACAACCAGATTGTAGTATGCAGTTGGTCAACCAGTTTGCAGTCTGCAGTTGGTCAAGCAGATTGCAGTCTGCAGTTGGTCAAGCAGATTGCAGTCTGCAGTTGGTCAACCAGATTGCAGTCTGCAGTTTGTCAACCAGTTTGCAGTCTGCAGTTGGTCAACCAGTTTGCAGTCTGCAGTTGGTCAACCAAATTGCAGTCTGCAGTTGGTCAACCAGTTTGCAGTCTGCAGTTGGTCAACCAGTTTGCAGTCTGCAGTTGGTCAACCAGATTCTAGTCGGCAGTTGGTCAACCAGATTCCAGTCTGCAGTTGGCGAAACAGTTTGTAGTCTGCAGTTGGTCAACCAGATTGTAGTATGCAGTTGGTCAACCAGTTTGCAGTCTGCAGTTGGCGAACCAGTTTGTAGTCTGCAGTTGGTCAACCAGATTGCAGTCTGCAGTTGGTCAACCAGATTCCAGTCTGCAGTTGGCGAACCAGTTTGAAGTCTGCAGTTGGTCAACCAGATTGCAGTCTGCAGTTGGTCAACCAGATTCCAGTCTGCAGTTGGCGAACCAGTTTGTAGTCTGCAGTTGGACAACCAGATTGTAGTATGCAGTTGGTCAACCAGTTTGCAGTCTGCAGTTGGTCAACCAGTTTGCAGTCTGCAGTTGGTCAACCAGATTCTAGTCGGCAGTTGGTCAAGCAGATTCCAGTCTGCAGTTGGCGAACCAGTTTGTAGTCTGCAATTGGTCAACCAGATTATAACTGGGTGTGGTTGGGTTGAGGCACGGTTAAGGAACTTACAGCTTTATTCACACACACATAAACACCACACATATAACTTAGCAAATAAAATGTTTCATATTTTTTTCTAATTGGTAACACTTGATCGTATCTCTCAGTAGATATGTTGATGCAAATATGCATATCAAATAAAGCACTTACGTGTATGTTACGAATTAGCTATAAAAGTGGAATAAATGTATGTTGTAAAAAATTAAAATTAAATTATTAATAGTTGCTTAAAATTGCTGAACCCCACTCTATTATTTTTAATACAACTGAAAAAAAAATTAAGGTTTAAATTCAGCATTCAGCAGTTTTATGTTAGACAAATATATATATATATATTTAACTAATTTATAATTAACATACACATTAATAATTCTTGTGCACATTAATATTGAACTATACATAGAAAGATAGATAGATAAATTTTAATGAGCACATTAGGAATTATTAATGCTTTATTGATTTTATTCTTTTGTTAGTCAAATAAAGGAATTTTTTTCTGTTCTATTCAGATAAATAATTTTTAAAATATGGAAAATCTAGTTAAATGTTATCAAAAATTAAATTAGAAAAGCTAAAAACTTAATAAACGATAGATAGTAATTATCTTTTAATAATTAACCTCGTTAATTATTAATTTGCCTTTTTGCAATTACGAAAACATTATCAGCGTAATCATTTTTGTGCAATAGTTTCCAGTAGATAGTTTCTTGTATACCTCGTAAACCACAAAATTAATATCTAGAACGTTTTTAATACAAAATTTCAACAGTATAAAAATTTCATATAAATTTAGTATTTTTCTGACATCGGTATTTGTTATTTAATATTATGAAAAAAAAACATATTGATGGAATTTTTATTGAAATTATAAATCGGAAACAAAACGTTCTTTCGACTGATGCAAATTTTATAACTAAAAACCACTTTATTCAAAACGCAAAAATTCTATTCATTAAGTGAAATTTAATCTAACATTCAAAAAGCCAATTTTTAATTTCATTGAATTACTCCATAAATCCAAAGGATTTTGTTAAATTTCTACAAAAATATTCTATACTTCTTTCATAATATTGAAACGATTACGCTAAAAATTCGAGTTTCCGTATTTGAAAATTTTGAGCTAGCACATAATCGATTATGTTAATTGATTTTACGGTTCAGTTTTTTACACCATGAGTTCTTTCCCTCAAGCCATTTCCAGCGATACCACTTTCGAGAAAATTTAATAATAGTTAGTATAGTTATAAGAGTGTCCCATTTTTTTTGGAACACTGTACAATAAAAACTTTCAATCAAATTTCAGACGCCAAATTGACGTAAAAAGTTAATTCGCCAAATCAAACGTCAAATTGGCATAAAAATTTAAAACGCCAATTTCAAATTCAATGATTTCTTTATTTTCAACAAATTTGGATAATTTGCAATTTATGATGAATATTCTAAATCATTTATTCTTATTTACTACACAGAAATAAACAAAGGTTGATATTTTTATTTTTATTTAACTTAACCGAAAAGGAAAAATGTTCATTTTTTTTTTTTTTACTCTTAGTTATACAAATATTTAACATACATATTTAGATATTACTTAAATTTATTATAAAATATTTAATTTTAATTAAAATTTATCCAGCTTTATGTTTTCTGATATCTTTTTTAAAATACAAAATGCAGTTTGCTTTTTCACCTGATATTTGAATTGCATGTTCGTTAAACACAATCAATCATTTGACGAAAATCTGTTGTATTAAATAAAAATGAAAGATTTAGAAAGTTTTCATAATTGATGTCTAATTTTCAAGTTTCTAAAACTGTCTTTAATTATTAATTTACTTAACTAATTAAAACATGTCATCTCGTCTTAGTAAGGTATATTTGGGGCCTTGTAACTATTTTGATGGATGGGGGCATGTAACTTGATCAAAACTTTACTAAGAAGGGCGACAGCAATCTTCTGTGTTAAGTAAAACATCAAATGTGTAACAAATTCTTTGTGTACAGCTTCAATATTTCTCTTAAAGAGTGGAAAAATGAAGCGTGTTAAAAGTATTTTGACAGATTATTAACCGCAATTTCAAAACACTTATATTTTACACTGAATTTTTGATCCAAATATTCAATGCTTTAATTCCCTCTAAACTATGTACATTTATTGTACAGTACACTGGCAGATAATTTTTTCAACTAATGTAAATCAAAGCAATTCTTTTCATAAATATTAAAAATATTTTTTCTTGATGTAAATTTCAAAAATTCTGACACTGTATTGGTGTGGATACAGGACTCAAGTTGGGTGCCAGATTGCAGTGCGCAGATTGATTGTATTGATCACATTTTTTTTATTTAAAAAGCAAAATTATATACATGAAATGCAATTTCATCTAACATTGAGAAAATCAATTTTTAATTTTTTAATATTAATCCTTAAGTTCAAATTCTTTTGTTAAATTTTTACAAAAAATATTATATACTTATTTTATGATACTGAATCAATAGCGTTAATAATCCGGGATTCCGTATGTGAAAATTTTGAGCTATCAATTAATTGATTACGTTAATTAATTTTACGGTGAGTTATTTCCCTTTAAGCGATTTCCAGCGATACCACGTTCGACAAAATTTAATAATAATTAGTTTAGTTATTATCAGTGTCCCATTTTTCTTGGAAAAGTAATAAAAAGTTTCAATTAAATTTCAGACACCAAATTGGCGTGAAAATTTAATATGCCAAATTGGCGTAAATAATTAATATGCCAATTTCAATTTCAAGGACTTTTCCATTTTCAATGAATTTCGAGAACACACAATTTACGATCGATATTCTAAATCATTTATTCTTATTTGTTTCAGAGAAATCAACAAAGATTGATATTTTTATTTTCACTCAACTTAACAGGAAAATGTAATAATAACTCTACTTTTATTTATACCACTTTCGGGAAAATTTGATAATAATTATTTTAGTTATTAAGATTGTCCCATTTTTTGGAGCACTCTACAATAAATCTATCAAATAAATTTCAAAAGCCAAATTGTCGTGAAAATTTTATACGCGAATTTCCATCGTAATGGCGTAAAAATTTTATACGTCAATTTCAAATTCAACGATTTCTTTATTTAAATGAATTTCGAAAATATACAATTTATGATGGATATTCCAAATCCTTTATTCTTATTTGTTTCACAGAAATCAACAAAGATTGATATTTTGATTTTGATTTAATTTAACCGAAAATAAATGATTTCTATTTATTTTTACTTACACAATTATTTAATAATCTTATTTAGATATTAAATATTTGTGTATATTCTTTAAAATACAAAATGCAGTTTTCTTTTCACGTAATATTTGATTTGTATGATCGTTAAACACAATCAATCCTTTGATGAAAATCTGTTGTATTAAATAAAAATGAAAGACATTAGAAAGTTTTCATAATTGATGTACAATTTTGAAGTTTCCAAAACTGTCTTTAATTATTAATTTACTTAACTAATTAAAACATGTCATCTCGTCTTAGTAAGCTATATTTGGGGCCTTGTAACTATTTTGATGGATGGGGGCCATGTAACTTGATCAAAACTTTACTAAGAAGGCCGACAGCAATCATCTGTGTTAAGTTAACCATCAAATGTGTAACAAATTGTGTAGAGTTTCAATATCTATCTTAAAGAATGGGAAAAGGAAACGTGTTAAAAGTACTTTGACAGATTATTAACTACAATTACAAAACATTGTATCAATAATTTAGTTTAAAATTATTTAGGCTTTTATTTTCCTCTAACTTATGTACATTTATTTTACAAATACCCTGACAAATATGAACATTTTTCAACTAATGTAAACAAAAGCAATTCGTTTCATAAACAATAAAAATGTTTTTCTTGATGTAAATTTTAAAAATTCTGACACTGTACTGGTGTGGGTACAGGCCCCAAGTTGGGTGTATTGTAGTGTACAGGTTGGACAATGAGACTGTAACTGGGTGTGGTAGGATTGAGCCACAGGTTGGAGAACTCACAGCTTTATTTGCAGGCGCATAAACACTTTACACGTACAATTAGAGACGTACAATATTTAATACATTTAAAACAGGTAATTATAGATTCGTTGAAGGATTCCATTTCTAAGCCGAAAGTCTGATACTCAGCTACGCGCAAGATACATGAAATATACTTCCTCTCCCTGTAAGAATGTATAGGCCAATTTATACGCAGGTTTGCACTTACTTTAATTAATTTCGGGATGAGAGACTAGTCCAAATAAATGGTTTTCAGCGAGCACTGTACTTCCTTGAGGAGAAACGGTCAGTAGCCCTCGATATTCCAATGAATTTCGAGGTCCAGTGACCATTTCTCCTCAACTTCAAAAGGGGCGCTCTTGCCAGTGTATAGGAGGAAGCAATGTTACTCCATATTACTTAATCCAAGAATCGTATTGCTTAGTTCATTGGGCTTTGAATGAGAACAATTTATGAATATGCAATATATTTTAATTATCAATATGAAATGTATTTCAATTAAAATTTACATTCAAATTTCAGGTTTTTCATGAAATTGGGATGTGTATTTCAATGTTAACTAAACATAAAGTGTATTTTTATAAAATGTGTATTTGTTTGCATTTGCATAACAAAAAAGCTATAGGGAAGTATTAGAATGAGAATAAGAGCAATGTTCTTGTTTATTTAAAATCTTTACTCTTGTTTAAAATTAGCAAAATATATACAGGTCTTATAAATAAAGCATTTTGAACACAAATGCAATTTTAACATGGATGAGCCTCAACTACCCTTTATCTTTCCCACGAATAGCCCAGTGACGAGTGATGAGAGGAAAATTGCTTTCAGGGGTAACTACCTAGCATTTACGTGTCGCATGGGAGAAAACTCCCACTAGACAGCCGACTATTGATGTTAGGCGATTTTCTATTCATGTTTTCCCAATCACCACCGAGACTTCTCGTTATTGAAAGCAGTGACTAAAACCATTTCATCACCGGATTCGAACCTACACCTGTCTATAACCCAGCTGCACTGAGCATTGCCACTAATCGGGCATTATTTTAGTTAGATTATTTTTACTCTGTCTCTTTATTACATCTTACTCATCTCTTTATTACATTGCAAACTTATTTTATAACAAAGAGAGTAACTACATTTATTTTTATATATTGGCAAATAAATTCTCTGGTATACCACCCTTCGAAAATCACTGGTGGATTAAAATAATATTACGTATATTTCATGAAATCTTGAGTGTAATACTTTTCTTAAATTCATTTATTAAGAATTTTTAAATGTTTGGAAAAAATTTTTTTTTCAGGGTTATATCCATTTTGATTCATCTTTTCTTCAAAAATAAAAAATAAATAAATATTTTATTAGAAAAAATATTTTCTCGACAGCCTTGACCCGCCATGGCGCTGTTGCATCAATGAAGAAGAAGAAGAGTATTTTCTTGAAGATTAAGTTTTCAGGCAACTAAAAGGTGGACTGAAAGGTTCGTAGGCTGACACATAGATGACGCTACTAATATTAACTCCATATGATTTTTAGTTAGCCATAACCTTCAAAAGACACGTCATAAATTTGATACTGTTGCATTTTTTAGTGCTCATCACGTGCAGTCCACTCGGCTGACTGTCAATTGGATTCCGGTGTGAAATGATGGAACCCTGTTTCCTTCATTGTCACATATCGACGCAAAAATTCGGGTTTATTACGATTGAACAGCTCCAAACACTGCTTAGAATCATCAATTCGTTGTTGTTTTGGATCGATTGTGATCTCTGCGCGGCACCCACTTTGAACAGAGCTTTCGCATATCCAAATATTCCTTCACGATATGTCCAACACGTTCCTTTGATATCTTTAGGGTCTCAGCTATCTCAATCAACTTCATTTTACGGTTATCAGAAATTGTTTTGTGGACTTTTTTGATGTTCTCGTCAGTAACAGCCTCTTTGGGGCGTCCACTGCGTGCATCGTCCTCGGTGCTCATTTCACCTCGTTTAAGTTTAGCAAACTACTTCTCTATGGTTGATTCTCGTAGTGCAAAGTCTGAATAATGTTTATCAAGCCAAGCCTTGGCATCAAAAGTAATTTTTTTCACCAAAAAGCGATGCTTTATTTAACACACGAAATTCCTTTTTATCCATTTTTTCAAACTAACAAAAGTTGCTTCCCTAAAAATGCTATAACTCACATACTAATAGCGCAACATCTGTCAAATTTTTACACGTGTCTTTTGAAGGTTAGGGCTAACTAAAAATCCTATGGATTTAATAGTAGTAGCGCCATCTATGTGTCAGCCTACGAACATGTCAGCCCAACTGTTATTTAGTCACCTAATGCACCCTTAACGAAGAATAAAATACACTCTTTAGTATCGGAAGTATTTAATCATCGAATAAAAATGTTTTCAGCACGCTAAAGATCTTCTTTGTTTTGTTTTTTTGTCAATGACATTTTATTCTTATCTCTGCTTATGAAATTAAAGATAAATATAATGAATAATAACAATATTACAGCAAAAAAAGTGTAAATATCCTCCTGACGTTTAGAATTATTAACACAATCTTACAAATGGTTTTAAACCCTGATTTTTTTTTTTTTTTTTCGCTCTTTCAAATTTTCAGAAAATTTTCAAAAATTGGGAATGACATTCCTTTTACCTTTTTGGGCGATCTAATTAAAGAGGAATGCATAATTAGAATAGGAAAAATGAGGTATTTTCTATCTTTTTAATTATTTTTTTTTATCACACTTGGTAGACAGTAACATCTAGAACCCTTGTCGTCTCATGGAAGGAGGGAAAGGGGGGCATCTTTTGTTGTGAGGGAGCATCCGTAGGTAGAAGTCTGACTTTGGGTCCTTGACGCTGAAGGAGAAGGCAGTACCTTCAGGGAGGACATTTATGGGAAACTACCCCGCATTTGCGTATCATATGGCAGAAATCTTCAACCGCGTAGTCCGACTCATGAGGCAAGAGGATGATCATCCCAAACGCCAACGAGTCTAAA
This sequence comes from Caerostris darwini, assembly GCA_021605075.1. NCBI lineage: Eukaryota > Metazoa > Arthropoda > Arachnida > Araneae > Araneidae > Caerostris > Caerostris darwini. Next base: position 105,670 of record BPLQ01005892.1, read on the forward strand.
AGTGGCTAGCGTTCTATTAATGGCGCTCTCTGGCCTTCGATATCCCAGGTTCCAGGTTCGAATCCTGGCGGTGGCATGGATGTTCGTTAGTGGTTCGGAATCCTCGTTAAACTGTAGGTCCCGATCTGTTTAGCCCAAAGTGTGCACAAGATGACCGTAGAGCGATAAACCAAACCAAACCTCGTTTTTTGAAACAGTGTCTACAAAAAAACCCTCAGCGGATTGAACCTCAGCCCTAATGTACAACAGCGGCATGCGTTGCCACTGGATTTAAAGTTGCTATACTTAAAATGCTCTGCCGACTGTCCATATTAAGACTCTGACATATACATAATTTCGGGAAACTCTAAAAGACTTAGAATTGACAAAATCTTTAAATGCTCCAGTGACAAAATCGTCTAAAAGAGGTTTGGCAACAAGACTGGAATCATAGTTTAATCTTAAGAAAGTTCATAGTTTGTTTTTATGATATTCATTTCCCCTGCCATTCGACACCGTGCCGTCCAGTAAAGATTTACCATGTCCTCGTAGCTTCGGTCGTGGTCGACATCACCGAGTGCACTGCAAGATTAGAGGTGGTCTACAGTGCCTTTAGAGTCGGACCAAAGTGGCAAAGTGTGAGCGAACCCGATGTGGTTAAGATGCTCTTGTAATAGGTGGACTGAAAAGTTCGTAAGCTGGCACATAGATGGCCCTACTAGTATTAAATCCGTATAATTTTTAGTTAGCCCTAACCTTCAAAAGGCACGTGTATAAATTTGACAGCTGTTGCACTATTAGTATGTGAGTTACAGCATTTTTAGTGTTCATCACGTGCAGTCCACTTGCCTAACTGTCGATTGGACTCCGGTGTGAAATGATGGAGCCATGTTTCCTCCATTGCCACATATCGACGCAAAAATTCGGGTTTATTACGATTGAACAGCTCCAAACACTGCTTAGAATCTTCAATTCGTTGTTGTTTTGGGTCGATTGTGAGCTCTGCGCGGCACCCACTTTGAACAGAGCTTTCGCATATCCAAATATGCATTCACGATATGTCCAACGCGTTCCTTTGATATCTTTAGGGTCTCAGCTATCTCATTAAACTTCTCTTTACAGTTATCAGAAATTATTTTGTGAACTTTTTTGATGTGTTCGTCGGTAAAAGCCTCTTTGGTTCGTCCACTGCGCGCATCGTCCTCGGTGCTACTTTCACCTCGTTTAAATTTAGCAAACCACTTCTCTACGGTTCATTTTCCTGGTGCAAAGTCCGAATAATGTTTATCAGCCAAGCCTTGACTTCAATAGTATTTTTTGTCCCCAAAAAGCAATGCTTTTTTAACACACGAAATTCCTTTTTATCCATTTTTTCAAACTAACAAAAGTTGCATCACTAAAAATGCTATAACTCATATACTAAAGGCTCGTTCCCACCGAGGCGAGAGACGTGAAGATTCAAGAGGCAAGCGACAAAGTTTTTTCGACCGCTTCACAGCGAAATGTCAGAAATAGCATTACGCCTACTGAAATTCCGCTTCGAGTTGAAATTTGGGCAACTCCAAGCGGCGGACTGCAAACCGGTTTCAGGCGACCGCGGTGAGGCTAGTGATGGGTCAAATTTTTTTGCTTGCATCTTCTCGCCTTGGTGGGCACGAGCCTTAATAGTGCAACAGCTTTCAAATTTATACACGTGTCTTTTGCAGGTTAGGGGTAACTAAAACTCATATGGATTTAATACTAGTAGCGCCATCTATGTGTCAGCCTAACAACTTTTCACCCCACCTGTTAATTGGTTACAGTTCTTTAATGGTGGTGCAATTAAATAACAGAGGGTGATCTGGCTGGTTACTATTGCATCCTTGCTTGGCTAGAACATCTGTCTTTTCGTTTCCTGCACATCGCAGTGGCCTGGGACCCATTGCAGCTAGATCTCGCTTTTTTTCTAAAAAGTTGTAATAGTTTTTGACATTCGGCCCCCTCTAGCCTTTATTGTATGGTAGATGAACATATGGCCTACATTGTCGAGATTTATCCAAGAGAAACACCACTATTTTAGTACCATTCATATTAAACCACTCATTTATATATATACACTACTTTATATATAATATTGCATCGACTATTTTATATATTAGTATAATATATCTAAAATTGTCGAAAATTTTTAAAAAGGATTTTATTTTTTTTTTAATATAATTAAAAAAAGAAAATTTTATAATCATGTAGTATAAATTAAACCAGTTTTATGAGTTAGTGAGTAAAAATTATCCTAATAGCTTTGGTAAAAAAAAAAAAAAAATAATTCACTGCTTTCATTAATTTAAAATGCCTTTAAAGTATTAAATATGACTAAGAATTATTAATTTTTTTTTATAGTTTTATTTATTCATAGTTGTGAGAGTAATTAAAACAATTAATGAAAGCATTTTTTAAAAGTAAGTTCCCTTTCATCAAAAACAAGCTTCAGTTACATAACATAATCATCATATCATTTCTAATTGGCAATTGGCCTTTTTAGAAATAAAAAAGTATCGGCAAAAGATACTTGAATATGGCTACAAAGAAATACACTGAAGTGACAAAAGTCATGGGATAGCAATATGCAAATTTTCAGCTGGCAGTAGCATCGCGTAGAACAGGTATAATTGCGCAGTGCTTTCGCAGAGCTTTCATTTCTGTTCAAGTTATTCATGTGAAGAGGTTTTGACGTGATGATGACCGCACGACGGGAATTAACAGACTTTGAAAGCGGAATGTTAGTTGGAGCTAGACGCATGGGTCATGGCATTTCGGAAATCGTTAGGGAATTCAACATTCCCAGATCCACTGTGTCAAGAGTGTGCCGAGAATATGAAATTTCAGGCATAACATCCCACCATGGACAGCGCAGTGCTCGACCGCCTGCACTTAACGACCGAGACCGGCGACGTCTGCAAAGAGTCGTAAACTCTAACAGACAAGCAACACTGCTTCAAATAACCGCAGAAATCAATGTGGGACGTACAAGGGACTTGTCCGTTAGAACTGTGCGGAGAAATTTGGCTTTCTTGGGCTATTCCAGCAGAAGACCGACTCGAGTGCCTTTACTGACAGAACGACATCGCTTGCAGCGACTCTCGTGGGCACGTGAGCATATCGGTTGGTCCCTAGATGAATGGAAAACCGTGGCCTGGTCCGATGAGTCACGATTTCAGTTGGTAAGAGCTGATGGTAGGGTTCGAGTGTGGCGCAGACCCCACGAAGCCATGGACCCAAACTGTCAGCAAGGCACTGTTCAAGCTGGTGGTGGCTCCGTAATGGTGTGGGCTGTTTTTTCGTGGCATGAACTGGGTCCTCTGGTGCGACTGGACCGAACATTGACTGGAAATGCTTATGTTCAGCTACTTGGAGATCACTTGCAGCCATTCATGGACTTCATGTACTCAAACAAAGATGGGATTTTTATGGATGACAATGCGCCATGTCACCGGGCCACAACTGTTCGCGATTGGTTTGAAGAAGATTCTGGACAATTCCAACGAATGATCTGGCCACCTAGATCGCCCGACATGAATCCCATCGAGCATTTATGGGACATCATCGGGAGGTCTGTTCGTGCCCAAAATTCTGCACCATCAACGCTTTCACAATTATGGACGTCTATGGAGACAGCATGGCTCAATATTCCTGCAGAAGACTTCCAACGACTTGTTGAGTCCATGCCACGTCGAGTTGCACTTCGCCGGGCGAATGGAGGGCCGACACGATATTAAGAGGTATCCCACGACTATTGTCACTTCAGTGTATTTGTCTAAACATTTAGACAATGGAGGCTAAAGATGGATCAAATCAGGATTAGATCATTCAGTTATAGATGGCCTGGACAAAACATTAATAGATGTATAGAAGATGTCGATCTTATTTTTTTTAGATGTGGGAAATTCAGAGAAAAAGCAAAGTACATTTTACTTATTGTAATACACTACTTTGGTCTGGATGACCGAGTACCACGGGTTTCTTGTTTGAATCCGGGCGATGCCATGGATATTTATTGTGGTTCGGTCTCATATGACTGTAGAGCGTCACAAAGCCCTATCAGACTTCTCATATCATTCCCAAACTGTAAAGGGGCAACTCAACTCTAGGCACAATGATGTGGTATGATGTAGTAGTAGTAGTAGTCTAATATGTGTGTGGCTAGTGGTCAGTCACTCTGTGACACATGTATTGGGTTCGAATCCCGGTGGTTTCTTGGATGTGGTGGTTGCATTGTAACTCAGCTCTAGGCAGATTGATGTGGTGTGGTTTAGTAGTAGTAGCCTAATATATTTGGGGACATGATAGCCAAGTGTCTAGCACTCTGGCGTCAGTGCCGCATGCTTCGGGTTCGAGTCCCGGCTGTGCCATGGATGTTCGTAGTGGTTTGGAATCCACTTTAAGCCGTAGGTCTCGGTCTCATATGACCGTATAGCGTAACAGAGCCCAATAAGACTTCTCACCTATATCATTCCCAAACTTTATAGAGGCATCCTAAGTCTAGGCACAGTAATGGTGTGTGGTGTAGTAGTAGGTTTATTAACCTAAGTAGTAGTGGTCTAATATGTCTGTAGGGTTGACAACCCTACCTTATAAAAGAAATTATCTCATGTTTCGAAATCTGCTAGTATGCAGACGGCCTTGCCCAGCAAGGGGGGATAAGAGAGAGCGTTAGCCCAATTGGCTGACTTTTGGGACCACAGACTTCAGGTTCGAATCCTGGCTGAGGAATTGATGTTTGTGAGTAGTTCGAAATCCACTTTAAACTGTAGGTCCCGGTCTGTTTAGTCCTCGTGTGCACAAGATGACCGTAAAGCGACAAACCAAACTACCAAGGGGCTGTCGCACCAATGAATAAGAAAGAATACACTGCCTTAGTTTACCGAACCACAAAATTTAATTGTACTGCATGTCTTTATAATTAGTACAGATGCATTTAATTATACTGCATCTGTACTAATTATACACTGAAGTGACAAAAGTCATGGGATACCTGTTAATATCGTGTCGGCCCTCCTTTCGCCCGGCGAAGTGCAGCAACTCGACGTGGCATGGTCTCAACAAGTCGTTGGAAGTCTTCTGCAGGAATATTGAGCCATGCTGTCTCGATAGACGTCCATAATTGTGAAAGCGTTGAGGGTGCAGGATTTTGGGCACGAACAGACCTCTCGATGATGTCCCATAAATGATCGATGGGATTCATGTCGGGCGATCCAGGTGGCCAGATCATTCGTTGGAATTGTCCAGAATGTTCTTCAAACCAATCGCGAACAGTTGTGGCCCGGTGACATGGCGCATTGTCATCCATAAAAATCCCATCGTTGTTTGGGTACATGAAGTCCATGAATGGCTGCAAGTGATCTCCAAGTAGCTGAACATAAGCATTTCCAGTCAATGTTCGGTCCAGTCGCACCAGAGGACCAAGTCCATGCCATGAAAAAACAGCCCACACCATTACGGAGTCACCACCAGCTTGAACAGTGCCTTGCTGACAGTTTGGGTCCATTTCTTTGTGGGGTCTGCGCCCCACTCGAACCCCACCATCAGCTCTTACCAACTGAAATCGGGACTCATCTGACCAGGCCACGGTTTTCCATTCATCTAGGGACCAACCGATATGCTCACGTGCCCACGAGAGTCGCTGCAAGCGATGTCGTTCTGTCAGTAAAGGCACTCGAGTCGGTCTTCTGCTGGAATAGCCCAAGAAAGCCAAATTTCTCCGCACAGTTCTAACAGACAAGTCCCTTGTACGTCCCAGATTGATTTCTGCGGTTATTTGACGCAGTGTTGCTTGTATGTTAGAATTTACGACACTTTGCAGACGTCGCCGGTCTCGGTCGTTAAATGCAGGCGGTCGACCACTGCGCTGTCCATGGTGGGATGTTATGCCTGAAATTTCATACTCTCGGCACACTCTTGACACAGTGGATCTGGGAATGTTGAATTCCCTAACGATTTCCGAAATGGCATGACCCATGCGTCTAGCTCCTACTAACATTCCGCTTTCAAAGTCTGTTAATTCCCGTCGTGCGGTCGTCATCACGTCAAAACCTCTTCACATGAATAACTTGAACAGAAATGAAAGCTCTGCGAAAGCACTGCGCAATTATACCTGTTCTACGCGATGCTACTGCCATCTGAAAATTTGCATATTGCTATCCCATGACTTTTGTCACTTCAGTGTAAAGATAAAATTTCGAAATTAAAAGAACAATAGTTGTAATGAACAATGTATTAAGGAAATTAAAGGGATTATTAGCATAGGTTATAAATAGAATCTAATAAAGGAAGACAAAATTAGATGCAAAACGCGATGTGTAGGTATATGCATCAGCAAAAATTGATCACGAAAAATTAAGCGGTGTAATTTAAGAAATGGATGTAATTAAGTTAAAATTATTTTTTTTTGAAGAAAAAGCGATATTTTCCAAGTGAAAATTTTACTAAATTTTAATTAAGGAGAGTTTTTAAAAGATGAGTTTGAATTTTTTTCTCTAGAGCTGGCTATATTATTTTGTGAGTTGTATTTTTTTTTTTAGATTGGTCAAAAAATCCTTTCATGATTTTCTAGAATTCTTTTATATTATATATAAAGGTATTTTTCATGCGGTATAAAACTGGCAATAGTTTTTTTTTTTAATAAAATTTTTCTGCTTTTAAATAATTTTAATAATGTTTATTTTGCTTAGGGGCCTGAATGGCCGAGTGGCTAGCGCTCAGGCGCTCAGTACCACAGGTTTCGGGTTCAAGTCCCGGCGGTGCCATGGATGTTTGTAGTGGTTCGAAGTCCACTTTAAACCGTAGGTTCCGGTCCTAATAGGATCGTAGAGCGTTGCGGAGGTATTGTTACTCCGCCTCCGTGGCTTATCTTCAAGTTACACGCGCCCTCTGGTTACTGAAAAGTGAGTAACGTCTGTATATTTAGGGGCCTGAAAGGCCGAGTGGCTAGCGCTCAGGCGCTCGGTACCACAGGTTCCGGGTTCGAGTCCCGGCTGTGCCATGGATGTTTGAAGTGGTTCGAAATCCACTTTAAACCGTAGGTCCCGGTCTAATAGGATCGTAGAGCGTTGCGGGGGCATTGTTACTTCGCATCCGTGGCTTATCTTCAAGTTACACGCGCCCTCTGGGTACTGAAAAGTGAGTAACGTCTGTATATTTAGGGGCCTGAATGGCCGAGTGGCTAGCGCTCAGGCGCTTGGTAGTTTGTAGTTTTGTAGTTTCGGGTTCAAGTCCCGGCGGTGCCATGGATGTTTGTAGTGGTTCGAAATCCACTTTAAACCGTAGGTCCCGGTCTAATAGGATCGTAGAGCGTTGCGGGGGCATTGTTACTTCGCATCCGTGGCTTATCTTCAAGTTACACGCGCCCTCTGGGTACTAAAAAGTGAGTAACGTCTGTATATTTAGGGGCCTGAATGGCCGAGTGGCTAGCGCTCAGGCGCTTGGTAGTTTGTAGTTTCGGGTTCAAGTCCCGGCGGTGCCATGGATGTTTGAAGTGGTTCGAAATCCACTTGAAACCGTAGGTCCCGGTCTAATAGGATCGTAGAGCGTTGCGGGGGCATTGTTACTTCGCATCCGTGGCTTATCTTCAAGTTACACGCGCCCTCTGGGTACTGAAAAGTGAGTAACGTCTGTATATTTAGGGGCCTGAATGGCCGAGTGGCTAGCGCTTGGTAGTTTGTAGTTTTGTAGTTTCGGGTTCAAGTCCCGGCGGTGCCATGGATGTTTGTAGTGGTTCGAAATCCACTTTAAACCGTAGGTCCCGGTCTAATAGGATCGTAGAGCGTTGCGGGGGTATTGTTACTTCGCATCCGTGGCTTATCTTCAAGTTACACGCGCCCTCTGGGTACTGAAAAGTGAGTAACGTCTGTATATTTAGGGGCCTGAATGGCCGAGTGGCTAGCGCTCAGGCGCTTGGTAGTTTGTAGTTTTGTAGTTTCGGGTTCAAGTCCCGGCGGTGCCATGGATGTTTGTAGTGGTTCGAAATCCACTTTAAACCGTAGGTCCCGGTCTAATAGGATCGTAGAGCGTTGCGGGGGCATTGTTACTTCGCATCCGTGGCTTATCTTCAAGTTACACGCGCCCTGGGTACTGAAAAGTGAGTAACGTCTGTATATTTAGGGGCCTGAATGGCCGAGTGGCTAGCGCTCAGGCGCTTGGTAGTTTGTAGTTTTGTAGTTTCGGGTTCAAGTCCCGGCGGTGCCATGGATGTTTGTAGTGGTTCGAAATCCACTTTAAACCGTAGGTCCCGGTCTAATAGATCGTAGAGCGTTGCGGGGGCATTGTTACTTCGCATCCGTGGCTTATCTTCAAGTTACACGCGCCCTCTGGGTACTGAAAAGTGAGTAACGTCTGTATATTTAGGGGCCTGAATGGCCGAGTGGCTAGCGCTCAGGCGCTTGGTAGTTTGTAGTTTTGTAGTTTCGGGTTCAAGTCCCGGCGGTGCCATGGATGTTTGTAGTGGTTCGAAATCCACTTTAAACCGTCGGTCCCGGTCTAATAGGATCGTAGAGCGTTGCGGGGGCATTGTTACTTCGCATCCGTGGCTTATCTTCAAGTTACACGCGCCCTCTGGGTACTGAAAAGTGAGTAACGTCTGTATATTTAGGGGCCTGAATGGCCGAGTGGCTAGCGCTCAGGCGCTTGGTAGTTTGTAGTTTTGTAGTTTCGGGTTCAAGTCCCGGCGGTGCCATGGATGTTTGTAGTGGTTCGAAGTCCACTTTAAACCGTAGGTTCCGGTCCTAATAGGATCGTAGAGCGTTGCGGAGGTATTGTTACTCCGCCTCCGTGGCTTATCTTCAAGTTACACGCGCCCTCTGGGTACTGAAAAGTGAGTAACGTCTGTATATTTAGGGGCCTGAAAGGCCGAGTGGCTAGCGCTCAGGCGCTCGGTACCACAGGTTCCGGGTTCGAGTCCCGGCTGTGCCATGGATGTTTGTAGTGGTTCGAAATCCCCTTTAAACCGTAGGTCCCGGTCTAATAGGATCGTAGAGCGTTGCGGAGGCATTGTTACTCCGCATCCGTGGCATATCTTCAAGTTACACGCGCCCTCTGGGTACTGAAAAGTGAGTAACGTCTGTATATTTAGGGGCCTGAATGGCCGAGTGGCTAGCGCTCAGGCGCTCGGTACCACAGGTTTCGGGTTCAAGTCCCGGCGGTGCCATGGATGTTTGAAGTGGTTCGAAATCCACTTTAAACCGTAGGTCCCGGTCTAATAGGATCGTAGAGCGTTGCGGAGGCATTGTTACTCCGCATCCGTGGCATATCTTCAAGTTACACGCGCCCTCTGGGTACTGAAAAGTGAGTAACGTCTGTATATTTAGGGGCCTGAATGGCCGAGTGGCTAGCGCTCAGGCGCTTGGTAGTTTGTAGTTTTGTAGTTTCGGGTTCAAGTCCCGGCGGTGCCATGGATGTTTGTAGTGGTTCGAAATCCACTTTAAACCGTAGGTCCCGGTCTAATAGGATCGTAGAGCGTTGCGGGGGCATTGTTACTTCGCATCCGTGGCTTATCTTCAAGTTGCACGCGCCCCCTGTGTAATGCAAAGTGAGTAACGTCTGTGTAGCGCTTGCCTTAAGGCATCTAAGACCAAGCTGTCGAGTGTGTTTGCCAGCTGCATTATAAAGGAAAAAAAATTTTTATTTTGCATTTTCTCCTGCTTGGCAGTTGAAACTATGCATCAAATGGGAATGACATATGGCAGGATGGTTATTTTATGCAGCAAAAACTTCTATTCAAGGAGGCGAGACGTAAAGGTGAGGTGTAAATATTAATCTTTAGCCATTCTTCATTTGTTTAACCAATCTTGTTTTTACGATTGCCTTTTGGTATTCCCGATATTCTTTTATGATAAGTAAAAGTAGTATTTGTGGCAGGATGGCCGAATGACTAGTGCTCTGGAACTAGTATTTTCGTTCATTTTGCAGTAATCAAGTGCAAAATGATTAATCAAATGTTCTTATCATGTGCGAACATGATGTTGTCCTGGTTAGGGGTCCGTGACGTTATCCGAAACTGAGGGTCAAGCAAATAAAACTCCATTACAAATTTGGGCGAAAATGGGTAATTTGGGCCCTTTAACTCTTGAAATGATTCACGAATAACGTTAATCTTAAGGAATTTTCTGGAGAATTTGGCTTTTGTTTAATGTGTTTTGTAGTATAGTTTTGAATCACTTTTCATGTTTTGGGCTGGGATTTTAATCATTTGTATTTCCGGTATTTCCGATGGCTATAAGTACTCGTATTGCGTTGATCAATTCCTTCTTCTCAAAGTTTCATATTTATCACTTTTTGCATTTTCCCATGCCTATTCATCTGTATAGTGCTTATTGTTGTATTTGGAATACTTCATTCTTTATTCTTCATTCTTGGATCACTACAATCATCCATGGCCCAATAAAGAGTCGTACCCGAAACCTGTTGTACGAGTTCTAATCACTCGGCGTTAAGACCCTATTTAACTTATATTCAAATATAAATGCAAAATGATCATTTTAGATGAGCTTTTTTTAATTACACTAATTGTAACAATTTTAGATAAACTTAATTTGAAATGGCTTTGTCTTTGAAGCATTAGGAAAACTTTTTTGAAATAGCTTCGTCTTTGAAGCATTAGGATTGTTATAAATTTAAGACTCAAATATTTCGTGAATCATCATTAAAGATTCAAACATAGCTTAAAGTTGGCTATATCTTTGTAACCTAAACTGATTGGAATTTAATCAGTACTTTAAATCTTCTTAAATAAAAATATACTTTAAGAATAGTTACAATATATTTTGTAAAAAAATTGACAAAAATCGTTGGATTATTTGTCGCAATGATTATATTGTATATTAGTCTGTCATATTTCAAATTTACATTATATTTAAGAATGTATTTAATTATTAAGTAGCAAGATTTGCGTATTAGGAATAAACATGCAGTTTCAGTTAATATTTTTCTGTGTAAAAGCAAGAGATTTTTATTAAAGCGCGCGAGCATAGGAGATTAACAGATTTATTATATTTAATGTAATTTTAAATGTGCTTTGTTGAAAAAGAATTGAAAACAGCATAATCTAAATGTAAACGCAGATTTAAATTAAATTGCATATTGAATGAAAATATTGTAAAGACTCCATAATGAATTTTTAGTGCAATTTTTATATTTAATATAATGCAAATGGCAATTTATTTCTGCAAATATTTGGATAACTACAACTATTTAAAATATTTCTATTTTTAACTGAGGATTATAAGAAATAAAGTTAATAGAAAAGAACCGAAATTTATATAATTCAGGTTTCCTCACTATAAAACTATAGCATTATAGGATGAAGAATATTTTAGCATGAAATATTTTCTTCTAAGTCGGTTCCATTTTAAGTTTATGATTAAAAAAATAAAACCTTTTTCTATGTGTTAATAATTATTTGCATGGCAGTTAATTGAATTAAGATTGTCGAGTAATTCTAATATAATTCGAAAAATTCCAATTTATTTTTCACATTCATCTGATTTTTCAAGTTGAATTATCACATAAATTTTTATACAGTTTAATATTTCGGAAAAAAATCATTATAATTTTTATATACATAATTCTTCTGTACATGTGTTTGTCACTGGACTACTCCAAAACGGCTGGGCCGATTCTGATGAAATATTTCCCTGAAAGGTTTAGATTCCCAATTGGACCTGATAGGTGGCAATGCAATCGAAGAATTATATGAATATACTTTGATGAAATTTTTTGTGTATGTTTAAGTAGGTCCTTGGATTGTTTAAATTCAAAATTGAACCCGGTAGGTGGCGTTGCAATCGGATTCTTCTATACGTGTGTTTGTCACTGACATCCTCCTAATCCTCCGATTTTGATGAAATCTTTTGTGTGTGTTTGGCAAAACATGGAGTATGTTTTTAAGTAGCTTTGTTGTAATTCGCCACCAGATGGTGCTGCAGTATATCAACTTCTATACCGTTCCACCATTCACTTTGGAAATTGGTAATAATATGTATTCGAGTACAGAAAATAAGTTCGCTCTATCCAATTTATTGTTACTTGCCACCAGATGGGTCTGCAGCATTTCATTTTATACACCGTTCAAACGATATCCGTGGAAATGAGTATGCACATATATTGGAACATGAAGAATATATTCAAGATATGTAATTTTCTACAATGCAATTTTTTTTAGCAGGACAACGTATGTTGGGTTCTGCTAGTTTGGGTATAAATTTATAATAAAAAAACTAAATATCTTAATCTGTTATATTACATTACTTATGCGTATTACATATCTTATTTATTATTTTAACTTTTTTTTATTCAAATTAATATTTAACAAAATGTTCAATTTTTTTCCGCAACATTTATTTTACAAATCTTTGTTTATAAGTACAGAAGATCTCGTCAAATAAGGAGGTAATTTACCGTTATACAAACATAACACATTAACCAAATTAGCATGTAGAAAATACAAAGAATGCAAGGAAATCCAAAAAGCATGTATCCATTGGATAACATTCACACACTTAATATAAGTTAATGTACAGTTCGAAACAGCATCAACTGGAATGATTTTCCATGGGATAATCTTCTGTTGGAGTCAAACGATTGTTATATTCCTTTGTCCTGTCGTCAGTATCAGTACTAGAGGGCCTGTGTTTGTGCCGGTGTCTGATTAACACCCATGTTACAAGTACTCCAGAAATGAATAAGACAATTGCTGACATGGTAATGATAAGTGAGAGGTACTGTATTCCTTTTGCCAAAGGGTGACAATTTGCATGGGATTCATCAAATCCAGAAGGGCAGTGATTCACACCATCGCACCACAAATGTGAATCAATACAGGCTCCAATTTCTGGACATTCAAATATGCAGTCCACATTTCTCAAGGGTCGTCCAGTCAAGCTCCGGTAAAAAGGTTTCGTCACCTCCATCCAATGAAAGTAAAGTTTAATACCTTTCCAGTTAGAACTTGCCACGATTTCTATGAACATAAAGTCTCTGTTATTGTCTATGATGCTGTATGAATCATTGTACCAAGACTGGGAGAAGACATGGTGTTCTTTGATTGGTAACCTGTTGCTGTTTGATTCTGAAACCACGCATGCCCGCGTGGTTGGTTTAATCAGATGAGTCTCTAGATATATCAGAACCAACATGCCGTCTCTGCAGTTGTCTAGAGTAACCTCATATCCACTGAACTGGAGGTATAAGTATTTTTCGGTTAAGGCTTTGATTTGCCAACGACATCGAAGAGGTTGAAGCATGTCTTCCCCGCTGCTGAAATTCGTCCTGCCTTGAGGTACGTGGAATTCTATTGACCCTTCTGGACTCAGTCCAGTACGCTTGTTATATATATGAGTGTCACAAAGAGTCGAGTTAAAGAATTCAAATTTAGCATCAAAGTTAAAATGATTGAAATCTTCAAAAGCAGTCATGAAGTTCACAGAAAATATAAGCTTGACATTGTTCACCAAAGAATCAAAAACGAATTTTTTAGACTTATCCAAAGAGGTCGTGTTGCAAATGCAGCCAATTGTAGAAGAATGACTGTCCCAATATTCAATCCCGCGTATATAAGCCATCCTTCCGTAGCGGTTATTGTGAGATACAGCGCACACATGTCTTTGAGTAAAGCTGTCATACATCGCTTCACAGTGTGCTTCAGACGACTCAATAGCTAGTTTTGCGCTGAAAATTGTGATCCTCACTCTTTCTGAGGGCAAACCAACAAAGTGGAAAGCACACGACATATTTTCACGACCACCTCTGCCGTACAGAAAAATGTTTTTCGGATTGGATATGAATCCTCCCTTTGCTGAACGGCTGTCAAATCTTCTGTCACACTCAGTCCTACCAATGGCTAAGCCATCTTGTCTCGTGTCCACAAATTCATATCGCGCAATGAAGTTACTGTAACTGAACGCATCGACGACATCAAGAGTTTGAAGGAAAGTGTGCTTGAGAGCAAAAGTCGGTCCTGAAGATAAATAACTTTCTTCTGGAAATTTGCAAGGTCTTCCAGGAGAATAAAACGGAGGAAAATCTGCAGCATGAAGGCACAGTCTCGGAATGTTAGACTCACCACAGAATTGTAAAGGAAAGGTATCAAAAGTGTCACTGATATCGAGTATCGGCCACCGATCGTGACTATCAAACATTTCAAGCTTGCTGAATGTGCAAATGTCTACATCCTCGTCATTTGGTGTCCGTTGTTTTGTCCTGGAGAGATAAGACACAAAGTATATCCAGATGCGATCATAAATGGAGGCTCCAATGAATTTAAATGTACACGAGGAGTTTTCAGGCATGGTGTATTTAGGACTGATTATCACTCCTTTACGCCTATGTCTATTGGCGTCTATGATGTATGCGCATCTGCTCCTATCTTTTTGCATGAATGGTGCAGTTTCTGGCTCAAATTTCACTGATATCTCGATTTCAAGTCTAGAACTACACAACACACTATATGGTGAACTGTATAGCTGTATCAAGAGTTCAGGTCCACTAGATATCACAGAAGGCATTGGTCCATCACCGCAAAATTTTGCAAGAAGAGACATGTCTGTTGTAGAGCCATCATACACTTTTACAGCATCACTCACTACATCTGCGCAGTCAGTTGACAAAGAAGAGCTTCCTCTAACGTTCGAAGGGGTGCTCGAAGGTGAGGACTCACCTCCTCTAGGAACAAAAATCTTATAATCGTTTGGTTGCTGCAAGATAATAGAAGCAACACTGCCATGTGGTATCTGCATCTGTTTTACGTGATAATTACAAGTGATGTTTCTTGGATAAAATCCTGGAAAATTAGGGCTTCTCAATTTGCAGGGGCGTAAATGACAGTTGAGAAACATCCTATCACAGAAGGTGCCTGGTACAGCAGTTCCGTATTGAAAGCTTAGTTGGCCAGGCTTACCAGTTACCTGCTTCTGATATCTGGTCAGGAATCGAAACGTGAGGAATAGGCTAAAGGTTGTGGTGGGTATGAAAGCTCGGGTTGGAATCACTACAAGGAGAGAGACGTTGTTGGAATTGGAGTGGAATGTAGCACTTCTTTCCGTAAGTCGACCGCAGAAACTGCCAAAGTGGGGAGACTCGATAGGTTCATCCGTGGAACTCGGAAGGGGTTCGTATATTCTCATATATCCTTTTCGACAAGCAGTTGTTGGATCTCTGTAAACATAGGAAATAAAGAAATTAAGTTAGTTTTATTAAAAATATCTATAATTGTAAAACAAAAAAAAAGGAATAAAAACAGAAAATATATATTTTAAAATCAATGCAGAAAATAAATCTTCAATATTCTTTAGATTATCATTATGCAAAACTATTTAAATTAGTTTATATTAGGATAAATATTTTGACTTTTAATCTTCAGAAATTTTGAAACTAAAAATTATATATGTTTATTTATATACAGTGTAAGAACAAATCTTAATTGCCAGTATATCAGGGCATCGTTTTGTTCGAAAAGTAATTTGATTTGGTGGGTTTTTTTGTGAAAATGAAAATAGATTTTCTTATAGTGTATAAATATTTTAATGAATTATATATTCTCAATTTCAGTCCAATACCTTTTGCTACCTTTCTGGCAGTAACATGATTCCATGCTTATAAAACATCTGATCTTTACTTTGATGTCCAATTTTGAAATTAAAACAAAGCGTTTTAATTGATCCTGAAAGGGTGAATTAAATAAACTTAATTTCAGTGCTCTCACGAGTTGTTATTCGGTGGTGTGAACCAAACAATGCTTTTATTTTGCCTTTATCAGTTTCAGCGGTCTGATGGCCAATCGGATAGCTCTTTGTCTTCTGGTACCACAAGCTTTAGGTTTGAATCCTTCCCGAGGCATGGATGTTTGTGAAGTGGTTCAGAATCCAAGTTAAACTGTACGTCCCGGTCTAACTAGTCTAAAGTATGACACGAAAACCAAATTGCAGGTTTACTATTATCGATCAAACTCAAAAATTGTGTTTATACAATGATATTAAGTATTAAAAATTAGATTACATCCAGCTATTTTATAGAATTAATGACAATGTGAAATAGGTTAGACGTTAATTCGTACATTAAAAAAAATTTCTCTTTCTAAATAAATCTTTATAGAGGAAGTATATTCCACAATCATGTAGCATTTTAGTTTTTAATAAATTATTTGAAATTATTAATAAAATAAAATTAGGTCTGTCAAAATACATTTAACTCAAAGAGCTTGAACAATCCTTATATAAAAATAGCAAATGTCACAGATGTATAAATATTTTTCTGTATAACAAAAACATTTATCATTAATGTTTCTTGGAGATCTTCCAATAAATATTACAAAAATTATTTCATGATAATATGAGCCACTATATAAAAATAGGATATAATAAATAAGAATATTGTTTGTAAGACTAAGATAATGTTTATACTACAACGCAAATTTTAAGAAATATTTTTTATGTAATAGTATTATTTCCCAGTATATTTAATAAAAAAAAAAGCTGCCACTTATTTTAGTCCAATCTAAAAGAATACGATAAATTATTTATTTTCTTTATAATATATAGTTTGGACGGGATTTCATTTTTGCAGACAAGCTCTAAAAGATTATCTACATTTGTGTGTCTAAATTATAGTTCAATACTTTTCGAATATTTTCTTTTTTTAGCTTCTTTACCAAAATGTGACACAAGTAGACAATGCAAGTTTTAAAAATTTTTTTTATATAATACTATTATTTCACATTGTATTTATTAAAGCAAAAAAAGTTTCCATTCATTTTAGTCTCACCTAAAAGCAATGCGATAAATTATTTTGGACAGGGCTTCGTTTTTGCAGATATTCTCTAAGACATTATCTATGTGTGTTTTACCATTGTAGTTCAATACTCCCTTTATTGATCTTCTTTTAGTAAAATGTAACGCACACAGATTGTGTCACATATTATTAAGACGTTTTTCTATTTATGTGTCGCGTTCTTCAAGAAAATTTCCCCTTCCAACGTCAAAATATCCTGTCTCGCCCATAAATCCGTAACCTGCCTCGGGGCTTACGAGTAAAGAGTACGTGTAATGGGACTTGGGAATCTTAGTGGAAGCCATTTCTAAACATGCTTTCGTCCAAACTTGTGTATATAGACACCCATCCTGCTAAAGGAAGGGAATATGATTTCCCTTGAAAGATGGATTCTGTGACTGAAAACATGGACGTAAACAAACACTGCATATACTGCATGACAGCAACTCTATGATGACAGAATGTGTTGGATTCCAGAGAATAAGAAGGAATTCTTTTGAATCAGATATGGATAATTCTTGGGAAGGGAAAATTCGCATTACATATATGTCATTGCTTCTGATTTATCCTACAGACATGCAATTTTGTTACCGTTTTCTGATCATTGGATCGGAAGATAAATTCTATCCAATATCTAGAAATCAACTGCAAAACCAAATGAATTTCATTTTGAATATCAACTTTGATCTCTTTTAGAGTGTATCACAAATGTACAATGCAAATTTAAAAAATATATTTTTATATAATACTATTATTTTAGTATACTGATTAAAAAAACGGCTGCTATTCATTTTAGTCTGATATAAAAGTAATACGATAAGTTATTTATATTATTTATAGTATACATTTGTTTGTATAGGGATTCAATTTTGCAAATAAGTTCTAAATGATTATCTATGTTTGTGTGTTTCCAATATAGTTCAATAGTTTCTTTTTTTAGCTTCTTTTAGTGAAAATTAATACAAATATATTGCTTCACATATTATAAGACATTTCTTTATAATACTTTACAAGAAAGCATCTTAGAAATAAACATTTTATTCTGAAGCAATACGATAAATTGTTTATTTTCTTTATAATATACATTTGTTTAGACAAGGCTTCATTTTTGCATATGAGCTCTAAACATTTTTCTATATTTGTGTGTTTCCATTATAGTTCAATACTTTGCGAATATTTTCTTTTTTCAGCTTCTTTTAGTAAAATAGAATGTGTCACATATTATGAAGACGTTTCTCTAAAATGCTTTAAAACGAAGCATCTTAGGAATAAACATTTCATTCTAAACCATTAAAAATACATTGTACACTCAAGCTCAGTATCAAAAACTTATTCGATACAGTGTATTTTCCTAAACCAAACATGCCATTTTCAGAATAAAAATTTAGACAAAATTACAAATCCTCTTTGGCATGTGTACCTTAAAAATATTTTCAGTATATGTGTCGTGTTCTTCAAGAATTTTTCCCTTTCCAACGTCAAAATATCCGTCTCGCCCATAAATCCGTAACCTGCCTCGAGGCTTAGGAGTAAAGAGTACGTGTAATGGGACTTGGGAATCTTAGAGGAAGCCCATTTCTAAACATGCTTTCGTCCAGACTTGTATATACAGACACACATCCTGCTAAAGGAAGGGATGTGATTTCCCTTGGAAGATGGATTTTGAGACTGAAAACATGGACGTAAACAAACACTGCATATGCTGCATGACAGCAGCTCTATAATGAAAGAATGTGTTGGATTCCAGAGAATAAGAAGGAATTCTTTTTAATCTGATATAGATAATTCTTGGAAAGGCTAAAATTCGCATTACATATATGCCATTGCTTCCGATTTACCCGGCAGGCATCCAATTTTGTTACCTAATTTCTAGAAATATACTTAAAAAACAAATGTATTACTAATGTCACTCTAAAATGGAATATATCAACTTTAATCTGTTTTAGTGTTTTATAAGAAAACATATGTTTTAAACAAAACAATCTATTCTACAGTTTTGCGGCTAAAACAATTTAAAATTCAAATATTAGTTATTGTGGATTTTAATAGATCTTCTAGATTGGTTAGTTTAATTTAATGTGTCAATCTACCGTCATTTTGTACACTTTAGCTTAAGTAAACCAGGACCTATAGTTTAACGGGGATTCCGACCACTAACAAACATCCATGATACCGCCAGTATTCGAATCTGAAGCCTCTGGTACCACAGGGCAGAGAGCTAGCCAATTGGACATCAGGCCGTCTTGATATTAGGTGAGTGGACACTTGGCGAAGGTTGATTGACGAATTATTCAGTCCACTACGTAATACAGAATGTAAATATGTTTACCTTTGAAAAACCTTTATTATGAATATTTCTTGGAGATCTTCCAATAAATATTAAAAAAAATATATTTCCCGTCAATATGAACCACTATATAAAAAGTAGGATATAATAAATAAGGATATTATTTTTAAAATTATTATAAAGTTTTTATAATGCAAGTTTAAAAATATATTTTTATATCAACCTGTTATTTCACAGTGTATTTATTAAAGGAAAAAAAACCTGCCATTTATTTTAGTCTGACCTAAATCTGATGCGATCAATTAGTTATTATCGTTATAATATACACTTGTTTGGACAAAACTTCATTTTTGCAGGTAAGCTCTAAAGGATTATCTATGTTTGTATGTTTCCATTATAGTTCAATCTTTTTTGAATATATTCTTTTTTAGCTTCTTTTAGTAAAATGCGGTACAAACAGATAGTGTCACGTATTATTAAGATATTTCTCTATACTACTTTAAAACAAAGCATCTTCGAAATAAGTATTTTATTCTAAACCATTAAAAATACATTGTACACACAAGTTTGGTATTAAAAACATACTCGATACCCTGTATTTTCCTAAACCAAATATGCCAATTTCAGAATAAATATTTAGACAGAGATCCCAATTCTCTTTGGCATCTGTACGTTAAAAACATTTGCAGTATATGTGTCGCATTCTTCAAAAAATTTTCCCTTTCCAACGTCAAAATATCCTGTCTCGCCCATAAATCCATAACCTGCCTAGGGGCTTACGTGTAAAGAGTACATGTAATGGGACTTCGGAATCTTAGAGGAAGCCCATTTCTAAACATGCTTTCGTCCAAACTTGTATGTATAGACACACATCCTGCTAAAGGAAGGGGTGTGATTTCCCTTGAAAGCTGGATTTTGTGACTGTAAACATGGACGCAAACAAACACCGCATATGCTGCATGGCAGCAACACTTTTATGAAAGGATGTTTTGGATTCCATAAAATAAGATAGAAATCTTTTGAATCTGATATTAGCGTTACATATATATCATTGCTTCTGATTTACCCGGCAGGCATCCAATTTTGTTACCGTTTTCTGATTATTGGATTGTAAGACAATTTCTATCCAATATCTAGAAATCTACTTTAAAATCAAATGTATTTGATTTTGAATATCAACTTTGAGCTCTTTTAGAGTGTGACACAAAAAGAAAATGCAAGTTAAAAATATGTCCCCTGACTTCACAGTGTACATAATAAAGAAAAAAAAAACTGTCATTCATTTTAGTCTGATTTAAAAGTAATACGATAAATTTTTTATTTTCTTTATAAATCTACATATGTTTGGACAAGGCTTCATTTTTGCAAAAAAGAACTAAAAGTTTATCTAAATTTGTATGTTTCCGTTATAGTTCAATACTTTCATTTTTTAGCTCCTTTTTCTGAAAAGTAATACAAATAGATAGCGACACATATTATTAAGATATTTTTTATATAAGACTGTAAAAAAAAGAGCCTCTTAGAAACAAACATTTTATTCTAAAGCAATACGAGTAATTATTTATTTTCGCTATAAATTTACATTGGTTTGGACAAGGCTTCATTTTTTGCATATGAGCTCTGAAATATTATCTATATTCGTGTGTTTCCAATAGAGTTGAATATTTTTCGACTATTTTGTTTTCTTAGCTTCTTTTAATAAAAAGTAACACAAATAGAGAGAGTCACATATTATTTCTCTATACTGCTTTAAAAAGAAGCATCTTAGAAATAAACATTTCATTGTAAACCATTAAAAATACATTGTACACTCAAGCTAAGTATCAGAAATATTCTCAGTATCAAATGCACTGTATTTTCCTGTTGTTGTTGTTTCTTATCCCACTTGGCTGGCCAATCCCACGAGCCCATATGGACTCATGAATGAAGGGGAAGGAAGCAGCTTCTGTTGCGATGGAGCACCCGTAGGTAGAAGCCTGACTTTTGCTCCGTGACGCTCTTACAGTCATAGAAGACCGGGACCTACGGCTTAAAGTGGATTCCGAACCACTACAAACATCCATGGCACCGCCGGGATTCGAACCCGAAACCTGTGGCACCAAGCGCCAGAGCGCTAGACACTCGGCCATTCAGGTCCCAAATTTGCCAACGGCACGCGATGTTCCCAGGTGGTCACCCACCCAAGTACTGACCGCGCCCAATGATGCTTAACTTCGGTGATCTAACGAGAACCGGTATATTCAGCATGGTACAGCTGTATTATCCTAAACCAAACATGCCATTTTGAGAATAAAAATGTAGACAAAAATCCCAATCCTCTTTGGCATGTGCACTTTAAAAATATTTTCAGTATATGTGTCGCCTTCTTCAAGAAATTTTCCCTTTCCAACGTCAAAATACCTTGTCTCGCCCATAAATCCGTAACCTGCCTCGGGGCTTACAGACTAAAGAGTACGTGTAATGGAACTTGGGAATCTTAGAGGAAACCCATTTCTAAACATGCTTTCGTCCGAACTTGTATGTATAGACATATATTTTGAAAGATAGATTTTTCGACAGAAAACATGGACGTAAACAAACACTGCATATGCTGCATGACAGCAACTGTATGATAAAAGGATGTATTGGATTCCAGAGAATAAGAAGGAATTCTTTTGAATATGATATGGATAATTTTCCGAAAGGGAAATTTCACATTACATATATACCACTGCTTCTGATTTACTCGGCAGACATCCCATTTTGTTATCGTTTTTTGATCATCCTATCGAATGATAGATTCTCCAGAATTCAAGAAATTTACTTCAAAAAAAAATGTATAACTAGTATCACTCTAAAATGGAATATATCACTAAAAATGGAAAATATCGTTCTAAAATGGAATAAACCACTTTGATCTCTTTTACTGCCTTATAAGGAAAAATGTTTTTTTCTTTTTTCTACCACATGGTCAATAAATATGTTTTACAATTTTGCTGCTATAAAAATTCAACATACAAATATTGGTTATTGTTGATTTTAGCTCTTGTAGGTCGTGAGTTGGATATTATTCAAATTGTGATACATGTACTTTTAGATTTTTTTATCTACTTCAAAAAATAATGTATGACTAGTATCACTAAAACAATGGAATATATCACTAAAATGGAAGATATCACTCAAAATTTTAATATCTCACTTTATCTCTTTTACTGTCTTAAAAGAAAATATTTTTTTTCTAAGAAAGGAGCAGTAAATATGTTTTACAATTTTGAGGTTAAAACAATTCAATATACAAATATTGGTTATTGTCGATTTTCAGAGATCTTCTAGGCAGTTTTGTTTATTTTAATTTTTCGCTCTACCATTATCACCCAGGTTAAGTAGACCAGTACCTAGAGTTTAACGTGGATTCCGAACCACTCACAAACAACCATGCCACGGCCAGGATTCGAATCTGAAGTCTCTGGTACCAAAAGGTAGAGGGCCGCCTTGATATTAGGTGAGCGCACACTTGGCGTAGGTTAATGCGCGAAATATTCAGCCCGATATCTAATATGGAATGTAAATATTTTTACTTTTGTAAAAACATTATTGTGAATGTGTCTTGGAGATCTTCTAATAAATATTTAAAAAATTATTTCATGAGAATACGAATCATTATATAAAACATTGGATATAATAAATAAGGATATTGTTCATAAAACAAGGATAAATTAACATAATGCAAGTCTAAAAAATATATATTTTAATATAATCCTTTTATTTCACAGGGTATTTAATAAAGACGAAAAACTTCTATGTAACGAAAAACTATGAATGTTTCCTGAAGATCTTCGAATGAATATTTAAAAATTTATTTCATGAGAATATGACCCACTATATAAAACAACTATTGTGCGTTATATAAAATATGTGCACTATATAAAATCCAGGATATAATAAATAAATACAATGTTACTAATTCTTCTTCGTTTCTATATTCTTCCATTTTTTTGAAACTTGCATTAGATAAAATTTATCCTAGAAGAAGGATAAATTTTGTATAATGCAAAAAATATATTTTTATATAATTCTTTTATTTCACGGTGTTTTTAATAAAGAAATAAAAAGCTGATATTTCTTTTAGTGTGACCTAAAAGCAATACGACAAATATTTTATTTTCTTTGTAATATATATTTGTTTGGACAGGGCTCCGTTTTTGCAGATAAACTCTAAAGGATTATCTTTATTTGTGTGTTTCCATTATAGTTCAATACTTTTCGAATATTAATTTTTTATAGATTGAGTCACATATTATTAAGACACGAAGCATCTTAGAAATAAAAATTTCATTCTAAACCATAAAAAATACATTCTGTACTCAAGCTCAGTATCAAAAATGCCATTTTCAGAATAAAAATTTAGACAAAAATTCCAATCCTCTTTGGTATGTGTACTTTAAAAGTATTTTCAGTATATGTGTCGCGTTCTTCAAGAAATTTCCCTTTACAACGTCAAAATATTCGTCTCGCCCATAAATCCGTAACCTGCCTCGGGGCTTACGAGTAAAGTGTACGTGTAATGGGACTTGGGAATCTTAGAGGAAGCCCATTTCTAAATATGCTTTCGCCGAAACCTGTATATATAGACACACATTCTGCTAAAGGAAGGGATGTGATTTCCCTTGAAAGATGGATTTTGTGACTGAAAACATGGACGTAAACAAACACTGCATATGCTACACGACAGCTACACTATGATGAAAGTATGTGTTGGATCCCCGAGAATAAGAAGGAATTCTTTTGAATCTGATATGGATAATTCTTCGAAAGGGAAAATTCGCGTTACATATATGCTATTGCTTTTGATTTAAACGGTAAATTTTTTGCTTTTGATTTAAACGGTAATTTTTTTGCTTTTGATTTACAATCCAATTTTGTTACCGTTTTCTGATCATTGGATCGGAAGACAAATTCTATCCAATTTCAAGAAAATCTACTTCAAAATCAAATGTATTTGATATTGAATATCAACTTTGATCACTTTTAGAGTGGGACACAAATAGACAATGCAAGTTTATAAAATATATTTTTATAAAATACTATTATTTCATATTATTTATGTATACTACTATTATTATACCATTATTTCCAATTATTTATGTATACTATTGTTATACTATTATTTCGCATTATTTGTTCATTTGCATTTATTAAAAAAAAAAGTGTCATTCATTTTAGTCTGATCTAAAAGAAATACTATAAATTATTTACTTTAGTTACATTTTACATTGGTTTAGTCTGGTATTTTTATATCATCTTCATATTTCGAAGTGTATTAATTAAAGAAAAAAAAGCTGACATTCATTTTAGTCTGCCCTAAAAGCAATGCGATAAATTATAATATATTTTTCGCATTTTTTTACATAAATTATAATATATTTTTCTAAAAGCAATGCGATAAATTATAATATATTATTGTTTGGACAGGGCTTCATTTTTGCAGATAAACTCTAAAGGATTATCTCTATTTCTATGTTTCCGTTATAGTTCAATACTTTCTTTTTTTATCTTCTTTTAGTGAAAAGTAACACAAACAGATAGCGTCACATATTATTAAGACATATCTTTATAATGCTTTACAACGTAGCATCTTAGAAATAAACATTTTATTCTAAGACATTAAAAATACTTTGTACATTCAAGCTCATTATCAAAAACATTCTCGGTATCAATTGCACTGTATTTTCTAAACCAAACATGCCATTTTCTGAATAAAATTTTAGACACAAATCACAATCCTCTTTGGCATGTATATTTTTAAAATATTTCCAGTATATGTGTCGCGTTCTTCAAGAAATTTTCCCTCTCTAACGTCAAAATCTTCGTCTCGCCCATAAATGCGTAACCTGCCTCGGGGCTTACGAGTAAAGAGTACGTGTAATGGGACTTGGGAATCTTAGAGGAAGCCCATTTCCAAACATGCTTTCGCCCAAACTTGCATTTATAGACACACATTCTGCTAAAGGAAGGGATGTGATTTTCCTTGAAAGCTGGATTTTGTGACTGAAAACATGGACGTAAACAAACACTGCATATGCTGCATGGCAGCAACTCTATGATGAAAGGATGTGTTGGATTCCAGAGAATAAGAAGGAATTCTTTTGAATCTGACATGGATAATTCTTCGAAAGGGAAAATTCGTATTACAAATATATCATTGCTTCTGATTTACCCGGCAGGCATCCAATTTTGTTACAGTTTTCAGATAAATTCTATCCAATATACAGAAATCTACTTCAAATTCAAATGTATTTGATTTTGAATATCAACTTTGATCTCTTTTAGAGTGTGACATAAACAGACAATGCAAGTTTAAAAAATATATTTTTCTATAATACTATTATTTCACAGTGTATTTATTAAAAGAAAAAGCTGCCATTCATTATAGTACGCTATAAAAGTCATATGATAAGTTAGTTATTTTCTTTACAGTATACATTTGGCTGGATTGGTCTTTATTTTTGCAGATAAGATCTAATGGATTCTAAAAATTTTTACGTTTCCATTATAGTTCAATAATTTATTTCTTTAGCTTATTTTAGTAAAAAGTAATTAAAATACATAGCATTACATATTATGAAGGTATTTCTATATAAAACTTTAAAACGAGGCATCTTAGAAATAAACATTTTATTTTAAAACAATACGATAAATTAGTTATTTTCGTTATATTATACATTTGTTTCGACAGGCCTTGAATTTTTTGTAAAAAATCTCTAAATGATTATCTTTATTTGTGTGTTTTTATTACAGTTCAATATTTTTCTTTTAGTAAAATGTAACACATATAGACAATGCAATTTTAAAAAATTATAATTTTATATAATAATAATATATCACAGTGTATTTAATAAAGAAAAGAAAGCTGCCATTCGTTTTAGTCTGATCTCAGAGCAATACGACAAATTATTCATTTTCATTATAATATAAATTTCCTTGGACAGGGCTTGGTTTTTGCAGATAAACTTTAAAGAATTATTTATATTTGTGTGTTTCCCTTATAGTCAAATATTTTCTTTTTTTAGCTTCTTTTAGTAAAAAGTAACGCAAACAGATTGCGTCACATATGATTAAGACTTTTCTATATAATGCTTTAAAACGAAGCATCTTAGAAATAAACATTTTATTCTAAACCTTAAAAATACATTGCACTCTCAAGCTCAGCATCAAAAGCAGTTTGAATATCAAATTCATTGTTATTTCCTAAACCAAACATGCCATTTTCAGAATAAAGATTTAGACAAAAATCCCAATCTTCTTTGGAATGTGTACTTTAAAAATATTCTCAGTATATATGTCGCGTTCTTCAAGAAATTTTCCCTTTCCAACGTCAAAATATCAGTCTCGCCCATAAATCCGTAACCTGCCTCGGGGCTTACGAGTAAAGAGTACGTGTAATGGGATTTGGGAATCTTAGAGGAAGTCCATTTCTAAACATGCTTTCGTCCAACTTGTATATATAGAGACACATCCTGCTAAAGGAAGGGATGTGATTTCCCAAGAAAGATTGGATTTTGTGACTGAAAACATGGACGTAAACAAACACTGCATATGCTACATGACAGCAACTCTATGATGAAAGGATGTGTTGGATTCCAGAGAATAAGAAGGAATTCTTTTGAATCTGATATGGATAATTCTTCGAAAGGGAAAATTCGCATTACATATATGTCATTGCTTCTGATTTATCCAGCAGACATCCAATTTTGTTAACGTTTTCTGATCATTGGATCGGAAGACAAATTCTATCCAATATCTAGAAATCTACTTCAAAATTCAAATGTATTTGTTTTTGAATATCACCTTTGATCTCTTTTAGATTGCGACACAAATAGACAATTCAAGTTTAAAAAATATATTTTTTATAATACTATTATTTCGCAGTGTATTTATTAAAAAAAAGTTGCCATTCATTTTAGTCTGATATAAATGTAATACGATAAGTTATTTTCTTCATAGTATACACTTGTTTGGAGTGTGGCTTCATTTTCGCAGATAAGATCCAAAGGGTTATCTAAATTTGTATGTTTCCATTATAACTTTCTTTTTTTAGCTTATTTTAGTAAAAAATAACTCAAATAGATAGCGTCACATATTATGAAGATGTTTGTATAACTTAAAATCAAAGTAACTTAAAATCAACATGATAATTTATTTGTTTTCTTTATAATATAAAAATGTTTGGGCAAGGCTTCTTTTTTTTCAGATAAGTTCTCAAGGATTATCTATATTTGTGTGTTTCTATTATAGTTAAATGCTATTCAAATATTTTCTTTCTTTAGCTCCTTTTATTAAAATGTTCCACAGATAGTTTGACATATTAAGACTTTTCTGTATAATGCTTTCAAATGCAGCTTTTTAGAAATAAACATTTTATTCTAAACCATTAAAAATACATTGTACACTCAAGCGTTGTACACTCAAAATCATTCACAGTATCAAATGCACTGTATTTCCCTAAACCAAACATGCCATTTAGAGAACAAAAATTTGTACTTTAAAAATACTTTCAGTATATGTGTCGCGTTCTTCAAGATATTTTCCCTTTCCAACGTCAAAATACCTGTCTCGCCCCAAAATCCGTAACCCGCCTCGGGGCTTACGAGTAAAGAGTATGTGTAATGGGACTTGGGAATCTTAGAGGAAGCCTGTTTCTAAACATTTCGTCCAAACTTGTATATATAGACACATATTCTGCTAAAGGAGTGGTTGTGATTTCCCTTGGAAGATGGATTTTGCGACTGAAACATGGACGTAAACAAACACTGCATATGCTACACGACAGCTACACTATGATGAAAGGATGTGTTGGATTCCAGAGAAAAAGAAGGAATTCTTTTGAATCTGATATGGATAATTCTTCGAAAGGGAAAATTCTCATTACATATATGCCATTGCTTTTGATTTACCTTTAAGACATCCAATTTTATTACCGTTTTCTTATCATTGGATCGGAAGATAAATTCTAGTCAATTTCTAGAAATCTACTTCAAAAACAAATGTATTTCTAGTATCACTCTAAAATGGAATATATTACTCTAAAATGGAAAATATCACTTTGATCTCTTTTACTGCCATATTAGAAA
Source organism: Caerostris darwini (assembly GCA_021605075.1). Lineage (NCBI taxonomy): Eukaryota > Metazoa > Arthropoda > Arachnida > Araneae > Araneidae > Caerostris > Caerostris darwini. Next base: position 133,837 of record BPLQ01005892.1, read on the forward strand.
ATATTTTTTTCCTTTCTACCAAATAAGCAATAAATATGTTTTACAATTTTGCGGTTAAAGCAATTCAAAATATAAATATTGGTAATTGTAGATTTTAATAGATCTTCTAGATTGTTTATTTAAATCCCTCTACCGTCATTTTTAGATCAGGACCTACAATTTAACGGGGATTCCGAACCAGTAACAAACATCCATGACACCTCCAGAGTTCGAAGCTTAAGCCTCTGGTACCAAAGACCAGAGAGCTAGAGGTTTATGCGCGATTTATTCAGCCCATTACCTAATACTGAATGTAAATATTTTTACCTTTGTAAAACCTTTACCATGAATGTTTCTGGAGATCTACCAATAAATATTTAAAAAATTATTTCACTAGAATAGGAGACACAAAAAATAGGATTTAATAAACAAGGATATTGTTTGTAAAAATTGGATAACATTTATATAATGCAAGTTTAAAAATATATTTTGACATAATACTATTATTTAACAGTTCATTTAATAAGCAAAAAAAAGTTGCCATTCATTTTAATCCTATCTAAAAGTAATACGACAAATTATTTATTTTCGTTATAATATACATTTGTTTGATAGGACTAAATTTTTGCAGATATGCTCTAAAGAATTATTTATATTTGTGTGTTTCCATTATAGTCCAATATTTCTTATTTTTGTTTCTTTAAATATAAAGTAACAAAAATACATAGCTTCGCATATTATTAAGACGTTTCCCTATCATGCTTTAAAATGAATCATCTTAGAAATAAACATTTCATTCTAAACAATTAAAAATACATTGAACACTCAAGCTCGGTATCAAAAGCATTCTCAGTATCAAATGAATTGTATATTCCTAAACCAAACATGCCATTTTCAGAATAAAAATTTAGATAAAAATCCCAATCCTCTTTGGTATGTGTACTTTACAAATATTTTCAGTATGTGACGCCTTCTTCGCCTTCTTTCTAACGTCAAAATATCCGTCTCACCCATAAATCCGTAACCTGCCTCGGGGCTTACGAGTAAAGAGTACGTGTAATGGGACTTGGGAATCTTAGAGGAAGCCCATTTCTAAACATGTTTTCGCCCAAACTTGTATATAGACACACATTCTTTCTAAAGGAAGGGATGTTATTTCCCTTGAAAGATAGATTTTGGAACATAAAACATGGATGTAAACAAAGACTGCATGACAGCAACTCTATGATGAAAGGATGTGTTGGATTCCAGAGAAATAAGAAGGAATTCTTTTGAATCTGATATGGATAATTCTTTGAAAGGGTAAATTCGCGTTAGCGTTACATATATGTCAGTGATTCTGATTTACCTTGTAGGCATCCAATTTTGTTACCGTTTTCTGATCATTGGATTGGAAAAGAAATTATATTCAATTTCTAGAAATCTACTTCAAAAGCAAATGTATTTGATGTTGAATATCAACTTTGGTCTGTTTTAGAGTGTGACACAAATAGACAATACAAGTTTCAAAAATATATTTTTTATATAATCCTATGATTTCTCAGTGCATTTAATGAAGAAAAAATCGCTGCCATTCATTTTAGTCTGACCTAAAAGCAATGCGATGAATTATTTATTTTCGTTATAATACATACATTTTTTCGGACTGAGTTTTGTTTTTGCAGACAAATTCTACCGGATTATCTATATTTGTGTGTTTCCATTACAGTTCAAAACTTTCTTTTTTTAGCTTCTTTTAGTAAAAAGTAACAGAGATAGATAGTGTCACATATTATTAAGACGTTTCTCTATAATGCTTTAAAACGAAGCCTCTTAAAGAAATAAACATTTTATTTTAAAGCAATACGATACATTATATATTACATTTCAATACTTTTGAATATTTTCTTTTTTTTAGCTTCTTTTATTAAAATGTGCCACAAATATACAATGTAAGTTTAAAAAATATATTTCTATATAATACTATTATTTCACAGTATGTTTGTTAACGAAAAAAAAAGCTGTCATACAGTTTAGTCTGATCTAAAAGTATACTTAATATAATAATTTAGTCTGATCAATAAGTCTGATCTAAAAGTAATAATAATAAAGCAATACGATAAGTTATTTAGTTTCGTTATATTGTATATTTTTTGGACAGGGCATAATTTTTGCAGATATGCTCTAAAAGAATATCTATATTTGTGTGTTTTCATTATAGTGCGTTCTATCAACGTGAAAATATTCGTCTCGCCCAAAAATTCGTAACCTTAAAAAATATATTTATATTTAATCCTGTTATTTCACATTGTATATAGTAAAGGAAACAAGCTGCCATTCATTTTAGTTCGACCTAAAACTGGAGCGATAAATTATTTATTTTCATTGTAATATATATTTTTTTAGATAAGGCTTTAATTTTTGCAGATGAGCTCTAAAGGAATATATATATATATGTGTTTCATTATAGTTCAATACTTTCTTTCTTAGCACCTTTTAGTAAAAATTAACACAAACAGACTGAGTCCAATATTATTAAGACATTTCTATAGAATTCTTTAAAACGAAGCGTCTTAGAAATAAACATTTTATTCTACACCGTTAAAAATACATTGTACATTCAAGCTCGGTACCAAAACCATTCTCAGTATCAAATACACTGCATTTTCCTAAACCAAACTTGCCATTTTTAGAATAAAAATTTAGACAAAAAATCTCAATCCTCTTTGGCATGTGTACTTTAAAAATATTTCCAGTATATGTGTCGCGTTCTTCAAGAAATTTTTCCTTTCCAACGTCAAAATATCCGTCTCGCCCATAAATCCGTAACCTGCCTCGGGGCTTACGAGTAAAGAGTACGTGTAATGGGACTTGGGAATCTTAGAGGAAGCCCGTTTCTAAACATGCTTTCGGCCAAACTTTTATATATAGACACACATCCTGCTAAAGGAAGGGGTGTGATTTCCCTTGAAAGATGGATTTTGTGACTGAAAACATGGACGTAAACAAACACTGCATATTCTGCCTGACAACAACTGTATGATAAAAGGATGTGTTGGATTCCGGAGAATAAGAAGGAATCTCTTTTGAATCTGATATGGATAATTCTCCGAAAGGGAAAATTCGCATTACGTATATGTCATTGCTTCTGATTTAACCGGCAGGCATCCAATTTTGTTAACCTTTTTCTGTTCATTGGATCGAAAGTCAAATTCTATCCAATTGCTAGAAAACTACTTCAAAAACAAATGTATAGCTAGTATCACTCTAAAGTGGAATATATCACTCTAAAATGGAATATATCACACTAAAATGGAATATATGATTTTAAAATGGAATATAGCAATCTAAAACGAAATATATCATTGATTCTTTTACTGACTCACAAGAAATTTTTTTTTCATTCTACAAGATGAGCAATAAATATGTTTTACAATTTTGAGGCTAAAACAATTCAAAATACAAATATTGGTTAGTGTGAATTTTAATAGATCATCCAGATTGTTAAGTTTAATTTAATTTGTCAAACAACGGTCATTTTGTGCACACTTAAGGTTAAATAGACCAGAACCTATAGTTTAAAGTGGATTCTGAACCACTTACAAACATCCATGCCACCGCCAAGATTTGAATCTTAATTCTCTGGAACCAAAGGCTCGAACGCTAGCCAATTGATGCGCGAATTATTCAGTCCACTACCTAATACGCAATGTAAACATATTTAACTTTTTAAAACGTTAAATATGGATGTTTCTTGGAGATCTTTCAATAAATATTAAAAAAAATATTTCCCGAGAATATAAATCACTATATAAAAAATAGGAAACTATAAATAAGGATATTGTTTTTAAAACTAGGATAAAGTTTATATATTGGAAGTTTAAGTAATTTGTTTATATTATCAGAATAAAAATTTAGACAAAAATCCCAATCCTCTTTGGTATATGTGCTTTAAAAATATTTTCAGTCTATGTGTCGCGCTCTTCCAGAAATTTTCCCTTTCCAACGTCAAAATATCCAGTCTCGCCCATAAATCCGTAACCTGCCACGAGTAAAGAGTACGTGTAATGGGACTCGGGAATCTTAGAGGAAGCCCGTTTATAAACATGCTTTCAACCAAATTTATATATATATATAGACACACATTCAGTTAAAGGGTGAGATGGGATTTCCCTTGAAAGATGGATATTGTGACTGAAAACATAGACGTAAACAAACACTGCATATGCTGCCCGACACCAATCCTATGATGACAGGATGTGTTGGATTCCAGAGAATAAGAAGGAATTCTTTTGAATCTGATATGGATAATTCTTCGAAAGAGAAAATTAGTAGTACATATATATCAATGCTACTGATTTACCCTGCAGGCATCCAATTTTATTACCGTTTTCTGATCGTTGGATTGGAAGACCAATTACATCCAATGCAATAGTAGTATGTATCAAATCTACTTCAAAATCAAATGTATTTGATTTTGAATATCAACTTTGATCTCTTTTAGAGTGTGACACAACTACACAATGCAAGTTTAAAAAATATATTTTAAGTAATACTGTTCTCTCACAGTGTATATATTAAAAAGAAATACTGCCATTTATTTGAGTCTGATATAAAAGTAGTACGATATGTTATTTATTTCCTTTAATGTATAAATTTGTTTCTACAGGGCTTCATATTTGCAGATAAGAAGTAATGGATTATCAAATTTGCATGTTTCCATTATAGTTCAATAATATGTGTGTCTATAACTTTCTTTTTTTAGCTTCTTTTAATGAAAAATAACACAAATAGTTACCGTCATATATTATTAAGATATTTCTATATAATACTTTAAATTGGGCCATCTTAGAAATAAACATTTTATTCTAAAGCAATACGATAATACGATTTTTGTTATAATTTTACATTTTCTTGGACAAGGCTTAATTTTTTACAGATAAACTCTAAAGGATTATCTATATTTGTGTGTTATATTACAGTTCAAAACTTTTCCAATATTTTCTTTTTTTTTTTTTAGCCTTTTTTTAGTAAAATAGATTGTGTCTTATATTGTTAAGAGATTTCTCTATAATGCTTTAAAACGAAGAAACTTAGAAATAAGCATTTTATTCTAAACCATTAGAAATGCATTGTACATTCAAGCTCGGTATCAAAAACATTCACGGTATCAAATGCACTGTATTTTCCTGAACCAAACATGCTATTTCAGAATAAAAATTTAGACAGAGATCCCAATTCTCTTTGGCATGTGTACTGTAAAAATATTTTCAGTCTATGTGCCGCGTTCTTCAAGAAATTTTCCCTTTCAAACGTCAAAATATCCTGTCTCGCCCATAAATCCGTAACCTTCCTCGGGGCTTATGAATAAAGAGTACGTGTAATGGGACTTGGGAATCTTAGAGGAAGCCCATTTCTAAACATGCTTTCGTCCAAACTCGTATATATAGACACACATCCTACTATGTGATTTCCCTTGAAAGATGGATTCTGTGACTGAAAACATGGACGCAAACAAACACTGCATATGCTGCATGACAGCAACTCTATGATGAAAGGAGATGTGTTGGATTCCAGAGAATAAAAAGGAATTCTTTTGAATCTGATATGGATAATTCTTCGAAAGGGAAACTTCACATTACATATATGCCACTGCTTCTGATTTACCCGGAAGGCATCCAATTTTGTTACATTTTTCAGATAAATTCTATTCAATATCTAGAAATCTACTTGAAAAACAAGTGTATTTCTAATATCACTCTAAAATGGATTTATCAAGTTTGATCTCTTTTACTCTCTTATATGAAAACATATTTGTTTTCTTTCTAAAAGATGAGCAATAAATATGCTTTAGAATTTTGCGGCTGAAAAAATTTTTATTTTTCACAATACAAGTATTGGTTATTGTTGATTTTAATAGATCTTGTAGATCGGGGATGGATATTATTCATATTATGGAACATGTGTTTTTGGGTCTTTCCCGATATTAATACTTCAGTGAATTATATTCTTTCTAGTATCTAAGCAAAGCAGATCTTGTAATTGTGTATCTTGGAATCCATTTAAAGCTAATGTGATAAGAACTTATGGTATATTCAACTTTTTATTAAGTATTATTTTATTGTAGTAGGAGACATATTTATAAAAAGGCTCATTTTATTATAAAGTTTAAGAGTTTACGGTGTTTAATTTCCTTTCCATTTTTGCATTTTTATTAGAAACAAAACGATTTAAATTTTTTTTTCGTTTTTTTTGTAATTTCGATAAATGTCAATTGAATCATATTTTTTCTTTCTACATTTTTATTTTGTTTTGCAATTTTTTTTTAAGTCGCAAGTACTTTACTTATGCCCAGCGTTTTACTTCTGGTTGCAAAATGAAATATTACTACTCACACTTTTAAGTTTAAATGAAATATTAGGATTTTGACACTAAAAAAAAAAAAAAAAAAAAAAAAAACTGCTGAGAAATATTTCAATTGTAAACGATGTTTATAATTTTACAGCAATGTAATCAGTGAATTACGGCTTAAAAATTCAAGATACAAATATTGGTTATTGTAGATTTTAATAACTCTGCTAGAAAGTGAAATGGATATTATTGAAATTGTGGAGCATATGTTTTTGTCTCTTTTCCAAGATTGTAAGAAACTCATTTCACGTTGAAGAGTTTTCGATGTTTAATTTCCTTTTCATCTTTGCATTCTTATTCCAAACAAATCGATTTTACTTCTTTTTCGCAATTTCAAAATATTTTCTTTACCAATTACATCATATTTTTCCGTTCCGTCCCATAAGTTATTCTTTCCTTCTAATGCTGTTCTTAAGTTATGTTCTGCGATTTTTTTATGTCGAAATTACTTACAATGCCAAGCGTTTTACTTCTGGTAGCTCTACGAATATTATTACTTACACTTAAGGTCACATTTTCAGTGTATGGGAAATATTAGGAGTTTGATACTAAAAAATAATTCTTAATTTTCCCAAAAAAAATTTCAATTGAAAACGATATTTATAATTTTAAAACAATTTAATCAGTGAATTGCATGGTCTAGATAATATATTTTAAATAAAATCAGCTGCCTTTATTGGAGGAATATTACGCCCTTTAAAAATATTAAAAATATATTTTCAGAAAAAAAACCGTAATTTTGTATTTTTCTGCCAATTATTTCAAACCCAAATTGTTTTATCTTCTTAAAATTAAAAAAAAAAGAAATTAATATTAACGATTATGTTAAAGAATAAAAATCATCTCGCGCCTTCGATTGCAGGCTGTTTAAAATTGTCACCATTGAGTTGACATTGTATTATTTTAAAATTTGGGAAGCAAGAAATTGAAAACTGATGTAGAGCATTCTTTCAATCATAAATGATGAATGTTAAAATATTTGCTTAACAGGAAACGCAGCTTTAGGAAGCTGTTTGCTAACTTCAACAAAATAACAATCAATGGATTTATTTAAAATTTAAAATTTCTTAAAAAAAACTTTTTATGTAAAAAGAATGTAATTACTTTTGAATTTATACTCTTGAATTTAATTATTTTTAAATTATTTAGGTTGGAAAAATTTTAAGTTTATGTAAATCATTTCAGAGTGTATAGAATTATATTAATCCTGTTTCATTCCTTGAATATCGATATATATGTAATTCTGCCAATGTCGAGATATATGTTCTGCCAATATCCTGCAATGTCGAGATATATAATTCTGCTAATATCGAGATATATGTTCTGATATGTGTCGAGATATATTTTCTGCCAATTTACTACAATGTCGAGATATATAATTCTGCTAATGTCGAGATATATAATTCTGCTAATGTCGAGATATATATTCTGATATATGTCGAGACATATGTTCTGCCAATGCCCTGCAATGTCGATATATATAATTCTGTAACATTGTCGAATATTCAAAGTTTTACCGATAGCGGAATATATAGCTTGAAGACTACACAGATTGAATAAACTAAATACTTTATATAAATAGATCCTCGCATATAATGCATCCATAATTTAATTTGCATAATTTTACCATCAAGAAACTCACAAAAACTCTTACGACGGAATAATAAACGAGCATAAAAATCATTTGTCAAGTATTCATCCGTACGCAACAAATAACCAACTTAGCGAAATAGCTGAAAGCAATCATCTTCACCGGAACAAAAAAAATTATGCAAATACTGAAGGCTATTAAAACATTCTACGCTTTTAAAAGTCCATATAATTTGGAATCTTCTTCCTTCAGTTCATGGCATTAGCAGCATATATATCTATATACATAGAAAAAAGACTTTTGCAGCATTACTTACCAAGCCATCCATCCATCTATCAGCAAAAAGCGTTAAAGCATATTATAAGATCTCCATTAAGAGGACACAGGCGTATTTCATCTTTCAGCAACTGATGTATAACAAGTAATTACCATCTCTTTAAAAAGGCGTCTGTCCTTTCACATTAAAGTGCCAAATCAAAGCATCAATTTATTTAAAGTATGTCGAAAGAATGCCCTGCGCCTCGACCCAATAAAAGCTCCCCATAAAAATCACTCAAGTTCGAGGAACGTTTTGGACCCCATTAAACTCCTTTCGTAGGCGATAACGCACTTTCTGATCATTAATTTGGGGACTTCATCGGCTCTTTTTAAGAAGAGTGTGCCTTATAATTAAAACTTTATCATCGCAGCCTTTTAAAGAGACATAGACTTATGAGATTAAGCGGGAAGAGGGGTTGAAGGAATGCAGAAATTGATTTTTGGTAAAGTTTTTTTTATCACTAAGTAAAGTTAATTTTTGATTTGCTGTGCATGAATTTTTATAAGTTGTTTCTATTGAATGGTATTAAAGCTGCTCAATCGGGGATCAAGTATAGAGTGTGCCCAATCTGCGATTCAAAAGTAGTATATGCTTGACCCGTGGCTCAATAGTAGATGCCTATAACTTGAATCCCAGACGTAGTGAAACAGTGATAGGAGATTAAAGGACAGGGCCACAGGAAAAAGTGGTTGTAGAATTTGAGGGAAGGGATCAAGAAATTAGAAAATAATTTTCGGTACATATTAATCGACTTTTTTATCGCTAAGTAATCACTCAATCACTTAAATTTTGATTTACTATGCATGAATTTTGATAAGTTGCTTCTATTGATTAGTATTAAAGTTGTTCAATCGTGGCTCAACTGTAGCCAGTGCTCTACTTGCGATTAAAAAATATCAAGTTGACTTATGGCTTCGGACTTGAAAACCATGCATCGTAAACAAGTGGATGGAGCAGCGGTTAACATAAACATAGATTCTTTAGATTAAAGGAAATTTTGAGATGCGGACGGGAAAGAGAGGGAGGAGATTTATGAAGTAGCAATTGAATTTTGGTTTATATTGACAAAATTTCTCAATCGTGAATCAACTATAGCATGTGCCCAATTACGATTCAAAAACATCATGTGCTTGACTCGTGGTTCAATTGTAGCCAACGTCTAGACTTAAAATCCAGGCGTAGTGAACAAATGGATGGAGATTCGGTTAACATACACATAGATTCATTAGTTTAAAGAAGATTTGGAGGTGGAGACGGGATAGAGAGGGAGGAGATTAATGATCGAGTAATTGATTTTTGGTATGTTGATAAACTTTTTTGTGATTAAGTAAAGTGAAGTCAGTGAAGTAATTTTTTATTTGATATGCATGAATTTTGAAAAGGTTTCTATTGATTTGTATTAAACTTGCTCAATCGTGGCTCAACTGTAGCATTATTTGCCAGACTTGCGATTCAAAGTAGTATGTGCTTGACATCTGGCTCAATAGCAGATGCGTCAGATTTGAAATCCATCTCCATTGATTATAAATCACATTGAAAGTTAGATAATTTGTAAAATTAGAAGACTTGCTGCGTAACTTAATTGCGATCTCTCAAAATTATTTCCAACAATGCATGATACATTGTAACGATTATTTATAGACGAAAAGAGTACTTTGAAGGAGAAACGTCTGATTAACATGTATATTTAATAATTATTGCAAAGTATTTGTTTCGTTTTGAGCAGACTTATATTATTTGACTCAAGTTATAATATAACTTGCAATCAAATCGGTTACTTCAACCACCAATTGATGATATCGAAGACAATCATTTTAATTGCCTATAAATTTACTATTTCATGCTCAAATATTATAATCCATAGATGTTCGTTTGCAGTTCGAAATCCAAGTTAAACTATAAGCGCTGCTCTAATTAGCCTAAAGTGTTCCCCAAATGACTGTAGAGACAAAAACAAAACCAGATATTATAATCTTTTTTAAAATTTTGTTCAATGTATTTTATTATGATAATAAATGGCCTTCTTCTTCTCAAATACTACAGCAGGTATCTGACTGAGGTTGTCTGAGTCAGTTTCCACCAGCCAGACCGATGCAGACACTAGTATCGAAGATGGGATCAGTCTCATTTTTTCTGACTGAGATTTCTAAACATGGATCTGAATGGCCGAGTGTCTATTGTGCCAAAGTTTTCGGGTTCGCGCTCCGGCGTTGTCATGGATATTTGCAGTGGTTCGGAATCCACTATAAACTGTAGTTCGAGGTCTAATATGGCTGTAGAGCATTGGTCGTACAGCTGATAACCCTAGCCGGTAAAAAGAAAACATCTCCTATCTAGAATTCTGTAAGAGCGTCAAGAAACCCAATCAGACTTCTCCCCCACATCATAACTGTAAAAGGGCAACTCAGCTCTAGGCGCAGTGATGTGGTATGGTGTAGGAGTAGTAGTAGTAGTAAATTTCTGAACATATCTTCTTTTCACCGGGTAGGGTGCGATCACCTATATTGGATTTTGCTTTATGGGCATTTGTTGTTCATGAGGGATAATTATATCTGGACCTGCAATTTAGGGTGGATTCCGGACAACTAAAAGCATACAAGATACCGTTGGGATTCGAACCCGAAACCCGTGTGATGGATATTTGCAGCCACCACGTCCTACTTGGCCATCAGGTCTCATAGTAAGGTAATCTAACAATTTTATTATATGAACTTAAAAATTAATTCTTGAAAATCAATCTGTTTCCTTCTCTTCACTGATAAAGACTAAAAACCAATTTCGTTCTCCGGTATATTTAGCAACTGCTGTGTAAATAAATGTATAAAATTTACACGAATCTTACATGTTCAAATAGCTGATTTATCAAAATTTAAAAGATAAAAATGCTTCTAAAATCTCATTTTTAATGTTTTCAACAAGCGCATACCCAAACTTTGATATTATGTTATTTAAAATATTACAGAATCTCATGGCGTGCTAGATTTTTTCTTTGTGTAGTAGCACTCCATTAAATCGAACAGGCAGTAGAGAAGAGTTGAGTTATTTCCCCGCCACTTTAGCGATAATCTTTAACGAAACAGCGAGAATATGTCAAAACGAAAAATCGATTCCCGTATATTCTAAAGTGAGTAATACTCCTCTAGCGAATTTTGAGAGCTAAAAATTTATTTTGCTGGTTTATAGCTATACTTCTGGCAAATTTCTTAACTTTTCGAGCAAAGATGCTTGCGAGGTCATTTAGTTGAAGAGCATTTTCCCCAGCAAAATGAGTGATTAGGGATAAAAGTATAGGGTAAGAAATAAATTAAGAAGAGTTAGCTTTTATATGAAAAGTTTCTCAGGCCATGATTAAATCTGTGATGAGTTCCTTTGAATTTTTCCTCAATGATGAGCTAAAACCCATTTAGTTTTTATAATGAGAATCATTAGCAAAGGTGATCTCTAATACGATGGTCATAGAAATGTAATAGATTTTTTTATTATTATTATCAATGCATCTGGAAAATTAATTTCTTTTAAAATTATTTCCATTGAATGAAATTTGATTTCGACTTTTG